>OX377619.1:151922354-152486850 GCA_947397865.1 Polietes domitor | reverse complement strand
ATTAAACCAATATTATCCTTGTATTTAAATATATATACAACATATGTATAGGTATATTATATGTCGGGGTTAAATGTCACCAATGACGTTGGTTCGAATCGATTCGATACCATTCCATCCATTCATTTTGTAAATAATCTGTTGTTGTATATCAACGTTAATGTTTATTGATTATAATCTGCAGGTTATTTTGTCCTCCCCCCCTTTTACGGGGCAAACACAAAACTGCAGAGACATTTTAATATTTAATATTTTAGCTTGCAAAGAGAAATTACGACGGGGGTACATACCGATATCATCGATAGTCGACCGGTCAGGCCAGTCCCTTCGTATTAACCTCTACATAATAAAAAACACCGCACCGTTCTGCACCACACATCAATTCAATCCTACCCTACCCCCTAGTGACGATGACTTGTCAAACGGGAAACGGAAATGAAGGCCATGCTATAAAATGTACATTGTTCTGCCTGTCACTTATGTATTTAAATCACTTGGGATTTTTATACAATGCATCGGCAGAGAAAAGTTGTTTTCATTGAATGTTGTTTCCAATATCATCAGCATTTAGCAGCAGTAAATCGTGATGATATTTGAAATTTCTTAAAATAACAATTATGCTGATTGTTGACAGATATTGACACTTTTTTGTGGAGGGGCATGTGTTATTATTACCTTGAAGACATATGCATAACGAAACATAAACTGTTGTTTTATCTGGATGTAATGACAGCTCATATATGATATGGAAGTATATAAAGGGTGTTTTTTAGCTATTATCTTTTGGCAACACTGGTTTAAACAGCTGACGCACGTTTCGTGTTTTGTCTCACTGTCAAACATCTTCAGTTTGGTCTATAAGAAAGTTCATCGCGCGCTTTCATTTTATGGTCAGTTTAATCGACTCACTGAAGCGGCTATTCGGGCTATTGTGACTAAATTTCGCACAAAATTTACATTGTTGGACATTAAACCACCAACACGCTTACGTTGAGTGCGAACTGAAGAAAATATCGCAGTTGTATCGGCCAGTGTTAATGATGACCATCAATTATCGATTCGTCGCCGTTCGCAGCAATTGGGCCTCTGTTACTCAAAAACGTGGCAAATGCCAAAATTGGACTAAGCGGATGGACCCATTTGAGGCGCAGTCAAGGTCCACATTTGCATGAAGAAATCTTCAAACACTAAATTTATATAGATCGTACTATCGATTCAAATAAAGATTTCATGCATTTTTCTGAACTTTATGTGTTTTTTTTTTGAAAAACTTTTAAAAAATCACCCTTTACTTCCACGAAAGCATACATACCCAGCAAAAACTCGGTAATGCCACCTCATTATTATTTGCATTACCTAGTAATGACAGCCCATTACGCCCTGCATTATTTTGAAGTATGAAATAATGGGCTCCTTATAATGGCTTAAAAAAGTACTTATTGGTAACAACACATCCATGTTTTGCTACATATATAGTTGTGTGTAGCTTTGTCATCCAGCCATTTCGATGTTACCGCGACCGTCACTCGAAGATATTTTCGATTGATTAATAAAATTTAGTCTTGTCAATTGAAGTGTGCACATGTTACGCGGAATGCGGGTTATTTCTTTAATATATTTACTAACTCGCTTCATTAAGCAAAACCTTTTGGAAGAACATTAATCGGAATTCTTTCAATGCTGGACAGCGGCCTAGAAAATGTTGCAAATTTTCTATTGTCTCTCATGTTGCACATTGAGCACTATATTTGGTCGGTACTTGCTGTCATTTATATCAATAAAGTCACTTCTAGCCTTAAAAATCCACATTATATCCTCTTATTTTAAATTCTCAATTAAATATGTTTGGCCAATGTCCTGGCCAGAAATATTATGCAAGGGTTGCTTTCAGAAAATTTCTCCGAAATATTTTAACTAAGTAATGAAAAATCGGTGAGAAAGTAATTCATATTTGCTTATCGAGTAAATATTTTAATTCTAGACAATTTAAAAAAAATTGAAACAAAAAACAAGTAAGAAAATGTCAGTCGGCCAAACCCACTTATAAACACCCTCACTCTCAGAGAATTAATGTATGAAGGCCTTAATTTTTCTTAGCGACGGAGTAGTTTTGTGGGAGGTACTAGAAGTGTGTGTCAATTGGACCCCATCTTCCACATTTGTTAATAATTGTAAAAACATGATCAAATAAGAAGTCATAATGGATTTCACCGGCACCGGTAAAGGAGTTATAAGCATTTAATTGTACCTAGGATAAAGACAATTGTGTGGGAGGTACAAGTAGGGGTGTGGCTAAAGCGTAAATATTTTTATACCCTACACCACCTCGTGGACTAGGGTATTATAAGTTTATTTTATTATATTAAGTTAGTTTCGCGCCAAATGTTTGTAACACCAAGACATAAATTGAGCTTGACCCCACCTTTAAGTATACGGATCGGCTTAGAATCACCAGCTGATTCGATTTAACGATGTCTGTCCGTCCGTCCGTCCGTCTGCTGTCCATCTAAGCTTGTTCGCACTCTACAGGTCGCAATTGCGGTCCGATTGTCATAAAATTTGGAAGAAGTTACTTTTTTTGGCCAACGACAATTGGTATTGAATTTGGGGAAAAATCGGTTCAGATTTTGATATAGCCTCCATACAAATATCCCCTATAATTTTCAGTATTACTGCTCGAGAATACACATTTTACATGGGATCATGACCAAATTTTCAGGATCGTGTTATATTTGAACTAAGAAACAGCTCATGGGAAAGTGGATCACATGGGTCTATGTTTTGATATAGCCGCCATACAAATGTACAATATTACTGCTCTAAAATGCACATTTTACATCGGATCTTGATCAAATTGACCGCACATTCGTTACATTTATACTAGAAACACGTATTTTGGAAACTAGCTATATAGGTCAATGTTTTGGAATAGCCCCCCATACAAATGGGCCCCCAGTTTACACTATTATCGCTCTAGAACCCATATCTTACATTTTATCATGATCAAATTTTGCAGATCATGTTATATTTCAATTAAGAATCCTTACTTTGAAAGCGATCTAAAGAGGCCCACTTTTAATGTAGCGTCCTTACAAGTGGGCCCCGTTTGAATTATTACCTCTCTAGGAACCACATTTTACATCGGAAGTTTTTTAAATTTTGCAGATTACATTATATATTCATATAAGAATACCTACTTTGAAAGTGATCTATATGGGCTCACATTTTAATGTAGCGCCCTTATAAATGACCCCCCATTATTATTATTACCCCTCTAAGACACACAATTTACATCGGAAGTTTTTCAAATTTTGTATTATATTTCAACTAAGAAGACATATTATGAAAGTCAAACATATGGGTCCATATTTTGGTATAACCCCCATACAAATTGGGCCCCCATTCTACTCTATTACATCTCTAGAACCCACATCGTGCATTAGATCTCGATATAATTTTGCATATCATGTCATATTTCAACTAAGAATACCTACTTTGAAAGTGATATATATGGAACCAATTTTTAATATTGAGCCCTTACAAGTGGGCCCCTTTTGAATTATTACCTCTCTAGGAACCACATTTCACATCGGAAGTTTTTCACATTTTTCGGATTTTTTTTTCAAATTCACATTTTTTTTTCAAAGTTTGCAGATTATATTATATTTCAACTAAGAATACAAAGTCAAATATATGTGAATGAGAAATATATAGGCCGTGTTTTGAACCAGTGTTGTTATAGGCCTCCTTTCAAATGTCGGTCCGATTCATCCTCTTACTACTATATAATTTGTATTTGTCTGCCGGAAAATTGGATCAATTATTTACCATATTTGTTATATATGACTAAAGATGAATTTATATTTATAATATATAATATATAGGGCCCGCCAAATAACTTTTTGTTTTTGAAAATGCTATAAAAAACTACTGAATATTTTCTCAATTTTCTTTTTTTATTTGAAAGTACAATCCCTCCGGTTAATAATGGAAAATAATTCCATTCAAATGGCTGCTGAGGACACCCCACAAATAATAGTCCAACGGTCGAATAGTTGAAAAAAAAACGTTAGGTTATATATGAACAACATAATATTGCTCCCATGAAACACCTGGGTTTAGTAATCAAAGCGAGGTATATACTCAGGGAGTGGTGTAGGGTATTATATAGTCTGCCCCGCCCGACTTTAGACTTTCCTTACTTGTTTACGTTTAAAGTGACTACAAAGAAAATTTTCAAATATCAAATTGCAAATGATTTTCACTACCCGTATGGATGTTATGTTGATTTTATTGTAACCAAAGTTTATACCACTTTGTATTGGTGATACCAGAAGGGGTGTTGCAACTTCGCCCATATTCCATGCGAATGTAGCCTCTAAGATAGCATTGCTAAATATCAAATTTCACAGTATTCCGATCATCAGAATAGAAGTTATAACAGCTTTCATTTGACGTAGTTTATGATGATTTGTGTGGGAGGTACTAGAAGGGGCGTGGCAAAACCAGCCAAACTTAATACACTTAAAGTGATTATAAAAACATACCAATACCAACAACACCAAAATTTAGCTGATTCCGAAAATCCATGTGGAAGTCACATTAGTTTTAATTTAACATAGGAATAAGGGTCAGTTGTGTGGGAGGTACCAGAAGGTACGTGGCAATTTCGCCCATCTTCGAACTTCAACTAAGTTTGGGAAAAATATTGCCATATTTTTAGACCCTTTTGTGCAAAAGGGTAAAACACACCCCCAAAACAGGGTTTTAACGGATCAAAATGTTGTACAAAAATATTTGTCGGTATAGGAGTCTTTTTAGGCCCCACGGTAGGAGTCGTTTTAGGCCCTTTTGGGCAAGAGTGTAAAAATATCCCTAAATCAACTATTTAACGGGTCAAAATTTTCTAACAAAATATTTGTCATAAAATTCTACTATAAGTCTCTGAATACACTTGCACTCAAAACTAAACTCAAATGCCTGAAATAAGCGAAAACTTAAAATTCATTTTAGGGTTAATTTCGTACTTTTTCCGAACTGGAGCTAAAATGTCCCACAAAACTGAATTTTAGGGAGATGGTGTGAGGAGAAGAAATATTCTATGTCAAATATCACTATAAGTCAGTGAACAAATGAAAGCTGTAGCTGTGATATATATAAAGAAAATATCAGTAGCAATTTGGGTATTTCTCTGAATAAACTTAAACTCAAAAGTAAACTTAAATGTCAAAAATAAGCGAAAGCTTAATATAAATTTTAGGGTTATTTGCGGAATTTTTACGAATTGGTGCTAAACTTTCCCACAAAACTGACTTTTAGGGCGATGGTGTAAATGGAAAAAATATTCTACGTTAAATTTCACTATAAGTCAGCGAACAAATGAAAGCTGTAGCTGTAATATAAATAAATAAAATATCACTACCAATTTGGGTATTGAAACAATTATTTATTAAATTTTTCGTTCAGCTCTTGGTAATTGTGGAGATGGTTGATGGATATAGATTTATTTTATATTTTATAAGAAAACTTCTTTTTTATTTGAAGTAAATTCTGAATGAATAAATATTTTCCGGAAACAAATTGATAAACAATATTTATAAATACAAAGCATATTTGATTGCTTATTATACTTATACTTATTATTTACATATATTAAAGAGTTCAATATAACTGTGATAAATATTGATTACATACATATATGTAGGTTTAGTACCCTACATCACTCCCCCCAGTAAAAAGGAAAATAGTATTATCAGTTAATGTTGAAGGTTACTGACTTCTTGGGTTTTCGAAGTTTTGTTGGTTTTTCAATTTCTGTAATTAGAGCTGGTTTAACATCATCGATATGATATGTCTTGGTTAAATTTCCTTTTCGTATGTGGAAAACTTTATCCGTTCTAGACACAACTTTGAAAGGTCCCTCAAATGGTGAATTAAGTCCAGATTTCTTGCGTGTTTTAACATAAAAAAATTCGCATGTAGAAAGTAGTTTTGGTACAAAAGTTTTGTCGACGTTGTGATAAATGACTTTCGATCTTACTTCACCAAATTTATCACGTAATTTTTGTAAAGTTTCATCTATTGATAAATCGGGTTCATTTCCAATTACCAATGCTCTCGGTAACCAGTTCTGCTGGAGAACAATTCAAATCTTTTTTAATTGAGGTACGCAAGCCTAAAAGAACCAATGGTAAAATTTCTGTCCATCTCACTGAGTTAAAAGACGTTATCAAAGCAGTTCTGAGTTGTCTATGGAATCTTTCAACTATTCCATTAGACTGTGGATGGTATGAAGAAGAGTTGAAGTAAACTGAGAGCCCTGATCAGCGGTGATTCTAATAGGAACACCAAAACGAGGTACATAATTATCAACAAATGTCTTCGTATCTCGGAAAAGTTCCGAAGGCTTACGATCCCCCAATTTCGAATCCGAAAAGAGTTGTTCTAATCGAGATTCTTCGCTGAGAGTAAATCTCTCACATAGATCTTTCTTTAAATTTGCATATTTGTCATTCGTAGCTGGAAATTGAACAATATCTAAAACTTTACAAATGATATCTTGAGATAGAGATATTAGTATGTGATGATATTTAATAGTGTCGTCAATTATACTGTGCAAGGAAAACTGTATTTCGGCGTGTATAAACCACGCATCTGGACATTCCATCCAGAAGTTAGACAAATTAAATGATTGCCCGAAGTTCGATGATGTCCTTTGAGTCATATCAAAGGAGGTTGACGGTTGTGTATTCGAACTGTTATTAGAATTTAATGGTTGTATTTTAGAATTATTACCTCACTTTGCCTTTTTGCTAATTTTGGGTTCTGCTGAAGACTTCAGCACAACCTTTGGTCTTAAACCAAAATAAATGACAACACAATTATTATCATTGTTAATATTAATTACAGATTCGTTAGTAGCTAAGGAACGCGTATTAACCATATTGATATTTACTGAGAAAGGAGTTCACAAGTATTTGTAAATAGTAGGTTATAAAATGGGTTCGTAATTAAATGATATTCAAAAATTAATATGTGTATAACCTAATGTTTTTAACATATAATGGGGTGTACTAAAATAAATAAATTAAACTTATCTATGTTTTATATTTAAAGTAGTATTCTTGGCCAGGGCTTGTTTCATTAAGTTCTTCAGATTCTCGAGATCACTTAGATTTCAGATGCTGCGATTTTACATTAGTTGATTTTGCTAATGGTTGATATTTTGACCAGTGTCTCTCCGTCGGTTTTGATCTTTGAAGCGATATTTCTTATTTGTTTGAGAATCAATTTATTACTGGTAATGGGTGTCTTGAAACCCAATGAATTGCAGAATATAAGTTATTGTCCTTGTATGTTGGCTTGGCTTCCAAGATTTAGGATTGTTGATGTATGCTATGTTTTTATTTCTATTTGCTATTTCAGGATCAAAGGTAGGATCGCCAATTTGTGGGGATGATTGATGGATATGAATTTATTTTATATTTTATAAGAAAACTTTTGAATGAATAAATATTTTCCGGAAACAAATTGATAAACAATATTTATGAATACAAAGCGTATTTGATTGCTTAAGATACTTATTATTTACATATATTAGAGAGTTGAATTTAACTGCGATAAATAATGATTACATACATATATGTAGGTTTAGTACCCTACAGTAATCATATAGCTTTATCAAACAATGTCCAACATATATCAGCTATAAGAGAGTGAATACTCTTGCCTTTATAGCGTTTTCAAAGACTCTTAGCATCTCTTATTCGATTTCTTTAGGAGCCCTAGTAAAGAACATTTCCAAACTATGGTATTATCTTCATTATCTCTTCCAGTCGGCAGATTTTCTAGAGAAGCTTCCTTGTTCCCTACAAAATATTATCTTCTCTTCCTATAGTCTCATTGTCATAATATTAAATTAAATACTATAATAAAGCACTTGAGGATTATTTTTAAATTGCTTAAATTCACGTCTCACTTGAACATGTTGCCTAAAGACATAGTGCAATAAATAATTTATGCTAATATATATTATTTCTTTTCTGTTTCGTTACAGGTAAGTGCAATTATTAAACTTCAACTCCCAACACGAGGCAGACAGCCAACCAGGACGAGGACACCTTACTCTCTCCCTCTCTCCCCACACACATCACAAACATCTGGTGACCACAATTATTTTTTTTTTCGTACTTTTGTGGAGTAAGTTTATGAAATGCATAATAAATTATAAAATATCACCCATTAACATTAAATCTCACAGAGAATGTTAAAAAGTGCCTGTGTACTATGAACACACGGATGAAATGGCTTAGAACCCAGACCCTATGAGGAATGGGTATCACTTACACGTCCCAGGAACAGGACAACTAACTACAGGATACTGCATAACACCCATAGAACTAGGGGGGGGGGGGTTGAGAAGGCACCTTGTACCTGGCCATAAACAGGCACAAAAGTAGACGAAGAAAAACAATGATTCACTCATATGTATGTCTCCGCTCCCCTCCCCCCCCTGGAACATGAGTAGAAAAATATGATACCACCACCACCGCCACCTTTACCAACTCATCGAAGGAGTTGTTTTGCACCTCCTTTATCCTTTTTTCGGGCTTTGTTTTCGTTCGGATGTTGGCTGGTGTGTTGTTAAATATCTTATTACCCAACATAAATTTTGCCATGACCGCATTGTATTTGTATTGGTTGGTAACGAACGCAAAGGATACGAACAACAAGGAAATAAAGCCGGTAACAACAACCAGCCAACAACAGCAAGACCAGCACAGCAGCAGAGGCAGCTAACTAACGTCTGTTCTATGCAGCGAGTGAGAGTACGTGGTTGTGTGTCCTTTGAGGTAGTACATCGTAGTTCCTAGTTCCTCCACACTGGTGCTGCTGCCGCCGCCACGGTGTTAGTTTTAGTTAGCGTTAGTTAGGAGGTCCTCTGACTGGTTGGTGGTTCGACTCCATGGAGCATGGCATTATTTAACCGCCCTTCTTGACGCCACAAAAACGTTTGCCTTCGCACACGAACATAACCCGCTGACGCCAACTTCATACTCCGTCGGTGTCCGTGTGTTGTTTGTCGGAAAATTTCGAGGCATAAAAAAATCTACAATATTGTAGAATAGAATGGAATGTAATGGAAAATGAAACAAAAGGAGACCAAGAAGAGCAGACCGACAATGGTGCCATGTTTTCACTTTGCTCGGTCTATTTTTTTTTGGTAATTATGAGGGGCTAACACTTTGGCGTGATGGAGATTATGGATAGTCTTGGGTGGCGGGGGTCTCATACACTCAGAAAAAAGTGAAGTTTGCAATGAAGAAAAATGAACTACAATTTTGGAAGATTTAACTTTTTGTACCGCTAAAGCAATATCTTATCTTTTCCTATGTTTTCCTTGATTATAGCTCGATTCAATTCGTTTTTTTTTATTTTTTTTTGAAAATTATTATGTTTTATATTTTAGTTGCTAACATTATAACAATATATTTATGTAAAATATCTATAGATAAATGTAGATGTTATGTCACTATTTGTAAACACAAAATATTAAAAAAAATATGATTTTTATTTTTTTTATAAAAATCTCATAAATTCCATTACACATTAAATACCAGAGTATTTTGCGTAATAGGGATCCTAACGGAGAAAATAAGACTTATTTAAAAAAAAAACAATGGATAAATATAAAAGTAAGGGATTTTCCAAAAATCTTGTCGCATTTTTACGAAGTTTTTGTATAAATTGATTTAGTCATACACTGAAAGAAAAAGCTTCATTCCCCCAATGATATCTTACATTGCATCAATGAAATGTGTCATTGTTTTGGACCATTGAACAATGAACATTGTTTCATTAGTGTTAGATTAATGTAAAGTGTCATTAATACAATGAAACATTGTCATTATGTGTTGTCATTTATTTTGGTTTAAGACCCAAGGTTGTGCAGAAGTCTTCAGCAGAACCCAAAATTAGCAAAACTGCAAAGTGAGACCTTTATTTTGCAGCAAAAGTTGACTGCGCATTTTCGATGGGCGCTACCCCATCTCTTTATGTATGTCTTTGACTTAAATAAGGGTTCATATTAGTACCAGCGGTCACATATGACAAATGAGAAGCGCTGATAAACAAAATATTCCACCGAACTAAGTCGACACACTAAAAATCTCACTTTGCCAATTCAATGTTATGCATGTGCTCGCATCGCTCGCAACAATGCAAAGGTTGTTGTTGTACGGTATGTTCCGTCTTCACTGTACCTCGTGTTTATTATTGTTGTTTGTATGTATAGTTGGTCTGTTATGTTGTATGTGTTGTCATTTATTTTGGTTTAAGACCAAAATGCCACCTGTATGCCACCCAAAAATACACACACTAGAAAATTATAACACTTTAATGAAACCAGCCCATTCTGGTAATGAAATGTTACATTCGGGTTAAGAAAGTGTTTCATTATTTTGTTTGTGACGGAGAAAGTAAACAAGACTTAATATAATCGGCTAAACAAGTATTGTACGAGTACATGTAATCCTCTACGTTATAATTCAGCCAAAGATTCTCATATTCATATTTTCCTCGATTTATACAAAAAAATAGATTTCATTGCATCGTTATATTAATGACACAAAAAATCATTTAAAATATTGTTAATGAAATATTTCATTACGGTAATGAAACATTTCATTGCATGTATGAAACATTTCTTTGCATCAATGTAAACACGTTAATAAAACTGTTTCATTGATGGAATGAATCAGAGTACGACATGTACTTCTACAAGAAGAGTCATAACTACTACATTTATGAATAGATTTTCTTCAAATAGTCTTTGTTTTTTCGTTAATATCCCAAATATTATTATATATTTTACCGTGATTTCTAAAAGGAATATGGGTCCGTAAACTATTATTTAGTTATTTAAAAAATCTCTTTTTTTGAGACTGCTCCTAAATTGTTTCTATGTGAAATTCACAACTTTTGTATGCATCGTAAGTAACTTTAATTGGACATATAAAGTGGATTTTATCGGACTTATATTTTCAAAATGAGGGGACAGAGCCGAAAATTTGAATTTTGGTAAAAAATTAAAACAATATTTAATGTAGTTTTAGAGTTTAGAAAGCCAATATGTATAGGAAAACATTGCCCATCGTTAATTTTTTGGTTGAGTTCAATTTAACTAAAACAGAGGAAAACGTTCTCCAATACTTCATGCAAATGAATTTGCTTCTGAGTATGCAAAACTCAGTTAATAAATTGCATCGATACAATGAAATATTTCTCAAACGTTTCATGATACATCTGCCATCAAGAGTGGGCATATTACTCCATCGTTGTTTCGAAAACTAGACAGACGCCTTAGCAATGGTAAAAACTGAAGTATTTAAGAGATAGGTTTCGCTAAACGAACGGGAATTGCTTCTTAGATTACTATTCGTGTATTTTCTTAACACATTGAAGTGTTCATTAATACTTTTTTAGTTAAAATTTCCTAAATTGATCTTTTTCCGTACACAAAATGTCTTTCGAAGATCCTGAGTAATTTTCGTCCACAAAATTATGAATTTTTTAATTATTTTTGTAAAAAAATGAATTGTAAATATTACAATGACTCTGTAAGCTATACTAACACTTAGTATTTCCAAAATGGAGTAAATAGGAGTACAGAGACAAGGAATATCTGAAAAGCAAACATCATGAAAGTAGCGATAGAACTGCTCACATTTCAACAGTATTAAAGAGAGACAAAAATTACCAGCTCCAAGGATGACTTTGGACCTACCCATATATGAGAGTTGTGTTCCTTTTCAGATTCCTATAAACATATTTACTAATATTTTTTAAGAGCCATTCAGAAATACAGCGTGCTGCTGCAACATTTCAATAATGCAAACTTTCGTTTTCGGTCAGCCTTTCCTGAGAAAACACCGTAACCAATCCATTTTGGAGCTGTCTGCGTATAGTCTCATTTTCGACACCCCAACCTTTCCACGTTATCATTGAAAGGCTCGAATGGCTTTGCGAATATCATCTTAGGATGGTGATGGAAGAATCGAATTTATAAAAAGTAAATAAAGAAGAATAACGCTCTTACAAAAAATGAACAGCTTTAAAAAGTTTCAGTGAGAGTGAGCCTAAATATTAAGTTCATATGAAGAGAACGATTGGGCTTACTAGCTTTGTGCGGAATTTACTCGCTTAACAAGAGTGTTACTGAGTTAGTTATAGACTTAAATGATGCAGGTTTTTTCTTCTTTTCCATGATTTGTGTTTTTATGGTAGACGGTTTGCTGTTACGATAGAATAGTTTTACCTATCTGATTTAATTGATTTTACTGGTAATTTCCGAATAGCTATCATACGATCTGATGTTCTGGATAAGCATGTGATGTTCGTTGGACAACTTACAGCATCTTTGATACAACATAAAATGTTTCATTAAATTAAAAATCAACGAACAATGTTTCGTTAGTGTTAGACTAATGTAAAGTGAAATTACTATAATGAAACGTTCTCATTATATTAATGAAACAGGTTACATAGATGTAATGATACGTTTCGTTAATGGAATGTTTTGTCATTATGACAATGAAGCAGTTTCATTTTTGTAATGACATTGATTCGTTGATAAAATGCAAATATTTCAATGCTGCATCAACAGGAATTAAAAGAAAAAATGCCCTTATGGTTAATTTGGCTGTTGACCCTCTATATATCCATTGGAGCAATATACTTAAGCAAAGTGAACCACAAAATGAATGAGAATTATAACATACTTCTTGTTTACCATACAGAAATATGAACAGTAAATATTCATGACACGATAATGCAACCAGATCATTCCGCTAATGAAATATTACATTCGGGTTAAGAAAGAATTTCATTATTTTGTTTGGAACAAGAAAAGTAAACAAAATCTAATAAAATCGGCTAAGCAAGCACTCTAATATTTTCGTAATATTAGAATTTTTTCTTATATTTATACAGAAACAGATTTCATTCCATCAATGAGAGCTACTTCTTTGCATTAGTGACACACCATTAGTGTGAATGACAATTGCATAGTCCTTGCATCCAAGAAACGTCAATGCAAACACATTAATGAAACTGTTTCATTGATGGAATGAATGTAGAATATTGCCTTAAAGGAGAGCAGGTGAGTGGTACGAACTTGATTCGCACTTCCGATCGAATCAAATGTCTGGGAGTTATCTTACATGACAAATTTTAATTGTATAGGCACATTGGCCATATTCTGGTCCTTAACTCAGTCAAGACGCAACTACCTAAAGAGTGATTTTTTTGAGGTTAGGATTTTCATGCATTAGTATTTGACAGATCACGTGGGATTTCAGACATGGTGTCAAAGAGAAAGATGCTCAGTATGCTTTGACATTTCATCATGAATAGACTTACTAACGAGCAACGCTTGCAAATCATTGAATTTTATTATCAAAATGCGTGCTCTGTTAAGAAAGTTCAGAAAGAAAGAAATTGTGTTCAGCGACGAAGCTCATTTTTGGCTCAATGGGTACGTAAATAGGCAGAATTGTCGATTTTGGAGTGAATATCAGCCAGAAGCATTGCAAGAGCTACCAATGCATCCAGAAAAAGTCACAGTTTGGTGCGGTTTATGGGCTGGTGGCATCATTGGACCGTACTTCTTCAAAGATGATGCGAATCGTAACGTAACTGTGAATGGTGAGCGCTACCGTGAGATGATATCCAACTTTTTTTTTTTGCCCAAAATGGAAGAACTGAACTTGGTTGACATGTGGTTTCAACAAGATGGCGCTACATGCCACACAGCTCGCGATTCTATGGCCATTTTGAGGGAAAACTTCGGAGAACAATTCATCTCAAGAAATGGACCGGTAAGTTGGCCACCAAGATCATGCGATTTGACGCCTTTAGATTATTTTTTGTGGGGCTACGTCAAGTCTAAAGTCTACAGAAATAAGCCAGCAACTATTCCAGCTTTGGAAGACAACATTTCCGAAGAAATTCGGGCTATTCCGGCCGAAATGCTCGAAAAAGTTGCCCAAAATTGGACTTTCCGAATGGACCACCTAAGACGCAGCCGCGGTCAACATTTAAATGAAATTATCTTCAAAAAGTAAATGTCATGGACCAATCTAACGTTTCAAATAAAGAACCGATGAGATTTTGCAAATTTTATGCGTTTTTTTTTTAAAAAAAAGTTATCAAGCTCTTAAAAAATCACCCTTTATTTATACAGAAACAGATTTCATTCCATCAATGACAACTATTTCTTTGCATTAGTGACACACCACTAGTGTGAAGGACAATTGCATAGTCCTTGCATCCAAGAAACGTCAATGTAAACACATTAATGAAACTGTTTCATTGATGGAATGAATGTGGAATATTGCCTTAAAGGAGAGCAGGTGAGTGGTACAAACCTGATTCGCACTTCCGATCGAATCAAATGTCTGGGAGTTATCTTACATGACAAATTTTAATTGTATAGGCACATTGGCCATATTCTGGTCCTTAACTCAGTCAAGACGCAACTACCTATTTTGAACGTGCTGCTATTGACAGTGTTGCAGCGCATACGTTTGCTCCTGGTCGTGTTGATTTTCAGTCCAGCCTTTGCCGCTTCAGTTTCCATACAGAGTGGTGTGATCCATTTTAAACGGTATCTTAAGGCACTACTTTACGCTACTCCTTAGAAATCCTGACATTTGTAAATATACCGTCCACAACCCTCACAAAAATTGTGACAAATATTTTTTCTAAATATATCACTCCATTGCGAACAACACCCTTTGCTTGTCGGCATAATTCTTGCTTGCATACTATGTAAAATGGACTATAGCCATAAAAATAGCTAGCGAATACTACTACATTTCAGTATACTAAACTCACAATTTTTAGCCAAAGTAATACAGCCGCCCCAAACTCTCATTCCAGACAGAGGGGGAGAGAGAGCGAGAGCCGAAATGAAACAGTGATTCATCCGTATACATTTTGTGCACTTTCTACGAAAGTTGTTATGTCGTACACCACACACACACCGAGAGAGATAGAGAGAGTGTGGAGACCGAGAGATTTTTATGCGACGACGGCGGCGGCTATAGACGATGGCGCCGCTTAGGTTTTGTCGTGTGAACCATCACACGAAAGTTTCGTTTCAACAGTGTAACGTCACTAACAGTTACCAAATCACAAACTAACGCTCTCCTCAACTCATACTTGGAAAGTAAATTTTTCCCTCTCTCTCGCTTGGGGCGATTTTTGTGGGGGATACGCTCTTCCTCTCTCTCTCTCTGAGCCGTATAATCTCATCAGTGAATAGTTTGTATTTAATTTTGTCCTCGCCATTGGAGAGAGAGACTCCATCTCTCTCTCTTTTCGCTGATGTCCTTTCGGACTTGGCTTTCGGAAATTTCATTTCAATTCCCTTTTATTATTGTATTACTCATCACACATTCAGGTGGTTGTTTTCTTGTTTTCGATTTATCCTTTCCTTTGTTCTTTTTCTACTCTTCTTCTTCCACCTCTATTATTTATCTATTTTTATATTTCATCTTTGCGAGCATACAATTTATAGCTTTTGTGTGCTCTTTTATAGTTGTTATCGTTGTTGTTGTTGTTCACAGAGTTCCTTTGTTGTTGCGATTGTGTGTGTGTGAGTGCGTGTGTGTGTCCTTATTACTCACTCTTTTCGATTTTGTTGTTGAAGAATTTATTCATGCTTTTAACAGGCAACACGAGGATGTCAATAACTCAATCGGTTCGCATTGAAATATGGATAGCTTTGGAGTGGAGTGGAATGGAGAGTGTGTGTGTGTGCGTCCTCCGTCCTCGGTATTGACACGAACAATACGAGTTTTTAGTGCTTATTTTAGTGCTGTTGTTTTTTTAGGATTTTTCATTTTTGGAATTGTAACGTTGTGTGTCAGCGTGAGTGGGGGGCAGTAGTAGAAAGTAGGTGTGTTTTTTTGGGAGACAGGATAATGGTCTTTTTGTCTGCATATTATCCATATTGGATTTCAATGTGGGATTTTGGTGTGTGTGTGTGTTCGTTCTTGGAAACAGGATTCCTGTCTAAAACTCTGGATAACAGACAGTGGTTGTTCGAGACAAGCCAAGACAGGCAGATATCTTTCTTATCTTATCTTAAGAAGCCTTAATTCCAAGGTGTTCCAGCCCCTCTCCTCCTCCCCTCGAAGTTTAATATTTCAATAAACTCTATATCCTTTTGGAAAGGATTTCTTTCATTTTTTCATCAAAACTATTGTGTAACACTTGCTAGTTTAACTTTGTTTCCATCATTTCAGTATATTTCTATTACGTATGTCAACATTACGTATCCGTAACCATGGCTACCTGTTTTGTTAGCCCTAGACCACCATCCATCCCTTAGTCCTTAGTCACTTGTCGTTCTAACAGCAGTTATTCGGTTATTCACATTTAACCCGACACTCCGTAGTCCCCGTGGTACGCCACAAAAAAAAACAAGAAGCCACGCTTTCCCTTGAGAATCACAGGCACACACACACACAAATTTCTTTAAGGCATTGTGTAATACCGGCAAATCTTTTGCATATTTTTTGAAGGATACGCCTCTGCCAGGGCTGTTCATAAATTAGCGCGCTGACCTTTGCCAGGCATTAACAATTGTGTGTGAGTTGTGCCGCCCAAGAAAGTTTACTTTTCATATGCTAAAATATTTGGTCCCAACGCAAACATGAAAATGGCCCCAAAATGTTGCATGGGCTACAACAAGCTTAATTTTTTTCATGTGCTATTTTTGCATACTTTAATTTGTGCTATTTTGCAGAAAAATGAATATTGAAAAACGAAGATTGTCCCAAGAAAGTATATCTTTCTATTTTATTATATTTCCATTATTGGATTATCAAAATATCGCTCAGGGCAGAGGCGAAATATCTCCCATTTACGATATTTCATAAATTAAAATATTGCCCTGTTGAACAAAACCTTTACTCTGCGTACTCGGCGTTGGACATACCCCAGAGGAGAAAATCTCTAAATTTTTTGGGCATACCCCAGATAAGACATATATTTGGGCGATTTTTCATTTTAAAAAATTACTAAAATTTTCGTGGGTGTTTTTATACCCTCACTCTACATAGTAGGAGGGTATATATAATTTGGGACAGACAAAAAGTGCAACCAATTGAAGGAGTGACTTAAGACCCTAAGTATTGTTGGGCCAAATTCGTTTCATGACGTCTGGCTGGTGTACACGATAACTCTCGAAGGAACCGATTTAAACTTTGTACATGTTAATATTTTTCCCAAACTTAGTTTAAGTTCGAAGATGGGCGAAATTGCCAATTGTGGTACCACCCATATAAAATGGTCATATTTCTATTTTAAATTAAAACCGATGTAACTTCCAAACGGATATTCGGAATCAGCTATATTTTGGTATATGATCATATACCATAATCACTTGAAACGTACATAATATGGAGGGGCTCGCCACGCCCCTTCTATTACCACCCACACAAATCACCCTGACGTACCTATAAAGGGTGATTTTTTAAGAGCTTGATAACTTTTTAAAAAAAAAAAACGCATAAAATTTGCAAAATCTCATCGGTTCTTTATTTGAAACGTTAGATTGGTCCATGACATTTACTTTTTGAAGATAATTTCATTTAAATGTTGACCGCGGCTGCGTCTTAGGTGGTCCATCCGCTTAGTCCAATTTTGGCATTTCCACGTTTTTGAGTAACAGAGACCCAATTGGTGCGAACGGCGACGAATCGGAAATTGGTGGTCATCATTAACACTGGCCGATACAGCTGCGATATTTTCTTCAGTTCGCACTCTACGTAAGCGTGTTGGTGGTTTAATGTCCAACAATGTAAATTTGGTGCGAAATTTAGTCACAATAGCCCGAATAGCCGCTTCAGTGGGTCGATTAAACTGACCATAAAATGGAAGCGCGCAATGAACTTTCTTAACAGAGCACGCATTTTGATAATAAAATTCAATAATTTGCAAGCGTTGTTCGTTTGTAAGACGATTCATGATGAAATGTCAAAGCATACTGAGCATCTTTCTCTTTGACACCATGTCTGAAATCCCACGTGATCTGTCAAATACTAATGCATGAAAATCCTAACCTCAAAAAAATCACTCTTTATATAGACAAATATGGGCGATATTGTTAAACCCCTTCTTGTTCCTCCCACACAAATTTGCATAAGCTTTGAAAATGTTTTTACAATCACTTTCAACCTACAAAATATTTATGCTTTTGCCACGCCCCTTCTAGTAACTCCCACACAATTGTCTCTATCGTAGGTAAAATTAAATTATTTATAACTACCACACCGGAGCGTGGAATCCACCATGACTTGATATTTGATCATGTTTTTACAGCAGTTTTATAAATGTGGAAGCTGGGACCATGTGCCACGAACCTTCCAGTACCTTCCACATAAATTAACCGACCCCATATATGGTATCTGAGAGTGAGGATATATATAAAACGGTTTATCCGACTGACACTTACTTGTTAGATTTATTTTTGAGCAAAATTTATTTTATTTTACTTTAGTTAATTTTTTGTTCAGTATCCGAATAATTACGGATAATCCAAAGTCTTTTTGACACTATGTGCAATCAAAGAAATCTTCTACGGATTTCCGTTCTACTATGAGTTTGGGTAATACGTTTGCTAACTCAACTTCTGATATTGTAAATTTAATAGTAATTTTTGAAATCAAATATTGAGAATGATAGTCATGTTAAGAATTAAAATTTTTAGTGAATCTTTAGAGTTGCAAAAAATAGATTTTAATGGTTTGTCAGTTTTTCTTTTAAAAACTATTTAAAAATAGAAGCCATCATTTCACCACTTTCAAACTCACACAGTCGCTTCAAAATAGACCTAAGCACACTTTTTTAAAACTTCAACAAAATAGATTAGTGTAATCATTTTGAAAATCAAAATAAAAGAATTAAAATTGCAAAAATTTAAAAAAGCGATCTCTGCTATAACACGCCAATTGAAATTGCCTTCAAAACAAGATATAACACATTAAACACAAGGTATAACGCATTGAGAGGTTACAGAAAAATTTGCTTTAGTTTCTGTGCCATTTGTCAATCTCGTACCGACGTATGAAGCTATGTGTCGACTAATTCATTTGGAGTCTTTATCAATTCGTAGATCAAAGAGCTTAATTTTATTTCTGTATAAACTAATTTGTGGTCTTATCGATTGTCCTTTTTTGCTTAGTCTTATTTGTTTTAATGTTCCATCTAGATGTCAAAGGCATAATGAATTTTTTAATATTCCTTTTCATAGAACTAAATATGCTTCTTTTGAGCGTATTCTGAGGCCCATGAAGGAATATAATAATTAAATAATTAAGCATGATATAGATTTGTCATATAATTTAAATAGATTTAAGGAAACTCTAGATTTAATTTACTTTTAAGTTTGGCTTGTCTGTAAGGATTGTTACTCCATAGACATATGAATGAATAAATAAATAAATAAAAGCGGTAAAGTATTTGAGAAAAGTAGTATTTTTTTTCACTGTTAAATTGGTCATAACTCGTGAAAACAATTTTAATTTTTTTTTTTTTCAAAAATACGTAACAATATTTTTATGAGAAGAAAACATACACAAACTTTCAAAACAATCGCAGCTATCGAGATTAAAAACCGTAGCGCTTGACATGGAATGACTCATATACAACATGATTCACTCATAATTTGTTTACAGTCATTTCTATGATACATCAATAAGGGTCCTCCAATTAATTTAACACAAATTATAAGGGCTACGAACCAAAATGTTCAATATATGTCTAATAGAATCGAAGTTTTTTGTAGATTTTAGTACTAATACTGAAGAAGGAATAAATAAATAAATAGATAAATAAATATATAAATATATAAATAAATAAATAAATAAATATATATATATATATATATATATATATATATATATATATATATATAAATAAATAAATAAATAGATAAATAAATAAATAAATATATAAATAAATAAATAAATAAATAAATAAATAAATAAATAAATAAATAAATAAATAAATAAATAAATAAATAAATAAATAAATAAATAAATAAATAAATAAATAAATAAATAAATAAATAAATAAATAAATAAATAAATAAATAAATAAATAAATAAATAAATAAATAAATAAATAAATAAATAAATAAATAAATAAATAAATAAATAAATAAATAAATAAATAAATAAATAAATAAATAAATAAATAAATAAATAAATAAATAAATAAATAAATAAATAAATAAATAAATAAATAAATAAATAAATAAAGAAATTAAGAAATAAAGAAATAAAGAAATAAAGAAATAAAGAAATAAAGAAATAAAGAAATAAAGAAATAAAGAAATAAAGAAATAAAGAAATAAAGAAATAAAGAAATAGAGAAATAAAGAAAGAAAGAAAGAAAGAAAGAAAGAAAGAAAGAAAGAAAGAAAGAAAGAAAGAAAGAAAGAAAGAAAGAAAGAAAGAAAGAAAGAAAGAAAGAAAGAAAGAAAGAAAGAAAGAAAGAAAGAAATAAATAAATAAATAAATAAATAAATAAATAAATAAATAAATTAATTAATTAAGAAATAAATAAATAAATAAATGAATGAATGAATAAATAAATAAATAAAAGGGTGTTTCTCAACATCGTACCTCTAAAGCATAAATATGGTTATAAATCATTTTTTACATTATTTTTCGCTTTTTGGAAATTTTGGGATTTTTATGTTTTTGAAAATCTTATACGTGTTTTTGGAAAAATATTACAATTTGTTCACGAGTTGATTTTTTTAAGGTTCTTACTATTTTATTTTTATTTTCGAAATGATTTTTTTTTAATTTAAAGACTTTTTGAGTTTAAAAGTGGTGGATTACATTTGTAATTTTTTCCGCAAAATCAGCAAAAATTGTAGTGAAAAAAATACGTATAAAATATTCGAAAGAATCCAAGCTATCGATGGAAAAATTCATGCCGCTTGACATGCGATGACTCATATGTTAACCAATATAGTTCAAATTTGCCACACCATTTTATATTTCACCTAAGAATATATATGTTCGAATTGGGCTACATCACGCCATGTTTCTGTTTCAGCCTTCATACGCACGTCCTTCCCCATTTAGCCTTTTCCGCTCTAGAAATCACATGATCGTTTTTTTTTTTAAAATTTAACAGATTTCGTTGTACATCAACATGAGGCATCTATGGTGATAGTGCGTCAGTTCCGATTTGATTTTTCCTACACTGAAGACCACACATGTTAACCAGTTTTTCTAATATTTATTACAAATATTTCACCTAGAAAAATTTATGGTGAAAATGTGCTTTCACCGTTTTAATTTCTCCACGGACGATATCTCAAAAATACACCCACATAATTTGTGTTGCGCCGTATTATTGAATAGTGTAGCGGATGTATATTATAGATTTTATCATATCATGTATTTCATTCGTTAATCTGTATTCAAACTAACTAATAACGTAATATTTGAATTTACCCCAAATTATTAGACCAACTACTTAATTACTCATTTTTTGTACGAGAGTTTAAATATTTATTTATGTTTCAATTTCATGCAACTCTCTTATGTTTCATGTTTATGTTCCACTGGATACTAGACTACTTGTATGATTTTACTCCTTGCTTTATAAGCCTGTAACTCTAATTTTAAGATGTCATTCGAATTTAACTTTTGGGCAATAAAGAATTTAAAACCTAAGCGCTCACCGGCTAATTTCTAAAACAAACAAAACCATAAAAATATAAATTCATAATCACTTTATGACACTAAATGACCGTAAGGACTCTAGTGGCTAAAGTGAATCTGAGAACGAGTACTGTCGATTTATCACTTACTCGGGCCAGATAATAATATGCATATCGCCCCTAAATATCATTCATTACAATAGAAATTTATTTTTTACAACATTTTTAAAGTGGTCTTTTATTTAATTTTCAAACACTCTCACAAACCATTTGAATATTGAACTTTACACTTTGCCTCTAAAACACTTCTCGCCTCGACAAATAGACCCATAAATTCAATTGCCAACACTTCTTTCTTTACGAAATCAGTTTCTTTGGTAAATTTCTCATTCCACTCCAGTATATCTTCCTCCTGATACTCTTCGAGTTCATTCAGAGTCTTTACAAAAGCATCCACCTCTGCCGCCAGCAGTTTATAAAATGACTCATAGGACTTCCTCATGATGTCACGTATTTCCAATATGAAATTTGTATGTTTCATCAACCAGTCACCCTGGAGTTTTTCCTCTTCCATGGAAATGATTAGTGTCCTTATCTGTTCATGATTTTTCCTAAGTGACCACTGCTTTTCACAATTATCCGGATCGCTGGTCAATTCCTTCACAAGATTTACACAGTTGTCCAGTGCTACATGTAGATCACCATAGATTGTGGACTTCTTTAGAGTCTCATCATTATCGGCGGACCATTCTTTCAACACGTTCAAATACTCGCTTATTTTCGGATAAACTTCAACGGGCCAAACAGTTTTCCTGTAATTTTCATAGACCTTTTCTATTAGTTTAAAGCGCTTCGTTTGTTTCAGGGCAACTTCTTCGGAAATTTCGTGTGTTTCTTCAGATATTTCCAGCGGCATACTCAGGACCACCTAAATATGTAGAGAAATATATATGAGACTTATTATAATTTACATATTTATTTTTTCCTAATTGTTGATATAACAACTTGCCTGTATCGCCGCTATAGTCAACGCCAGTGTAATCAGTGTTTTTCTCATCATTTGATTTAGTTTTTTTTTTGTTTTCAAATTTAATATGATTTGTTGTTGATCGTTTTGTGGCAACTGCAGCATCAATGCCGACGGCCGCAGTTATTTATAATCTGAAATGTGTTGACTTTCTTATCACATCTTATTGTACCGAATAAATTCACTTATACTCGCTGTACTATCAAATTCATGTCAGTGTCAGTTTGACTTTTGTATGTTCGAGGAATTGATTCAATTCTGTTATCACCGTGTCATTGTTTATGTGGGGAATGACTAAGAAATTCCAGGAAAACCTTTCAAACAAATTCGAGGGTATCTCAATTATGATGACTGTCTGTATACAATAAATTTAAAATTTAATGGAAACCCCATAAATAAATTTAAAAATAAATATAAAAATGCTGCAACATAAGCACATAGTGCGAAAATCGTATTTTTTGGATGAGCCGAAATGGGCCAAAAAGGGATAAGAACGGTACCTACCAATCACGAAATTTGATGCGTAGCATCCAAACATAAAGGTATTTTAGAAACGAATGGGGGATACTAATGGTGCCCATGAACTATATGAGAGGATTTTTTCGTAAATCATACCAAATGACTGATGTTACTACGAGATTCGGATTGATGATCATCATGACCTTAGCAGCAGCATAGCATATCATATATAAAAAACCTAACTCATATTTTTCTCAAATCGAGATTTTTTAACAAAACACGACAAGTTCGGCCACAATTGAAAATAAAATCGATTTCTCAATTTCGTTTTCAAAAATTTACGAGATATGTAGATATTTTTGATATTAGCATAACGATATAATCTCTTTTTCGAAATTCATACTTGTACAAAAAGGGATGAAATGGTACCAAATCGATTTTTATACCCTCCACCACCAGGATGGGGGTATATTCACTTTGTCATTCCGTTTGTAACACCTTGAAATATTCACCGGAGACCCCATAAAGTATATATATTCTGGGTCGTGGTAAAATTCTAATACGATATACCCATGTCTGTCTGTCTGTTGAAAGCACGATAGCGACCGAACGAAATTAGCTAGGAGGTTCAAATTTTTCCTAAATGTGTCTTATGGTTGCAGATCGGTTGGTATTGAAAGTGGAAGAAATCGGCCAAGAGCGAATAATTTTTCCCTCACAAGGACTGAAAATACCCCTAATATTTAGAGTATTTCATCATGTATTTGAACATATTAGCTTGTATTTACTTGATATTTGCAATGCGCATTCCCTTTATAGCATAAAAGGGCACCATAGAGTGATTTTTATTTGTAGGGGGCAAAATGGGACAAAAAGGGATAAAAATGGTACCTATCAAACGAAAACAGATAGAAACACGAAATTTGGCGTGTACATCCTCTAATAGAGTAGATACATAATATAAAAGTATATTTTCTAAATTCGTACTTTTAAGGGTTAAATGGGGATAGAGGGATAAAAATAGTACCAACCTAACGGCTGCACCTAGAATAATGAAATTGGGTGTATATATTCTTCTGATTGCGGAGACACGTAAAATAAAAGAATTTTTCGAAATTCGTACTTTTAGGGTGTAAAATGGAAAATGGGATAAAAATAGTACCTACCAAATGACAGCAGCTAGAATCATGAAATTCGGAGTATACATTCCTCTGACTGCGCAGACACGAAAAATAAAACGTTTTTTCCAAATTCGTACTTTCACAATGATACAATGGCTACAGGGGATAAAAATAGTACCAACTAAACGAATACAGCTAGAATGATGAAATTCAGTGTGTACATCCCTCTAATTGTGTAGATACGTAAAATGAAGAGATTGTAGATAGACGTACTCTTGAGGGGGCAAAATTGGAAAAAGGGGATAAAAATGGTACCAACAAAATGGCCGCTGATAGAATCATGGAATTCGGTGTATACATTCTTCTGACTGCATAGCCACGTAAAATATTTTTTCCAAATTCGTACTTTATTCTGTTGCTTTTACGACAAAAAATGGTAGAATCATGAAGTTGTCTTATACTGTGTACGTGAGAGATAAGGTATTTTCAAAATGTATACTTTTGAAATTAAAATAGGATGGAAATACAACCAACCAAACGACTGTATCTGAAAATACACTCTTTATCCCCCAATATTTAGGGTATTTATGATTGCTCCCTTATATTTACTTTATGAATTGAAGATAATACTTCATATACTTCATAATACATAATATCCATTATATATATATAGTATACAAATATTGGTAGCCTTGGCTTATTAATTAAATTTCTTATTTTCATACAGTTACAATTTGTTGCGGACATTCCTCTTGTAGCTTGGAAGCACCACAAAGAAAATAAAAGTTTTAGCGGGTGAAATGGGACAAAACCGGGATAAAATATGGTACCAATGATACGACAACAGCTAGAATCATGAAATTCGGTGTGTACATCCCTCTAATTGCATAGACACGTAAAATAGAGGGATTTCTCAAAATTCGTACTTTTAAGGGATATAATTAAAAAGAGGGATAAAAATGGTACCTACAAAACCACTGAAGTTGAAATTACGAAATTCGATGTATATATTCTGACTATGAAGACTCGAAAAAGGTTTTTTTTTCGAAATTTGTATACTTAAAATTTATACTTTTCTGATCACTTTGTCTGTATCTGAAAATGCTTCTTTCTAATGGCGACTGACAATCGTCTAATATTTTCGGCAGGTTCACTTTCAAAATTACAGCATTTTGTTTATATATAGTAGTCGATTTTAAACAGTGCGCATTATAGTTTGAAATAGTAAAAAAATATAGTAATGTGCACAAAAATATCATAATTTTCGTAATATGGTACTGTGCTTCTATGTAAAGTCGACTGTGGAATGCACTCCGTGGTGGAGGGTATATAAGATTCGGCCCGGTCGAACTTAACGCCTTCTTACTTGCTTTGAATTAACTATGTAACTTTTGAAAGGAAAGAGATATATATCGATGAAATTGTACATGCATAGAGTAGAGGGGTTTTCCAGATGATATGGAAATGTTTCACTTGCAATTTTTACTTTCATACAGGGGCAAAATTCTGTCATTTATCGTAAAGAAGACTTAATTTAGAAGCGTTTAATCTTGAATCGTTTTGGCCAACGGACCTCCGCGGTAGTTCCACTCCAAAATTACCAATTGTTTAATACAAACAATAATTAATATCAAAAATTCTCAAACCGCAAAGCACCGATTAGAAAATGTTTAGTATATTGTTTTAGTCTTTAGTCTGGCTTCTTACTCAAGAAGTATTCCTACATCCCTGAGGTCAACAAACAAAAATGGCAACCATTTTAGTGAAAAAAAAACGCAAGTTTTTTTCTCATAATTCCGTTTTCGTTACGATATCTCAAGTTTTATAGATTTTACGTAATGTTCAATATGAATGAAGTTCAAAATATGATATAACCTACAGTGAAAGAATTTTCCTTCATAATATTTATGAAACGATTTCATAAATTTAGTGAATTTATAATAAAATAAAATGAAGTGTTTCATACAATTCATATTCAATCATATTTCCTAAAACAAAATTATTAATTAGTGAAACTTAGTTTCATAAGATCAAAGAAAGATTGCATAGTATTAAAGTAACAATTCTTAAATATTATGAAATATGTCATAACCAATAAAATATTTGTGTTATGAAATGTCTTCATAAATATAATGAAATCCTTCATAGTTTTTATGAAATGTTTCATAGCTTACAACTACATTGTTGGTGTGTTGACTTTATTCGTTGTATGCTAGCAATTCTCATTTGTCCTCTGTTAACTCTGACTTAAATATTTAGTCTGATTTTGGTCACATACATATTCATTGCAAAGACTCTCGCAATGATGGTGTGTGTTGATCAAGGAGTCTGACCTTTTTTGTTTTTTCTTTATATTGGAAACTTCAGTATAAATTATTACTATTTACGAAACTAATGAAGTTTCTTTATAAAATCTATGAAATTTGTGAAAAATAATGAATTTTTATGACACAATTTCTTCGAATGAAGAACTGCATTTCATGATTTCTAAGAAATGTTTCATAAATTCTATGAGACTTTTCATTGATTTGTGCTTTATGAAACATGTTTCATACATTTTTTGAAATGTTCCTATGGCGGCTTGTTAATGAAAATTTTCACGGAGGTTAAGACAAAATCATAAATATTATGAAGAGAATTCATTCAGTGTAGTGTGTATGAGGGCCACTGGGTTGGTCATCTCGGATATGTCAAACATTGAAATGACTTCCAAAAGTACAATTATGTGTCGATTACAAAGCGCTAGCGCTCTTAAATACCTACAAAAATGTGCTTACATTCAATTATTTTAGGAGATATATGACTAACAAGAAAAAATGACACATTTGGAGGCGAGGTTGTTTTCGGATTTTTAGCGGTGCGACCTCATTATTTGCTCGAATTTGAAGCTGTTGGATTGCTTATAAAATTGCAAATAGACTGCTGCAAATACAGTCGAACCTGGATAAGAGGGAGCTCAAGGGACAGGCC
Source organism: Polietes domitor (assembly GCA_947397865.1). Lineage (NCBI taxonomy): Eukaryota > Metazoa > Arthropoda > Insecta > Diptera > Muscidae > Polietes > Polietes domitor. The sequence continues at coordinate 152,459,522 of OX377619.1, read as the reverse complement.
GTTTATTCCCACTTATAGAGATTTCCCACTAACACAGATTCCCATTTATCCAGGTAATTTTTCTGTTGTCCCACTTAAAGCGGTAAAGCTAGCGATGTTTTGAGAGACGCCTAAAGATGTAACAATCTGTATAGCATTTCAACTTCAATAGCGTTTCAGCCTACTGGAACATTTTTACTTTGACAAATGCCATCACACGATCTTCCACTTCTGAGAAATTAATTTTTATTTTTGATTTGAACTGGGATATTGTCCTGGCTCAAGACCATTTTGCTTCTATATTTAATAGAATGCAAATTTATTTACAAATGGCATGGTGACATTTATTACTTGGCTGTAGACTACCACGATCATGATTTCGACCATGTCAAAAGTCTTTTCAATTGGCTTCGCAGCGACTTTTCAACATCAAACCCGGTCTTTACAAGGAGATGATTCTCACAAACGAACGAGAAGTACAACTCACTTGCCGAATTTGCGCTTAAAAAATCGCACCAAGTAATAAAGCACACATGCCATCTTACAAGCACCTCATTGAGTTGCATATGTAAGTATGTGTATATGCAGGTATAGTTACCCAGCAATACTTCTGCCGTGCCAACGGCCGTGTAAATAAATTTGCATTCTATTAAATATAGACGCAAAATGGTCTTGAACCAGGACAATATCCAAGTTCAAATCCAATATTGATTACAGACCAAAAAATACAAACGAAAAAAACTAAAAAAAAAATATTTTTTTTTTTCAATTTACATTGTCCTTGAACATTTTTCAACGATGATATTATATTAATTATATGAGGGTGTATTTTTATCGAACGAGCGCTTGCAACGTGCATATTGCAAAAGTCCCAATAGTCAAATAATGAAAAAAAGAATTAAAGAGGAATTTTATATATGTACCCTCCACCATGCAGTGGAGGGTTTAGACGCTGTCGACATTGCATAGAAGTGCGCAACCATGTTAGGAAAATTGTGATATTTTTTATGTACATTACTATATTTGTTTACTATTTGAAATGATAAGGCATACTTATGCGCACTGTTTTAAATAAATTGCATTGCTTCATTATAATAACACTGTGCAACATGTTTGAAGTCATTTCAAAATAACCATATACGGACACCGCTACATGATAAAAGACCAAAAAAAAAAGACCCGTGTTTTTTTCCCCCAAATTCATGCAGTTTTTTTTATGGGCCCCCAGAGATTTGAGGCCTCGGTGTAATTTTTGGAAAAAAGTGATCATATTCTCAGGCTCATATCTTGCAAACCGTTCGTAATTTTGATTTACTCTCTGAGGCAAAGTTCTAGCTCTTGTCATAAAGAACAAAAATTGTGAACATATAAAATCAAAAAAACTTCATCTTCAAGGTCAAAATCGCAAAAAACTTAAAAAAATTCGATTTTTTAACCTTTTTTCCCCTGTTCAGGTCCATAGGTAGCAAACCGCTGAAAATTCAGGGAAACAATCAACTACAAAAATGTACCTAAGATCTCAATAAACAACTTTCTAGAACATATGAACTTCCTAGGAATTATTCTTAACACCGTTTAGGTAGCGCTTAGGTAGCCGCAATTCCAACTGCAGCCTTTTGGTTGGTACCTTTTTTATCACCCTTTTGCCCCCTTTTCTGTCCCTAAATACAAATTTCGAGAATAAATACAAACATTCTAATGCAGAAAACAATGCTGCTGATTTAGTTTGGGCACTATAACATTTTTGTTCCTATATGATTAGTCTATAGATTTTGTATTAAATTAATTGTTTAATAATGTATGTGAATTAATATTGTCTTACACATTATATTTTGTTTTAATAATTACTTATTTAAATGGCTGCGATAATTCCAACTGTAATACTCCGTTGTGCTGAAAAGGTTCGATTTAGAGAAATAGGTCTATGGAAACAAAATTGAAATAAAATTTCTAAATCCTGGGAGGGATTTTTTGGTATTTCAGGGGTCTATATAGTCAGAATTAAATTGAAAAAACTGCAACATACATACATCCAAATACAATTCAATTCGGTAAAAAGAGAAAACGGGAAGGATTCTTGAATTCTGTAAATGTATGTGTTTGACAAAAAATTTTAAATCGGAAAGAACATTTTTATGGGGATATATTGAATCCTGGAACGAAATAGGTAAAATATAATGTGTATAGTAGGCCAAAATCGGTTGAACATTTTGGAGCAACATTTGTGTTGGGGCTATATCTAAATCTGAACCGATCTTACCCACTTTCTGCACAGGTGTTTCTAGTTGGATTATAAAATGTTGTGCCAAATTTAAAGAAAATTGAGTACAATATGTGGTTTCTAGAGCGGCAAATTTCAAATCTGGAGCGACATTTGTATGGGGGCTATATATATAAATCTGAACCGATCTGACCGGTTTTCACCATAGCTGTTTCCAGTTCAATTATAGGGTACTGTGCCAAATTTAAATCAAATCGAGTAAAATATGTGGTTTCTAAAGCGGAAAAAGTCAAATCGGGAGCGACATTTGTATGGGGGCTATATCTAAATCTGAACCGATTTGCTTCAAATTAAATAGCGTTCGTCCTTGATCGACAAAACTTACTTGTGGCAATTTTTGTTAAGATCGGACTATAATTGCGTCTTGTAATTTGATTACAACAATAGATGGACAGACGGACAGACGGACATTGCTAAATCGACTCAAAAAGTGATTCTTAGTCGATCGATATAATTAACAATGGGTCTATCTCGCTTTCTTTTGTGTGTTACAAACAAATACACAAAGACATAATACTCTCGTGGAGTGTATAAAAAATAAAATATGTGATATGTTCAAAACTATTTACAAGGATCAAAAATAATTAAACATATATGTTTATTAGTTTGGATCACGAAAATAAATTCAGAAATAAAGATTGTTTAATGATGATCTGCATAATATTTCTTCGCCGCATCAAGCTGTCTGCAAGCTTAAGACCATAGTAGTAGACAGTGCTTTTAGTAGTAAATAAATAAATTAAACATTATAAAGATAATTTGAAAAAAATGTTTTCTGTATTTTTTTCGCTCTGCATTCATTCAATTTGATTTGAGCTGGGATATTGTCCTGGTTCTAGGCCATTGTGCATCCACAATTTTTAGAATGCATATTTATTTATAAATGGGGCATGGTGGCATTTATTAATTGTCACCATTGTCATAAATTGTGGCCCGTGACAACCATCTTCAGAAGGCTGCTTTAAGTAAATGATTCACCCAAACGAATGAGAAACACAGCTCAATTTTCGAATATCAGCCAAAAGCAATCACACCAAGTATATTAAAAGGTTTGCTAAAAAAATTGGATTTGTGACTCCCGTCCCACTACATTTTTCAAATCATTTCTCCATGTGTTATTACACACTACTTCTTTCCTTGAGTGATGTATGTTTTGACCTATCACTGACATATCACACCCGACGCATATCCTTCAATGTATCTTGGTAACCAAATATTACCTCAGCGTTTAATTGTAGTCGCCTTGCCCCCCACCAACATTCGCTTTATAAATATTTGCCAGCCCCTCTGTTTCTGTTTTCGGTCCGATGATTCATCTACAGTTAATTTACATGATCAGCTGTTTGTTCTATATCGAATATATATATTTTTTTCCGTTCCCGGCCTGCTTTTTGGCGACCGACCCCCGCCCCCAAGCGGTGGTTGTGTCATCACGTGTATATTGTGTACTTTTGTTTTTCCGTCTTTTCTCCACCACCATCCGTCCGTCCGTCCATCCATCCACGTCCTCGTTTCCTTTGCAAGGGTCTTGTGCGTTTTATGCCATGTTTTTTGTTGTGTGTGTGTGTGCAAAAAATTACGAAATAACCGGCTTTCTTCTTTTGGTTGCTACCAAATAAAAAAGGCGAAATATTGAATTTCACGCAAAGGAAGACAGGAATAACAACAACAATGCCGACGAAAGGCACATACGAGTACCAACGAAGAGAGTGGAGAGATAGAGAGGGGTGTTTTTTTCTGCCTCGCACACAGCACAGTGGTCCGTTTTTATAAAAAGTAGTCAGAAATATTTATTCCATGGAGGGGATAAATTGAGAAACAATAGTGGTGTAAGTTGTCAAATAAACCGACAATTAATTGACAACAGTGTAGAAAAGTTGATTTTTAGCTAGATAAAATATTGAAAAAAAAATTATAAATTACTTTATATTTTCCCCCAATTACTATTTGATTTTTACTATTTACTGCTTTATTTTTACTTTTGTACAAAAATAATTCAAAAATTCACAATGACACGAAAAACGTCAAAATTACTAAAAATACAATCGGGTAACATAGCACCTCAACCGAACAATTAAGCGAGTTTGGATCAACTCGCTAAATTCAGCTACTTAAATGTAATATATCAAGTGAATAAAAACAGGCTTACTATCGATTAGTAGAAGAACAGGGCCTAAATTGAAACTGGGAATTCGAAGAGTCAAGCATTCAAACCTTCTAAATGGGGTCCAAAAAAGAACACAAATTGGAATAGCTGATGGAAAAGGCATCAAAAAGTGAACAAAAATTGTGCCGAGGGCTATGTATAAAATGTTCAGCTATTTTTTGGTTTCCTAAACTCGAAAACGATATTAAAAAAGTATGGATATATTTTTAAATTTTTTATTAATATATATATTGTATTTTATATTAATTCCAATTATATAAATAAATAATAATAATGAATTTATAGTAATTTCTCTTAATTTCAATGTTCTCATTTTAATATTTTAATTTCCAAAAACAAATTTTCTTTTCTCAATAATAATTTTCATTTTCTAAATATTAATTTGTTTTTTTTTTCAATAATAATACTGTGCGACAATCCAAAAACTCTGGGAAGTGATATTATTTTTCTTGTAGATATTGTCGAGTAGAACAAGAATCTGTATTTGAAGACACCCCCAAGATCTTGAGTTACGAGTAAAATTATAAGGGATTTGAACTGGAATGACCAAAGCTTGCATTTTTACAACAATTTTGATTTAGGAAATACTTCAATATCTCAGTCAACTACAGACGGATTTTTAAAAACAAAGCGCCGTTTTACTCCTTACTAATTGTGTTATTTAAACACATTTACTAGTAGTAGGGTTAAAAAAACAAAACAAAATAATGTGCTAAAATATTAACAATGTTGAAAAATGACAAAAAATTGTGTTTGCTGGACAAAAGCACAAAGATTTCTTAAATATCTATAAAGTATATATATTCTTGATCGTCATAAAATTCTAAGACGATCTAGCCATGTCCGTCTGTTGAAAGTACGCTAGCATCTAAACGAACGGAGCTAGGACGTCCAAATTTTCCACAAATGCGTCTTATAGTCGTAGATCGGTTGGAATTAAAACTGGGCGAAATCGCTCCAAAGGTAAAAAATTTTCCCTCTCAAGGACTAAAAACACCCATAATAACCCCTAATATTTTACAGTATTTAAGCATATTTTTTCAATATGTCTGTTTGTACTTTTACTTGATATTGGGTATGAGCATTCTACCTATAACAAAAGCGCGCACCACAAAATGATTCTTATTCGTAGGGGACGAAATGGGGCAAAAAGGGATAAAAATGGTACCTATCAAACGACAACAGTTAGAAACACGAAATTCGGTCTGTACATTCTTCTAATTGAGTAGATACATAATATAAAAGTATTTTTTCCGAATTCGTACTTTTAAGGGATAAAATGGGAATAGAGATAACAATGTTACCAACCAAACGGCTGCATCTAGAATAATGAAATTTGGTGTATACAACCCTCTGATTGCGTAGACACGTAAAATAAATAGATTTTAGAAAGTCGTACCCTTAAGGGGATAAAATAGGAAAAAGGGGACAAAAATGGTACCAACCAAATGGCCGCAGCTAGAATCATGGAATTCAGTGTATTACATTCCATTTCCAAATTCCCATTTTTTTACTTTTACGTCAAAAATTGGTTGAATCATGAAGTTAGGTTATTTTGCACTATGTAAAGAGAGTTTTTTATTGGGGTATAGAACTTTAAGTTGGCATCACTTTTTTAACTGGCGGCCATTTTGTCAGCTGTCAAGTGATTAATATTTAGTTTGGTTTGCCATTTCATCATGAACAGGTTGACAAAAGAACAACGCTTGCAAATCGTGCAAATTTATTTCGAAAGTAATGGTTCAGTTCGCGAAGTTCACCGCAAGCTCCGTCCATATGGTCGACATAATCGTCCATCAGAGCAATTAATTCGGTTAACCATGGATCGTTTTCGCACTACGTTTACTCTATGTGATAATACGCATCCGCAGAGACGTCGAACAGTGCGCACCGAAGAAACAATTGCCGCTGTAGAGCAAAGTGTTGAAGAGGACCCGAAATCACCGTGCACAGCAATTGGAGTGGTTGAAAATTGGACCTGTAGAATTGGCTATATTCGAGCCAGCCGCGGCGGCCACATGCCCGAAATCATATTTAAACATTAATGGCATAAAATTATCCTTCCAATAAAGCCAAATTGATGGACATTAAAACGATTTTCTTGTGTTTTATTTCAATTCGAAGTTCTATACCTCAATAAAAAACACCCTATATTTGATATAAGGGATTTTCAAAATTTGTAATTTTGGAATTAAAATAGAATGGAAATACAACCAACTGTAGCACCAACTATCTACCAATATTTATGGCATTTAAGTTTTTTTAATATATAAATATAAGAATATTTAGTTTTTGAATTGACTTGTAGTATTATTTCGATATGTAAACGTATTGGTTGCCTTGCCTTATAAGCGTGGTTGGAAATAATAAAAATATTATAATTATGTATACAATTATTTTTTCATTATTTGTATTTGTTTTGGTTTGGCTATATTTAAAAAATATATATTTTTTGCTGTAATATTACTGCACTTCTACGAAAATCGACAGTCTCTGTGGAATGCAATCCATGGTGGAGGGTATATAAAGTTCGGCCCGGCCGAACTTAACCTTTTTTTTACTTGTGTTATTTATTTTCTAAACATGAATTTGTTTTTCTTTTTTCAATAATAATTTGTCATTGTACCCTACACCACTTCGTGGGCTAGAGTATTATAAGTTAGTTTCGCGCCAAATGTTTGTAACACCAAGAAATAATCGAGCTAGACCCACCTTTAAGTATACCGATCGGCTTAGAATCACCAGCTGAGTCGATTTAACGATGTCTGTCTGTCCGTCCGTCTGCTGTCCATCTAAGCTTGTTCACACTCTGAAACTTGGCAGAAGTTATTTTTTCTGGTCAAGGACCATCGGTATCGAATTTGGAGGAAATCGGTTCAGATTTAGATATAGCCCCCATACAAATGTTGCTCCCGATTTGACATTTTCCGCTCTAGCAACCACATCTTGTACCCGATTTTCTTTAAATTTTGCACAACATCTTATAATTCAACTAGAAACATCTACGCAAAAATTGGGTAAGATCGGTTCAGATTTATATATAGTCCCCATACAAATGTCGCTCCCGATTTGACTTTTTCCGCTTTAGAAACCACATATTGTACCCGTCTTTCTTTAAAATTGCACAACATCTTATAATCCAACTAAAAAAACATATGGTGAAAGTGGGTAAGATCGGTTCTGATTTAGATATAGCCCTCATAGAAATGTTGCTCCCGAATGTTTAACCGATTTTGGCCAAACTTTACATTTTATATTTCACCAATAAACATACATGATGAAAGCGGGTCACATCGTTCCAGGTTTCAATATACCCCCATACAAATGTCCTTTCCGATTTGATATTTTTTGTCAAACACATACATTTACAGGATGCAAAAATCCATCCCGATTTCACTTTTTTACCGAATTGAATTGTAATGAGATAGATAGTCCGTCCGTCTTTAGCCTTTCCTTACTTGTTTGGCAGATGTCCATATGTCCATACTTTGGTACAACCCAAATGGTGCCCCCTGATCTATTACAGCTCTAGAAACTACATCTTACATCGGATCTTCATCAAATTTTGCATTATTTGTTTTACTGTATAACTTATATGAACTACATAAAATTGCTCCCATGAAATACCTGGGTTTAGTAATCACAGCGAGGTATATACGCAGGGAGTGGTGTAGGGTATTATATAGTCGGCCCCGCCCGACTTTAGCCTTTCCTTACTTGTTTTTCAATATCTATTTGTTTATTGTCAAATTCAATTTTCATTTCATTTTCTCAATTTCAATATTCAGTTTTACAATTTCAACTTGTATTTTTTCAGACTGTGTCGCGGGTACATAAAATAATAATAATTTTCAGCCTTAGCATACTATTGTTCGGAGGCATCGAAATAAATTACTATGAGACCGATCCTACTTCGGAATTGCAAGCATCAAAGCTCCATGCTACATCACATCACCTTTGACATTTTACAAGAATGTCGATGTATTAAATAGTTTGCATTTTATTCAATTTATATTAATTTTCTTATCGATACAGTCGAACCTAGAGGTTTCTCACTTATAGAGAAGTGACTAAAGGTATATCAATCGGTAAATAATTAAATTTAATAGCGTTTCCACCTACTGGAACATTTTTACTTTGACGAACTTTTATTTTGATATGAAGTCTATTGGACTATTTCCTCTTTGAAATTGGTGACAAATTTTCAATTTACCGTTGATATTCAAGACTGTCGTTTCGACATAACTATACGAAGATGTATTTTATTTAACAAGCCCTAAATTCAGATAGTCCAAAAATTAAAAAAAGAGAAAAAAAACAACAACAATGACAAAGAAATATCTCTCAAGGTATGAAATCCCACTAACAGAGATAAATTGATAAAATCCCACTTATAGAGGACCAGAATCAAAGTTAAATACGTCTTATAGAGGTAATAATAGTAAAACATCCCACTTATAGAAGTAAATCCCGAAAAATTCGACCCCACTTAAACAGGCTCAAATTCAAATACTATGTGTGAGGCGTGCTTGGACCATCAAAAATGTCCTACAAATAGATGATTCTCACTTATCCAGGTTCGACTGTATAACAATGTTTTACTTCAATATTATATGGTCCATCATCCCTCTGTTGAACTTAGTATGGGAAACATATATAATGCTAAACCAATACAGATAAAAGTTTGCCATTTGAAGTATTTTCAATCATCATGGGGTGCGAATAATTATTTCATTTCATTTATTAAGTCTATGGAAATAACTCCTTACAGACCAGCAATGTAGTACAATTCAATAGTAATATTATACTAATAAAAATAATAAATTTAATTAATTATATTATTTAACAATATTTTAAAAAATAAGACTAGAAATTGTAAAATCTACAAATTCACGAATAGAATTATAATAATAAGTATTTAAAATAAAATTCACAAATAATGAATATTCAAAAGATTCAAGTGTAATACGTACTGTCGGACATTGTATAAAAAGATGATTAAGTAAACTGTCCAACACAATGGCAATGCAATAACATATTAGGAGAATTATGATATTTTTCCAGCCGTCCACACAATCAGAGGAGCATACACACTGAGTTCCATGATTCCAGAAACAGATGTTTGGTTAGTACCTTTTCCACATTTTGTCTCTAGAAGTACGTAAGTGGAAATATCCATTTATTTTGCGCCTCTATAAAGCCAGAGGAATGTACAAATCTAATTTCAAGATTCTAGCTGCAGCCTTGTGATTTGTACCATTTTATCCCCTTTCGCACTTTTCCTAAAAATATAAATTGCGAAAAATTCCTGTATGTTACAGTCAACAAAATTTTATGATCATTCATTATTAGTACATGCGCTCATATTTCAACATGGACCACTGTGCACGTTACATATTATGTTGTTGTGGGGTGGTAAGTTGGGGGGTACAGATTGATTGCTGTTTTCGCCGCTCAATTGTGTTAAGGGCGAGAGAGAGAGCACTCAAAAATTGTTTGGCGCATGTCAGGGGAGTCTTGCGAATGAATGTGGGAGCAAATTGACCAACGATTTCGAGTATATTAAAAAAGGAAAAAAAATATAAAATTCCCCCCAAAAGAAAATAGATTAGATATATATTTTGTCATATAAGATAAATGAATTTTATATTGAAGTAGATAAATGAAAACTTAAAAACCATCAGAAAACTTGAGGGTTTTAATTTTTCAAAAAATTTTATTTTTTTTTTCTAAATTATTCCATAAAATTTAATCGGATTTTAAGACAGTCATATTTGACTGCCTTTCATGTGTGAGGCTCTTTTTTTCGTTTAACCCCCTTAGCTCTGCCCGTTATGTGAGCGTCTTCGCTCCCGGTACTGTCCCGCTCTCTTTCTCTCTCTCTGTGTGATTTGCCGAAAATGTCCTTGCGTGCTGCTGTTCGTGCGTGCGTGTGTGTGAGTCTTTTACCCGACGACTGCTAGTGAAAAATTCTCCAACGCAAGATTCAGTTGGTCTTCAACGCTCGTTGCGTTTATACCGTTATTTATATAGATTTTTGCAATCAAACAAAAAAAAACACACAACCAAAAGACGCCGCCATTAAGTCAACAACATATTTGACGTTTAAAAATTACAGTTACTACACATTCTCGCTCTCTCTCTCTCTGTCACACACACATCTGGCGACTCTCTTGTGCTCTAGCTGTTTTTCGCTCGGCCAGAGAATCTAAACCCCCCCAAAAGTAACCGTTAAATTTGATGACACTTGGCGAGCTGTGTATCGAATGTGCAAACTACAGCCAACTTCATTCAGTTAGATTTGGAAGCCAAACCGAACTGTCAACGTCAGCGACGACGACGCATAAATCCAAGATACGTGTTTAAGACAACAACTCATAGCGGTAGAGCAGAAACGTGTTGTGTGCGCTGTGTGTAGTGTGAAAAATAGTAGCGATTCTAACCAAACAAAAAAAAGCAAAGAAAAAGCCATAAGAAAGCAAGAAGAAAAGAAACGTAACGAGGAAAATCGCCTGAAACATATATTGAAACCGTCTGTTCCGAGGACTGTTGTTATTTATAAATATATCTACGGGATTATATTTGATCTAAGTAGTCCAGAAACCATCCAAAAAGTTTACAATAATTGTCTTTTAGCGAAACAAAAACGGAAATTCTTTAAGAAACCAGTGTAATATTTACAAAAACAAGACACCGCCCTTTGGAAATTTTGTAATAACAAAAAATTAAATAATTTAAAAAAATAAACATATCCCAAATATCTTAATATCACATTAACGCTCCTCTCGCTCTCGCTCTATCTCTGCCCTGCAATTTGTGGTCAACAAAGCCAACCACAACAACCAAAACAAGTGTGTTTCCTTTATTATCGCTAAACGACGTATGTTTTAATCATCGCCTGGCGTTCATCGCAATCGGCAAGTGCGGCAAGTTTCCACTAAATCACGTTCGAAATCAATAAATTCTTGTAAAACTCTTCAGTCATCATGTTGATTGGATTAGTACGCGATTCTGTTATGCAGTGCTTCTGCCATACATGCCGGGCACCCATACTCCCAGCTGGTAAGATTTCATACAATTCAATTTTCAATCATTATCTTGGGTGTTGCTCTCCCCGCGAGCGCCGCACCCTCATGTAATTTATATTTGTAATTAGAATTTACAACCGATTTTTTTTTGGTGTAATTGTGTACATAATGAGCAATGAAAAGCAAAAACCATTATTTAAAGCGGGAAACTTGAAGTTGAAGCAATGACTCAACATAGAAAATACAAACAAAAAATGCCATGAAAATATTGTGGAAGTAATTCTCATCGACTTGATGGAGTTGTATCATATAAGTGTTTTGATGGATAGAAATATGACAAACTATTTAAAAATCCCAAGAAATCAAACCAAGTACTGGCTAATGAGAGATTAAATACTTGGCCAAATGATATAGAATATTATGTAACCAGTGTTTAATCATGTGTAAACAGGCTACTGAACAAATAAATCGTCTCAGTGTTGTTATATGTGTTCAATATGGTAATAATTCTCATTGCATTGATAGCACTGTTCCGTAAAAGAACTAATTATTATTAGAATAGCTTTTACAACTAAAGAGATCAGACTATTAAAAAACAATTCATGTCAGTGTTGATAAGTGTATTCAGTATGGCAATAATTCTCATTACATTGATGGAACTGTTCCTTAAAAGAAATAATTTTTATTAAAATAGTTTTTCAAACAGAAATGGTCCAATTGATGACATTAGTGGTCAAAAAAGAGTTGGATTTCATAAAATATTATCAAAAATACTGTATTAACTTCACTGTATTTATATGTCTTTAATATGGAAATAATTCTCATTACATTAATGGAACTATTCATTATAGTGAAAAAACAGTTTTCAAACTGAAATGAGTCAACCAATAACATTAGAGGTCAACTAAGACTATATAATAGAGAATATTCGGTTCGCCGAAGTAGTGAGACTATTTTACATTGGAACTGAACAAGATCAAATACATATGATAGATAAATAGAAATTGTATGTAGAAAAACTCTGTACTCTCCTTTTTAAAGGACTTCTAATGTTCAAAGGATATAGACGTTTTAATAATTTATTACAAATCGAGCCCCGGTAGTCGAGTTGGTAGCGTGCTCGGCTATCAGCGTGGGGGTTGTGGGTTCGATTCCCACCAGAGGCTCTGGTCTGTCGCTGCAATAACTAGCTACAATGGTCTTAGTCACCCCGGCTTAATGCCTGGACCCAAAATTAGAATATAAATTTACTTTGTATTGTAATTCATGATAAATAAAAAAATTATTACAAGACTTAAATTCCAAAGGATATAGCTGTTAAATTCACTTATTTTCAGACTTCTGCGAGTCATTTGAAGACGATATATTGGTACCAAATGAAAGAGAAGAATATCTGTTAAAAATAAATTTTCTCCTTTTTTACAATGCTTTTAATTTTCAAAGGATATAGATTTTCTTAATATTTTATTTTCGTACTTTTATGAGTCATATGAAGACGATATTTTGTTAAGCATGAAAAAGAAGAATATCGGTATTCTGCTTGCCTTGTTAATGGCTTTCAATTTCCAGAGGATATAGATGTTTAAATAAATTATTTTCACACTTTTGCGAGTCCATATGGATAACAAATGAAAGAGAAGAATATCCGTTTAATTTTTTTGATCTGTTTTCTAGATTTATTTTCATACTTTTGCTAGCCCTACTAAGGCGATATGGGTACCTAATGAAAGAGTAGAATGTCTGTCAAAAATACTTCTGATTCCATGTCTCAAACTTTATTACTTTAACCTTAACACTCATTTCAAGTTTTCCCCCTTAAAAAAATAAAACATAAATAAATTAAGGGGTGCAATTTTAAATGGCCGTTAATGCTAAACTAATATAGACTGAGGCATGATATTTAATTTATTTTGATCTGATATTCTATTCTTTCATTTGATAACCATATATACTTTGTATTACTAGCAAAAGCACGAAAATAAATTATTAAAACGTCTGTATCCCCTTAAAAGTGAAAAAATAAATAAACTAAGGGGGAAATTGAAATAGTTGTTAAAGCTAAACTAATACAACATTGAAGTATGAAATTTGAAGTATTTTTAAAAGATATTCTTCTCCTTCATTTAATATCTATAACGTCTTTTTATGACTAGCAAAAGTACGAAAATAAATTATTAAAATCTCTATATCCCCTTAAAAAGTAAAACTTACATAAACTAAGGAATTCCCCCTTAGTGAAATGGTTGCTAAAGCGAAATTGATACAGATTGAAGCATGATATTTAAAGTATTTTTAAAAGATATTCTTCTCCTTCATTTGATACCCATTGCTCCTTTGTACGGCTATGAAAAGTACGAAAATAATTATAAAAACATATATATCCTTTGGAAATTAAAGGCCTTGTAAAAAGGAGAAATACGATATTTAGTTTCTTGTTTTGGGTAAAAAAGTGCTATCGCACGGTGTAATGGTTCATCATTGTTAGAATAGAGAGAAAAATCGTAAAATAAAACACTGTTCAAATGCAAACGATGATCATTTTCTTGCCTGAAAACAAGGCAAAAATAATTGTGATTTGGTCAGTCTAATAATATATGATTACTATATAAATAATTCACAAAACGTCCCAATACGATGTCATCATAGCTTGAGTAGTGTAAAATCTAAGAGCCGGATTTCATGCTTTAACGCGACGACTTCACCTACAAATATGCAAATTAACTAATGGAATCCATTCGAATGCTAGTAGAAGTCATCGTAAACTCTTTTTTGGATTATGTAGCCGCTCTCACGGGAGTAAAAAATATTTGTACTCAATTTAAAACATGAATTGTTGATTCAATTATGACATTGTAAAGCCCATACCGTCTACAATGAAATATATATAAGAGACAGAGTTGTATTTGAGTAGTTTCAGGTCATAAAATACAACTCTGGAAGAATGTAGTAGTTTGATAATTGAGTACGTGATACGAATACTGCCCACAATATACCCAAAATCTTCTGGGGACGTGAAACATTTGCTGACAAATTCATACTACATATTTTGAAAGACCTAAATTAATGGCCAGTTGCAATTGTTATTATATTTACAAGAATTTGATTTAAGACAATGAAAGTTCCTTACACTCAGAAATCTACTTTTAGAGTATTGATTAAAATGTGTTTAGTTTTTTGCAAAATATTGCCAAGGAGTAGAAAAAATTAAAATATTCTTATCGATTTGTCATAAGAATGCCCGAAGGATTGTGTGAATATTCCTAAAAGTAGGCAATATTTATTCGTTATCAAATGAAAAAAATCAAATAAAATCGGCATGAATGTTGCCCTAGCTAACATTTATCTGGAAAGTAATGTTCATCATATTACGACGACTTTTTAAGGAAGGTAACTTGATAAGATTAAGACTAAATTCATATGTACATACAGTGTAGGGGGTTCCACCCTGTAAGATGAGTTGTTTGGAACTTTGATAAGGTTATTTTGATAACACAAAACAGTACTTTTGACGTCACTAAACTATTATAAGGCGGTATATTTAATCATTATCAATTAATATAATATTATTCTATTAATTCTTAGATAACAACAGTGTAACACAAGCGCCACTGATGAGTTATCCCCACACAGGATTTGAATTACGTATATGATCAAAGTGTGTATAGTTGAGTGAGTGGTTCTCCTCCTTTCCATTGCTAAACACAAAATTTCCTTCGTGAGAATAAAAATATCGATCAAAATATATGGAATTCGAATGTATTATATTCCAAAAAACGCCTACAAATATCAATATTTTGCGAAATTATAGGCTTTTCTTATAGATGTAAACTGGGACATAGTTTTCACAAGTAATTACATCATGTAATACAATGAAAGTGAAAAATTTGCTCCCGAGCTTCCAACATTTTTGTTTGATAAAATTTTTTCAATTTAAAAAATAGTAGATTTACTTTCCAAAAAATGACAGATTCACAAACAGGCGTCTGCTATGCTTGTAACAAAATTTCTGTTGCGAAGAATGAGGAGATGTTAGGAATATATTTGCAGTGGCTTTGCAACGGTTAGTTCAACTGAAATCAAGAATGAGGATCAGTTGGCAATAAAATCTCCTTAGTGGGTTTATAAAGATTACTTCAATTCAAATCAGATGCACAAAATTCCTAGCGGCACCAATGATCATTACTATGTTTGAAACAATCTGCAGGAAAAAGCCATACTAGCAAACCTCTGTAGAGAGCCATAAAAGATTCGAAAGCAGGGGTCTGGTTTGCAACATATTTGGTTTGAACCGCTGAGAAGAAACATTAAAGGCTGGTTTGTAACTTCTTTGGTTTGGACCGCTGAGGAGAACCATTAAAGGTTCGCAAACAGCCATCTGGTTTGTTTGCAACTGCTTTGGTTTGGACCGATGAGGAGAATCATCTGCCGCCTGCTTGCAACTTCTTTGGTTGGACCGCTGAGCAGAACCTTTGAATGAATATTCACAATCTGCCGTCTTGTTTGCAACTTCTTTGGTTTGTACCGCTGAGTAGAACCCTATATGCCGTCTGGTTTTTAATTTCTTTCGTTTGGACCGCAGCTGGCAACATCTTTGGTTTACTTCGCTGAGGAAAACCATTGAAGGCTGACAATCAGCCGTCTGGTTTGGACGACTGAGAAGTACCATTGAAGCTTCACAATCCCAGATAGGTCCAAACCAAAAAAGTTGCAAACAAAACAGACAGCTGTTTGAGTACCATCAATGGTTATCCTTCCTCAGCGGTTCAAACCAAAGAAGTTGCAAACAAACTAGATGGATGTGTGTCGTCTTTGGTTTAGACCGTTGAGGACAATCAAGGTACACAATCAGCCGTTTGTTCGGCTTGCAACATGTTTGAAACAAATAAACACAGAATGAAAAGCTGTTGTTGAAGGAATGCAGTTGTGGTTAGCTCAGTGTCTTTGATCATGCCTATTGTCGAAGTAATTCTCATCGCCTTGATGGAACTATAGGATATAGGGTGATTCATCGTAAGTTTCGATTTTCAATAGGCTTTTTTGACAGATCACACATGACTCATGACTTTGCTCAGTATCGTAAGGCAAGTCATTATGAAAAGCCTCACACCACGACAGTGTCTCCAAATTGTTCAATCGTATTGCGAAAAACAGCGTTTTGTGAGAAAGAGGACTGTGGCCAATCAATTCGTCGTCGTTCTCAGCAGCTTGACATGTCATATTCGACAACTTGCCGGATTTTACGTAAGGATCTCGCCTTTAAACGTACAAAATTCAATTGTGCACGAATTGAAGCCAGGCGACTTAAATTTGCGGGTCTCCAGTGGCCAAAATTGAACCTTCCGAATGGACCATCTCAAACATTTACATGATATCATTTTCAAACAGTAAATGCCATAAATATTTGAAATAATTCGTTGCAGTATTTATATGTGTATTTAATATGAAAATAACTCTCATCACATTGGCACAAAACAATGTAACGAATTGATTTATATACAATATGCTCCACAAAAGTACTGAGAATTACTATAGATTTGAAGGATAGTAGAACCATAGATGTCTGCTTTGTTTGAAAATTTAATGATCTCTAACCCGAGCGAAAAATATAAAATTTTTTATACATAAAGTTCACCATTGATAAGGAGAAATTTTTGTATATTATTCGATCTAAATTTCCACATCACTTAAGGTACGAAACAAGTGTCTAGTTCACTTGTAACCATATATATGGAAATTTGTTTCTTATTTCCAATTTTAGAGGAAACTATGAGGTATAGAAAATAACTTTAGGAATTAGAGTCTTGTAAAGATGATGCACATGCTTCACACGCTTCAAAGACACTGCAAACACTGCCATAGACTGGAAACCACATGGTAAAAATACAAAGTCGGTCGTCCGATAAATCCATCAAACCAAACCATCCAAAAAACGTCCAAATTAGCCTGAAACAAATAGAAACTCAGTACGAAAAAATCAGACGAATTTGATAGGGAATCAAACATATTGCATCAAAAAGGACCGAATAGAAGGAGTTTGTTGCGGACCTTTGTTACTCCTAAGAACTACAAAATATATTATATAAAGATGATATTGATGAAGAGCTGTCATTGTGAAAAGTATTGAGTTATTATAGCTTAACATTAACATTAACATTTTTATATTTATATCTTTAAAAACATGAGACCCCGTTTTTTGCACAAAAGAGACCAAAAGACCCATATAGTTAGTAGTTAGAGGGTTAAAATGTTCCACAAAAATGTTGCTCGTAGTGTTTCAAATAATATTACTGAACACGTCCTATACCTAAAATGTAAGGATTACAATAATTTGTACAAAAGGGTGTCTTTAACTTTCTCCACAAAAGGCACCAAAAATACTTCACTTTTTAATTGCTATCCCTTCGATTCTTTTCATAGCTATAAATATCAAAATTATATTTACCCCCCCTGGTAAAATCCAAATGCAGTTCATATACTATATATAGCCTCATTACAATTTATATACCACCCGATTGCCACAGAGCAACCTCATGCGAGACTCCTTTTATGGACATATTACCAAAATGCGACAATTTTTGTTATTGACATTTCGATACACACCGAGTCTGTGCATTTAATATTTTATAGCATATCGAGGAGGGTATTGGCGTCCAAT
Source organism: Polietes domitor (assembly GCA_947397865.1). Taxonomy (NCBI): domain Eukaryota; kingdom Metazoa; phylum Arthropoda; class Insecta; order Diptera; family Muscidae; genus Polietes; species Polietes domitor. The sequence continues at coordinate 152,441,412 of OX377619.1, read as the reverse complement.
CGACCAACGACAATCATTGCATACTTTTAGCGGTTTTGTTGCTTGTTTTTTTAATGTGGCATATAATATATTTATTGCATACAAATTGCACGCGCACACACAAAAAGCCCTGTAATTGATGGATATTTTACTGGACGCAGTAAAAACCAAAAACCAAATCAAAGAGCCCAAATGGTCAAATGCGTTTAGCGGGGGGTGGGGGTGGGTGAGGAGGTAAAAAATCACATAACATTACTAATTATATTACAATATATCAATATTAATAATGTATGCGATCGATGGACATTAAAAATGAGTCATTGTGTAGTATACTTTTGGGCGTACAAGAAGGGAGGAAATATGTAGTATACTTTTAGGTGGAAAACTACGTCATTGTTTCGCTGGCTGGCTCAATTACTAATTTATGTTTAATTTCTAATCAATAATAGTTTCCGTTAGGAGGTGTGTCCCTTGAACCAAGGCACTCACTCAGGATCCATAAATGACATGTGCTGTGCTACGAGCGTGTTCTGTGCTGTGCATGGCACGCTAAAAACTACCCTCTGGGGAGTGGGAGAGCTGGTCACGATGGCGGCTTTCCGTTAATTTCCTTTCCCTTCCTTTTGTTTTTCTTTTTTTTTTGTATTTGGCATTGTGAAAACTCCCGCAAGTAGGCTATAAATAAAGGCCTGTTTGTTTCCCTTGATGTATGCTAGGCTACACCAGCACCACCACCCTACTTTCTTGCCTTTTCACTACCCTGTGAGAGTATATATTTATATCAAATATTAAATTTTTTATGGCCCCAAAACGACAGACTAAAGGCGCCAAGTCGTCATCATGATATGGCCGTGATACGGCCATAGTGGCGGCGACGCCACTAAGTCAGTACGTAATCGTGAGTCATTCGTTGTCGTTTCAAAGCTAGCTTCTGGTATGAAGTGAAAATGTGAAGCAAATGAACCGTAAAATGGGGACATAGCACTAAAGAAGGGAATTTTCATTTAATTTTCATAGTATCTTGGGAAGCGAACTATTGACATTTTGGGTCAAAAGATTGCATAAGTAGCAAACGTATTTTTAGCATAATTTATTTGGTCACAAATTCTAAAGCATACTTTTAAGGGGGAGCACTTAATTTTGAAGCATAGTTCTGGGCAAAGAAAATGTGAGAGGATCTTTTTTATTATTACTTCCTTTCCAAGAGCATACATTTTGGGGTAAATAATGAGTTTCCTTAATAGATTTGTATCCAGGGACAGATAAGTCAACTTTTTTCTTAAGCAGAAAGTTCAACTTAGCTTATGGCACATGAAGGGCAATTCATAGCAAATGGATAATTGAATGAAATTGTAGGCAACAATTTAAAGGAAGGTTATATCAAGGCACCGAACACTGTGGAACAAAAGATAACGATTTCATCAAACTAGAAAATAGGCTAGAGTATTCATATGCTTTTAATAAATAATTTTAATAAATAATTTCTTTTTTAAATAAACAAATTGCTACTGCTATTTTCTTTCTATATAATATTGCTACAGCTTTCTTGTGTTTGGTGACTTATAGTGAAATTTGACGTAGAATATTTTTTCCATTCACACCACCGCTCTAAAATGCAGTTTTGTGGCACAACTTAGCACCAACTCGGTAATAGTACGAAATTAACCCTAAAAATATTTTTTGGTGATATTTTATTTATACATATTATAGCTACAGCTATCTTGTGTTCGGTGACTTATAGTGAAATTTGACGTAGAATATTTTTTCCATTCACACCACCCCTCTAAAATGCAGTTCTGTGGCACAACTTAGCACCAACTCGGCAATAGTACGAAATTAACCCTAAAATTATTTTTTGGTGATATTTTATTTATATATATATTATAGCTACAGCTTTCATGCGTTCAGTTACTTATAGTGAAATTTGACGTAGAATATTTTTTCCATTCTCATCACCCCTCTAAAATTCAGTTTTATGGGACAGTTTAGCACCATTTCGGAAAATCTACGAAATTAACCATAAAATGAATTTTAAGTTTTAGCATATTTCTGTCATTTAAGTAAAGTTATGAGTTTTGGTGTATTCACAGACTTATCGTAGAATTATATGGCAAATATTTTTGTAGAAGGATTTTACCCGTCAAACCCCCGTTTTAGGGGTAATTTTTACACTTTTACCCAAAAGGGACCAAAAAGATCCCTATATTGAGCAGCTAGAGGGTTAAAATGTTCTACGAAAATATTGCTCGTAGTGTTTTAAGTAATATTGCTGAAGACATCCTATAACTAAAATGTATGAGTCGGCCACAAGGACTTGTGCAAAAGGGTGTTTTTACCTTTTTGCACAAAAGACACCAAAAAGACTCCTACCAAATTTGTAGTGGTATTTTATTTATATATATTATAGCTACAGCTTTCTTGTGTTCGGTGACTTATAGTAAAATTTGACATAGAATATTTTTTCCATTCACACCAACCCCCTAAAATGCAGTTTTCTGTGGCAATTTAGCACGAATTCGAAAAAAAGTACAAAATTAACCCTAAAATGAATTTTAAGTTTTCGCATATTTCTGGCATTTAAGTTGAGTTTCGACATATTCAAGAAATTATAGTAGAATTGTATGGCAAATATTTTTGTAGAACATTTTGACCCGTCAAACCCCCGATTTAGGAGTTTTTTATCCCTTTTTCACAAAAGGGACCAAAAAGACCGCTGTATTGAGTAGTACGAAAATGTTGCTCGTTGTGTTTTAAGTAATATCGCTGAACACATGCTATACTTAAAATGTAAGGATCACAAGGATATGTGCAAAAGGGTGTTGTTACCCTTTTGCTCCAAAAAGGTACCAAAAAGACCCCTGTATTAAGGAGCTCGAGGTTTAAAATGTTCCATAAAAATGTCGCACGTAGTGTTTTAAGTAATATTGTTGAGCACATCCTATACTTAAAATGTACGGACCTCAAGGATTTCTGAAAAAGAGTGTTTTTACCCTTTTTGCTCCAAAAGGTACCAAAAAGACCTTATAATGCAGAGCTAGAGGGTTAAAATGTTCCACAAAAATGTCTCTCATAGTGTTTTAAATAATATTGCTGAACACATCCTATACTTAAAATTTAAGAATCACAAGGTTTCCTATGTCGATTCATAAAGGAATTTGCGCAAAAGGGGAAATATTGGCCCCTCCCTCTAAAATGGCCTCCATAGGTAAACTTTCAAATCACCGTTACAAGTATATTCTTTTTTACCCCATCCATCAAAATCCGTTGTTTTGTGTTCCACATTGAAATCTGTTATTATTTCTACAAAAGATTCAAAAAAAAAATTAATCTAAAGAGCATCTTTGTTCACAAAAGGGTCCAAAAAGACCCTTATATAGAAGAGCTGGAGGGTTAACATCTTCCACACAAATGTTGCTCGTAGTGTTTTGAGTAATATTGCTGAACACATCATATACTTAAAATGTAAGGATCTCAAGGTTTCCTAGGCCTATTCATCATAAGAATGTGCAAAAGGGGGAAATATTGACCGACCCTCAAAAACTTTCAAAACGCCTTTACACTTATATTTATTTTTTACCCCTCCTTATAGAATCCCTTGTCAAAACCTTGTTATTTTTTTTTGTGCTCCACAGTATAGCTCAAAGATTAAGTTATTTATTTGCTCACAATATTCTCGCTTACTTTTTGCTTCTATCAATGACTTTTAAAACTTAGTTTCTTTTTGAGGTGTTCTTAAATATCACCCAATTCTTAAGAATATCATATGTCATAAGGCCAAACAAAAGACATGTCATGTAATGCCAGTTCTTATTTAGCAAACCCACTGCCTACTTTTGTGCGCGATACTCGGCACAAAAACCTTTGCATACCTCTGAGATGATTTCAAACAAAAAACAGACTTTCAAAGGATAACAAACACAACGAGATCTACTTGCGATGACCATTATTAAGACATAAATGAAATGCCTGCACTTTAGGTGCTTTGTGTGTTACACAAAGAGGTTTATCCTTCAAATCACAAAGATGTTCATATTTAAATAGTTATGCATTCTTGACGGAAAATCCGTCAGACATAAATTTATTATTAAAATTATAATAGCATGGCTTAGTTGGCGAATAATATTTTTCAGGTTAACGAACGCGTTTAGCTCAAAAGAGACTCAGCTGGAGATTTAAGGCTGCGGCATTATAAACATTTGCCATAAATTGTGGTCTCGCTACACAGGGTGTGGTACAAAAAGAGGATCTTTGTATTGGTTTGGTTTACGTGGCCGCTCTCAGGGGAGCGTTAAGTTTGAATTAAAAAAAAGGCACTATCCTGGTATACTTCAAGTATTTTTTTTCTCGCCAGAAACCCCTTAGCATAATTTAGTAATTTTCTCAAAGTATTGCATACTTGGGGGCTGGATTATTTCTTTGTCGACTTAAGGAAAACCTTTGCATACTTTTGTGTTTGTGTTTTGTGTAAATTAAGCTGCCTACCCTGGTTTTATTTTAAAACGCATTATATCTACTTACGCTGACCGTTAATAAAACAAACCAAGACACAAATACAATGCATAGTTTTTGGCGTAATTATGTATATATCGCTTATCTTTCCACAAACATTTCTTAGTTTAAGCTGCAAACTCGAAACAGAAAAATGTTACTTTTTGACTTTCAAACCCAACATAATTGACACCAGTAAAATGTCCGACCGCTGCGATTACTTTGAATGGTCCCTTGTTGTCTCCCTAAACGTCAAGTATACATTTAGGCAAAATATTTTGTATCCGCCTCGGCCTTGCATACTTTTAGGATAAATAAATTCTAGTAAATTGTTGCCTGTTGCCCCAAAACGATGTCAATACATGCATAGAAATATTTTCAGCTTTTGCACATACTTTTAGGTCTTCTCAATGACAATATTTGTCCAAGATTAAAATATAAAAGATTAAAAAAAATAAAATAAAGCCTTAAATACATAGTTATAGAAGCTTGACATAGGCTTTAAGGCTGTAGTTGTGAATGCACAAAGACATTTGTTAACAATGAAAATTGAAGATAATTGAAGTTGTATTTTATATTTGTTATGGGATTTACATTCCATAGTTTACGACAGGCAGGGAAAATTCGATTCTTTTTAAATGGCACTCAGACTTGTCTAAAACGTAGTTTACTAATTAAAATAGTACGTTTTGAAATATTTATTAAAAAACTAAAAGATGATAATTTAATTTAAGATACACCGTCTGACAGTCCATATTACACTTGAAGCGGATAATATACGTCTGAGACCATATTTTTTATTTCCTCATTCTGTTGCGCCCCTTCAATGGACTACAAAGTTCTAAAGGATACACATTTTCAACAACTATTTTAAATACTAATTCAAAATATGGACTAACATAAGTAGAAGAAGTATTTTTGGCATAATTTATTTGGTCAAAAATTCTAAAGCATACTTTTAGGATATCTGCGGGGGAGCACTTAATTTTGAAGCGCAATGCTGAGCAACGAAAATGTGAGAATATTTTTTATTACTTCCTTTCCAAGAGCATAAATTTTGGGGTAAATAATGAGTTTCCCAAATAGATTTTTATCCAGGGACAGATAAGAAGACTTTGTTTGAAGGAGGCAGTTCAACTTAGCTTAAGACACATGAAGGACAATTCATAGCATATGGATAATTGAATGAAATTGTAGTCAACAATTTAAAGGTTCAAAAGATAACATATTTCAAATAATTATTTTGAATACTTATTCGCAACCTACGATACCGTTATAAGTGTCAAATTAAAGCGGGCAATATCTGTTAAAAATATTTCGAATTCCATGTTTCTATCTGTATTAGTTTAGCATTAATAACCATTTTAAGTTTTCCGCCCTTAAAAAGTAAAATATGCATAAACTAAAAAACTAATGGTGGAAACTTGAAATGGTTGTTAATACCAGAGTAATGCAGATAGAAGCATGGAATTTGAAGTATTTTTAGCAGATATTCTCCTCTTTAATTTGACACTTATATCGGTATCGTAGTGTGCAAATAAGTATTCAAAATAATTATTTAAACAATTTTATCCCTTGAAACTTTGTAGATATTTTAAGGAGAATTTTATTAAGGTTATTGGAAATTATAGCAACATGCATAATTTGTTGATAGACATTAACTTGAAAAAGGTATATTGGTATACACTCGTCATATCAGTGGTCTGGCCAGCAAGTCCCGTCCCAGTTTAAACAAATAGATGTTATTTCCCTTATAATTTCATTTAATATTTCTGATGATTTGAAATTAATTAAAAATATACGAAAAGGGTCTCGGGGGTACTGCGATACTTCTGAGAGTGAAAAGGTACTAAAGTACTGGATTTTCTATCCCGGGTTTATAAGTATAACATTAAGCGTTGAGCTATTGTGATTTAACTGCATACTTTTAGGCTACTCTTTATTTGAAGGCATACTTCAAATAGGTTTGCGAGAAACCCAACAAATTCAGATCATTACCATTATAAAGGGTGTTTTTTATTGAGGTATAGAACTTCGAATTGAAATAAAACACAAGAAAATCGTTTTTAATGTCCATCAATTTGGCTTTATTGGAAGGATAATTTTATGCCATTAATGTTTAAATATGATTTCGGGCATGTGGCCGCCGCGGCTGGCTCGAACATAGCCAATTCTACAGGTCCAATTTTCAACCACTTTTTCGAGCATATGGGGCATATGGGACAAAGCTCCAATTGCAGTGCACGGTGGCGAATCGATTCATTCGGGTCCTCTTCAACACTTTGCTCTACAGCGGCAATTGTTTCTTCGGTGCGCACTGTTCGACGTCTCTGCGGATGCGTATTATCACATAGAGTAAACGTAGTGCGAAAACGATCCATGGTTAACCGAATTAATTGCTCTGATGGACGATTATGTCGACCATAAAATGGACGGAGCTTGCGGTGAACTTCGCGAACTGAACCATTACTTTCGAAATAAATTTGCACGATTTGCAAGCGTTGTTCTTTTGTCAACCTGTTCATGATGAAATGGCAAACCAAACTAAATATTAATCACTTGACAGCTGACAAAATGGCCGCCAGTTAAAAAAGTGATGCCAACTTAAAGTTCTATACCCCAATAAAAAACACCCTTTACTATGCAACAATATTTTGGATCTCTGAAGATATATTTCGAATTTATATCAGGTACCTTAAGACAAAAAAAAAACAATAAAACCTTTTTTTTAATTTTAGAGTTCACAAAATACAGGGTTTCCCAACAAGAGGTGTTATTTTGGTATTAAAAGAAAAATGCTATTTTTTGAGATAAATGATCGGATGTTTATTTCATAATAAAGAGGAAGGTATGTCGTTAATAATGAAAAACAACATCAGTCAAATGGCCACCACGACCACGCTTACAAGACCATATCCTTTTCATGAAAATTTCCATAACCAAATCGCAAAGTGGCTGACCTATGTCCTCGATAGCCTCACGAATTCTATCTTTGAGGTCTTGAATCGACGCTGGGCTGTTGGTGTAGACCTTATCTTTTACGTGGCCCCAAAGAAAGAACTCACAAGGTTTTAAATCACAAGATCTCGATGGTCAATTGTGATCACCTCTTCGCGAGATAACACGGTCCGGAAACTTTTCCCGTAAAAGAACAATGGTTTCGCTGCTTGTGTGGCACATAGCGCCATCTTGTTGAAAGTAAACATTGTCCAGATCAATACCATCCAACTCCGACCATAAATATAATTAATCATCTCTCGATAGCGCAATCCATTCACCGTAACTGTTGATCCAACCTCATTTTCAAAAAAGTAAGGTCCAATGACCCCGCCGGACCATAAACCGCACCAAACAGTCACACAATGAGGATGGAGAGGCTTCTCAACAATAACTCTTGGGTTTTCCGAGGCCCACATGTGACAATTTTGCTTGTTGACGTAGCCACCGAGGTGGAATTGGGCCTCATCAGTCATTACGATTTTTCGATGGAATTCCGGATCATTTTCATTCATGAATTTTAATAATTTCAATGCGTTGTTGAAACGTTATTCTTGATTTTATACATTTTGTGGCCGGCTAGTCATGCATATGAGTCATTCCATGTCATGCGGTACAATGACCCCGCCGGACCATAAACCGCACCAAACAGTCATACGATGAGGATGGAGAGGCTTCTCAACAATAACTCTTGGGGTTTCCGAGCCCTGGATGAGACAATTTTGCTTGTTGACGTAGCCACCGAGGTGGGAATGGGCCTCATCAGTCAAGATGATTTTTCGATGGAATTCCGGATCATTTTCATTCATGAATTTTAATAATTTCAATGCGTTGTTGAAGCGTTATTCTTGATTTTATACATTTTGTGGCCGGCTAGTCATGCATATGAGTCATTCCATGTCATGCGGTACAATGACCCCGCCGGACCATAAACCGCACCAAACAGTCATACGATGAGGATGGAGAGGCTTCTCAACAATAACTCTTGGGTTTTCCGAGGCCCAGATGTGACAATTTTGCTTGTTGACGTAGCCACCGAGGTGGAAATGGGCCTCATCAGTCAAGATGATCATTTTCATTCATGAATTTTAATAATTTCAATGCGTTGTTGAAGAGTGTATCGTTCCATTTTTAGTAATGGCGTAGTTTCTACTTCTCAAATGTCAAAGAATAAAAGCTTCAAAAGTGATAGCTACCGAAATACCGGGTGATTCAAAATAACACCTCCTGTTGGAAAACCCTGTATCTTGTCTATTTGATTATTCTTGATTTTATACATTTTGTGGCCGGCTAGTCATGCATATGAGTCATTCCATGTCATGCGGTACAGTTTTTGACCTCGATAACTGCGATTGTTTTGGAAGTTTGTGTATGTATTCTTCTCATGAAAATATTGTATACATATTTTGGAAAAAAAATTAGAAAAAAAAACAGTTTCACGAATTATGGCCAATTTAAGAATGAAAAAATATTTTTTTTTTCAGTAAGGTGTGTAATGAACACAATCGCCTGTAACTCCTGAAATACTTGACCGATTTTAATGTCTATATCCTTGTTTTGAAGGCAGTTTCAATTACTTCTAGAATATTTTTAAAGTTTTTACAACTTTATTTCTTTTATTTTGATTTTCGAAATGATTACAATAATTAATATTTTTGAAATTTTAAAGAAGTATTCTTAGACATCTTCTTTAGCGACTATATGAGTTTCGAAGTGGTGGAATGATGGGTTTTATTTTTTACGATTGTTTTTTTTTTAAATATTTTTTGCAAAATCTATCAAAATTTCATCATTCTGATGATAATTCTTCATTAGTTTATTAACACAAGATGTAGTAACAATAAAAAAATTTAAGAAAGAAAATCTTCAACGTAATTGAAACTACCTTCAAAACAAGGTTTATCACATTAAAATCGGTTAAGTGATTCAAGAGTTACAAGCGATTCATCGAACAAACCTTTTTGAAAAGAAAACGTAATTTCACCACTATTAAATTGGTCATAACTCGTTAATGCTTTTTCCAAAAATACGTATAAAATATTTTTAATATTTAAAAAACTGCTCAAATATATAGGAACACGGTGGAAAAACATAGACGACAAATTAGACAGTAGTTGACAAAAGCTTGCAGAGAGTGGCAGGAGGAGGAGGAATTTTCCTATTGTGAAAAACTTTTTTAAAAATGTAAATATAAATATTGTGATATTTTTTGATTGTTTATGCTTGTAACTTGTAATTGAATAATTTGTGTTTTTTGTAATAGACCCCTGAAGATGGCCAACGGAGTTGGTCGAAATATTGGGAAATAAAAAACAAGAAAGTAATAAAATAGTCGTTTTTGTTTTATTATTTGAAAAAAACTGACCTCAAGCCGAACAAAATACAACACATCAAAAGGTCAACCATACATACCACAAACATATTTAAATATTTTTATTTTTTCGAAGTCACAACTCGTACCGCTTGTCATGGAATGACTCATATGCTAATAGGAAACATGACTGCAGAAAATTGTTCGCCAGGGAACAAGTAAGATTAGAAACACAATGAATGTTGTTACTTGAAAAAATATATATTTTTATGACAAGATGGTAGACGTTAAGTTCTATAGTTTCCTTCCTTTCCATAGGAAAACCTTTAATGAATTTGTTTTGATGACAAGGCCACTCACTCACTGCCTGGTTGTATTTTCACTCTTTCTAATGTACAGGATGATGTTTATCGCTATGAACCCACTCTTATATACCCAACATGGTTTTTGGCCTTGCAGCAAAAAATTTCCATCGACAAACCACCATCCCCACCCCCACCCTCGTCACACTTTCAACGATAATACGCTGCAAAAGAAAAAAAGACATGCAGCCTAAAAGTATACTATGAATAATTTATAAATTTGCTATGTGAGCTTTTCGAACAGCAACAAAAAAATATAAATTTCTTATTCAACATCAACAACAAACAAACAATGAATTGTTTGTTTTTTGCCGTTGTTGTTGTACAAATCAAACAAATTGCTTTGTACAATACTTTACATATGTAATGTGTGTATGGCCGTCTTTTAGGCGCCATCGGTCTCTAGATACAAATAGAGAGAGAAAACAGAATTGTAGGCAGTGGGGGGTCTGCCTGTCTTGTTATTGTTTTTTCTTTGTTTATAATGGGTTGCCGAGGGAGGTTAAATAACCTTCAACAACGAACGCGAACAAACAACATTTACGCCTGTATTTCTAAGTTCTCTCCCTCTCTCTCTCTCTCTCTAACATGTGCCCGCCGTGCCAGCCAATTATTTGGATATTATTAATGATTTAAAACATGATTCCTTTTTAATGCCAGGAGAAAATTAATAATGGTACGACGAGCAGCAAAGCCTTGACATTCATTGACGTCAAAAAGGTGTTAAGCAGCACCTCCTTTTGAAACAAAAAAAATCCAAATGCCTAAAAGTAGGCACTGTTTGTGGTGATGTAGCAACACCACTCTTTAGCTGAAAGGAATGAGAATTGCTTAACTCACATTCTTGATTTACAATAAAGAACTCAGACGTGTATGGCCCCTGTTCCCGCCTAACAACACACTTCAATTTGTTTATTTTTTTGCTTTCTGTTCTTTTTTTGCTTCATTATTCAGACCGGACCGTAACAATGAATCATTTAGACCATAATGAGGAATAATTTGAGCCGGTCTCTTTCGTGGACATTTAAATTAATACCAAATAAAACGCCATAAGTGTCAAGATCGCACGAAAAAAGTCAATTAGCTGCTGAGGCAAAAACTAGTAGCACAGCCTTGAGGTGATTATCGCCGCAAATCAAGCGAAAATCAAGCGGATGGTCGGAAAAATACACAAATTAATCTTGATGGCCGACGAAGAAAAAAACACTTGTCAAGGTTAATGATTGTATTTCAGGGCAACCCCAATCCCCATCCAACCATCCATCCATTTATTTCTCGGCATCTGCATGAGAAACGCCTAAAACCATGCTAAGGTTTAGTTTTTTGCAATAACAAATCAATTGTGCTGGAATAAACGAACAACAAATCTGGCGAAAATATAATAAATATACTGTCAATATCAACAATAAACGTACATTTTGTACAAATATCATCAGTCATTTTTCATCATAAACACTTCCAGGCCCTCAGGCCTGCTCCGAAAGGAGGACGACCAGATAATAGCTGGCCGAAAATATGCTTTATCTACTGCCTTGTCTGCGTTGTAATATAATCATGGCACTGTAATGTAAACAAAATGGAATGAATGGCATGAATGATGGGAACAACAAAGGACAATGGCGCAGGAAGAAGAATCCAGATAATGGATAGAATAGAAAACTAAAGGAACAAAAATGTTATTCTTCCCATTTGCAAAAGAGGGTGGGAGGAAGAGGTGTAAAATCGATACGAACGAATTGTGAACATAATGAAGAGTTTAGCCTAAATGTAGGCTTTTCACAAACTATTGTGAAAAGTCATCCTGAAAGTATAACCCTACCACCACTCACATAACAAAGCATAGTAAGCTGGAGGAGGAGGAGCATTATCTCGAATTTCATTTAACCATAAACTCAACACATCTAAATCATCATCATCGTCATCACTGTTCCTAAAAGTATTTCAAGTGGACATTTAGCCTAAAGTAGGCAACATTATAAGGCGTAAGATAATCCTAAAAGTGTGCCATTATAGATAACATAAATATGGGAAACTCTAACTGAAAGGTTTCTATTTAAATAGTAACAAAGAAGCTATTTAGAAAAATGCTGAAAGGATTCTGTAAGGATGACATTCAATTAACGAAAGATTTAAATGATCGTTTTGTGAAAATGTGGCAATTAATATCATTAATTAACATAAAACGACTTATGGGCTCTTATGAAAATTGGGTTGAGCGTTACACGAGTCATCCTAGCCTCCTTTATAAGACAAGTATCAACATTAAAGTTATTTATTAATTCAAAAAAAAAAAATGTTGGACAAAAATGCATCATATAAAATTTACACGAGAAAATTATGACTTTTAGAAAAATACGAAAAAGTTTTCAGTTGGCAATAACCACAAATAAATTTCTATAAACGAGCAATAATTCGATCAATAAGTTATTCTAAAACAAAATTTACATTTACAGTGCTTTCAAGGGTCTATTAATTCAAAAAATCACAAAAAAGCAATTTAAAAATTACACGAGAAAAACATGATGGCTTCACATCCTTGGGGTGACTGGAAATTATTTTTTTAAATATATGGATCGCAGCAAAGCCAGAGAGAGAACTTTCCCAAAAGTATGCACTAATTTTCTTTAATTGAAAAGTATTGCATATCGTTAAGGTGTCCTGAGCTAAACTTTTGTCGCATTGCAGACTCTTAGGATGTATAGACATACAGTTTTGCAAATGGAAATTGTCCTATCATAAGATGTCGCTTTGGACAGGATACCTGATACAATATTTCCTTATAAAAAAGGGGTGACTAGAAATTATTTATTATATTAATGCATGGATTGCCCAGCCAGAGAATGAGAGAGAGAACTTTCCTAAAAGTATGCACTAAATTTAATTAATTGAATTATTTAACGGTATTGCATACCTTTAAGGTGTTCTGGTCTAAACTTTTGTCGTATTGCATACCTTTAAGGTGTACAGACGTATACTTTTGTCACTGGAAATTGTCCTATCATCATACTATTTTTTGTTTTGGCAGGACCCTGTCGCAATACTTACATATAGAAAAATATCCTAAAATGCAATTTGCTCATAGCAGATTGGCCTAAGGTAATAGCCCAAATAAGAAAAATTCACAAAGAAAGTTTTACACAAAAATAGTTGTTATTTTGTGCTCCAGTCTCTGGACGATTTGTATGTAAAATAAATTGATTTTGTAGCTTCGTTCGTGCGTAATTGAAGGAAAATATTGTTCCAAAATACATTTTTAGATATAATTGAATAATCGTATACTCTCTCAGAAGGAGTTGTACGAGCTAATATTTAGCCGCAACACCACCAAAATCTTTTAGTATATGATTTACTATAATGTTCTTTGCAGATTTCAATCAACAATGTCGAAATTTGGGTACTTCACTTGTATACTAAAGTGCTGCAGTTGCAATGACTTGAGTTCTTCTGCAGGACTTTTTTTATAATAATTCCACATAAATTATTCTCAATAATGCCACATTTTTGTTAATATTCATGTATATTTCTAAACATATATATCTTTCCGTTTTTTTTTTAAATAAATAGATGCCGTTGGGCGCCACTATATAATAATATTATGGAGAAAAAGTGAACATAACAATGTGAATATAATAAACAAGTGCAAATAAATAAAAGCCCTCAAAATAATTAATGATTTGAGCAGTAAATTATAGAAATTGTTTCCATACAAATGTTAGATTGACCATGAAGAGCAATAAAGGCTAGTTGCTTATTGTATCCACGTTGGGCGCCATTAATTTTTTTAGATGAACAAATGTATACCTCTCACTGTATTTAAAATTAAGTATTTTGTTGTCAGTTTTACAAGCAAGTACAATATTCTAAAACAACTTTATTAATGGTTCCGCGCTGAACCCCATGGCATGTGTACTTTATTACTTGGTGCGATTTTTTGAACGCAAATTCGGCAAGTGAGTTGTGCTTCTCGTTCGTTTGTGAGAAACACCGAAGCCACTTGAAAAAACTTTTGACATGGTCGAAATCATGATCGTGGTAGTCTGCAGCCAAGTAATAAATGTCACTTGTAAATAAATTTGCATTCTATTAAATATAAGTAGATGCAAAATGATCTTGAGCCAGGACAATATCCCACTTCAAATCTAATAATTTAAATTATTATGTATTTGCAATATGTATTAGATCATTTGAAACAAATATTAAGTTTCCTATGTAAATTTACTAATCCTCCTCACAACAGAGGATATATGAGATGGTTAGAGTGTCGTAGTAGAAGCCAGTCGGTCCGGTGTTCTACCCATGCAGCTGCGGACTTTTTAAAATACAAATGGAATGTAGTGCAAATGTGAATTCTTTGCCATAATTTTGAAGTCTTTCAAATTAAAGAACATCCCTCCTATGGCAACCCCATGCTAAATTCATTGCTGAAGATATCCCATTTTTACAACTTCTGAAAAGCAAGATTATCACGTCTCTTTTTTTTTTTTCTAAAAATAGCTGCACTCTTAGTAAAGTTTTTGTTTGGATTTTGTAGGACAGTGTAATTAGAATTTTTTTCTACCCAAAAAAACTTCAATTTTTGCAGTTATTAAATTTCTTTCCAACCATACTTTTCAGCTTTTAATTTGAAATGTTATAGCATACTTTTTGCATCACCTCTCTCCGTCTTTCATTTCGTAAAGCATACTCTTTAGCTTTCGATTTTAATTATCGGCAGACCTACTTTTTGTATCTATTCTTTCGCAGAAATCATGATTTTTCGCAAACTATGCTTGTTTGCCGTTGTATACTGTTCAACGTTTTTTTTGCATACTTTGTAGCATACTTTGAGGTTTTTACATCTTTTTCTTCTTTTGTCTTATTCATATAGATTCATATTTCAATGACTTTATAACTATGCTATAGACAATAAGCAAACAAAAGCAAATCAATTGAGTTGTATAATGGTTTTTCTTTTTTTTTCATTTTTGTAGCAGGCTTTTAGGATGATGAAAGTGGGGGAGAGCATGTTAGGAAATCTATGAACTGCCAGTTATATTTTTAAATCAATTTTTAAGTGGAAATATAAATATTTCAATCTGTTAGCTTCTCTTGTTAGGTGGCAAAAAATAAAGCCTATATTTGGGGGGGATGAAATTTTATTTGGAAACAATAGTTTAAGTAGGACAAAAAGAGAAATTCTATAAATATAATAAAAAAATAACAATAAATAACTAATAAAATTAAGGAATGTATAATTTTAAATTTATTTATTTAGTTTTTGAAATTCATTACCTATTCATAAAAAAACAATTCTGTGCGTGTTCTAGCTCTGCATTCCCCCGGTTGACATCATTCGTTCTTCAGAGAGTTGTCGCTCATTCGGCATTAGATCATTTCTATTTTAATAGCCCTTCTTCTTCGTCGTCCTCGTCGCAGCTCTATATTTTATTTACATTTTAAATCATGCATTTATCAGTATTACAGCACACACTGTTCGTCCGTCCTTTGCTCTGAAGAGGGGGAGCTTTGAATATCCTTTGGAGAATACCAAGTACCATATACCAGATATAATATAAATTAAAAGTAGTCGTATATATATACTACTACTTATACAACAACGTAGCGTGAAAAACCGAAACGAAACGAGACCCCAACAAAACGACCGAAAAAAAACACAAACCAAAGTGGAAATGCGAAAAGAAAATAGAACAGATAATGAAGCAGGGGCAGGCGGGGGGTGGTGGACGGGCTAAGCAAAACCTCTTTCGAGCATATGTGACTTTGGAGACAAATAAAGAGCAAACAAACATACGAAATTCCATCATCATCATCGAACAACAACAGCGTAGAGCAGAGCAGGGTGGCGCAAATACTTCTCGTCGTCGCCAACGACGCCACGCGTCAAGTGTACGTACGTACTGCTGGCTGGCTGGCTGGGGGTACAAACTGAAACGCAATTTTCATTATTTTAACCTTGAAGCAACGCTCGAGAATACAGCTTACGAAAGAAACGAAAAAAAAAATAAAATCCAAACGCCAACAAGCAGCAGCAGCAACAACATTTCAGTGGAAGTGAAGAAAATGCTCAAAGGGTTTTGAAAGCAAACAAAAGTGCAGATTATCCTCCATGTGAACCAGAGGGCGATCCGTGCTGGGAGGATGGCAGGGGGGGGCGTGTTAAAAAAAACACACAGCACATAGCACACAATCGGGGCAACCAGCGCAAGTATGATTTCATGATTTTTCTTTCGTTGTTTTCTTTGAAAGTAAATGAAAATGTTTTTTTTTTCGTGCATTGCAATATTGTTCTACTTCTTTTTTTCGCTCGCTTTGAACGAAAATGATAGTAAATAATTAAAACAGTGTGCTAAAATAAAATTGAGAAGGGAATTCTAGTTATCATTATTCACAAAGACAAAAACCCTAAAGATATGCTAGGGATTTTTTTAGGTATTGGATTTAAAGCGTGCACGTAAATAAAATATCCCTAATCCTAAGAATACACTTAAATATTTAATTTGCACGAAGCCCTAAAGTATGCAATTGTTTTGCAAGAGTTTTTTTAGTTTAAATCATCGTTGGATAATAAATAAAATATCCCTAAGAATATTTAATATTAAATGAAGCCCTAAAGCATGCAAATATTTTCTTGCTCAGGTTTTTTATTATTTTATAAATCAACCGGAAATTCAGGGCGTTACCATAAATAAAATATCTCCAATCCTATGAATACACCTTAATTTAATTTATTTTGCAATCAAGCCCTAAAGTATGCAAATATTTGTTATTATGGATTTTTTATATTTTAAATCAATCGGAAATTCAGGGCGTTACCATAAATAAAATATCTCGAATCCTAAGAATACACTTTCATTTATTTTGCAATCAAGCCCTAAAGTATGCAAATATTTGTTATTATGGATTTTTTTATTTTTTTTTAAATATTTTAAAAATAAAAAAAATACTTTTTCCAATGGCTTTTTTTATTATTTTAAATCAACCCAGAATTGGTGAGATTCAAAGCGTTATCATAAATAAAACATCCCTGAGAATATACTTTAATATTAAATTTTCACTCAAGCCCAAAAGTAGGCAAATATTTTTTCCCAACGGAGTTTTTATAATTTTTAAATCAAACGAAAAATGGAGGGATTCGTAAAAAAATATCCGTAAGAATACCCTTTAATATTTTATTTGCACTCAAATCCTAAAATATGCAAATATTTTTAAATATGAATTTTAAAATCAAATGCTCAAATTTTCAGCTGACCAGTTAAAGACTATTCCAAAGTGGAACTATTTAAAAATTAAAGCCTAATCTTAACGATTAAGACAAGAAACAGTGAATCATAGGAATTACTTCCCCACGAATGATAAATAAAAATATCTCGAATCCTATGAATACACCTTAATTTAATTTATTTTGCAATCAAGCCCTAAAGTAGCAAATATTTGTTATTATGTTTTTTTTTAATATTTTAAAAATAAAAAAAATACTTTTTCCAATGACTTTTATTTTAAATCAAACGAGAATTGTTGAGATTCAAAGCGTTATCATAAATAAAATATGCCTAAGAATACACTTTAATATTTTATTTGCACTCAAACCCTAAAATATGCAAATATTTTTAAATATGAATTTTAAAATCAAATGCTTAAATTTTCTGCTGACCAGTTAAAGACTATTCCAAAGTGGAACTATTTAAAAATGAAAGCCTAGTCTTAATGATTAAGACAAGAAACAGTCAGAATGATAGGAATTACTTCCCCACGAAAAATAAAACAACTGTTTGTGGCGACTCTTTACACTATCCAACAAAAAAAATAAAAGAAATTGTGTTCGAAAACCAGAAATGTATTTTTAGTGAGCATTGAAGCATACACCAGTATCATCAAAATCAGCGCACACAATTTTTTATGAATACATTTTTTCACTAAAATTTCTAATTTCAAGGTATATTTAATATTTATACTCTCATTTTGGAAAAGTAGGTCCGATCACACCCGCTTATATGTTCGATGAAAGTTAATTATGATGGCTACAAATATTGCGAATTTAACTTTTGCATAGCAAAAGTGGTTGAAGAACATTCTCAAAAAATTTAGAAAAAAACTTTTTTTGCTGGCACAATAAAAATCATAAAAAATAGATAAAAATGGGGGAAAAAAAGATTTTTTTATTATTTAATAGCTGAAATTCTACCAAAGAAAATAATAATAAACGTATAAAATATCAATGGATAAATATATAAGTTAATGAGCAACAAAAGATTTAAAAAAATATGATTTTTATAACATAACATGTATTTGAAGCTGGTATTTTAGCGAAGAAAACAATATCTATTAAAAAATATATGGATAAATGTGGAAGTTTTTGTGACCTTTAAAGGTACCTTTACCTTCGTTAAGTTAAATAAAATTTCCATAAAATTTTTTGCATGGAAATAATAGATAAAAATCGGGGAAAAAAGATTTTTTTTATTATTTAATAGCTAAAATTCTACCAAAGAAAATAATAATAAACGTTTAAAATATCAATGGATAAATATATAAGTTAATGATCAACAAAAGATTTTAAAAATAAGATTTTTATAACATAACATGTATTTGAAACTGGTATTTTAGCGAAGAAAATATCTATTTAAAAAATATATGGTTTTTGTGACCTTTAAAGGTACCTTTACCTTCGGCGATTTGGAATTGGAATTTTACTAAAAAGTTAAATAAAATTTTCATAAAATATTTTTTGAAATAGAAAGCTAAAATACATCATAAAAATCACAAAGATTTTTTTGCATGGAAATAATTTTTGGGGCTCCAGAGAGATGGGTGGTTTGTATGTAAAAAAATTAATTTTGTACATTCGTTAGTGAGTATTTGCAGGAAAATAGTGTTCAAAAATACATTTCTAGACCGAATTGAGTATTCCCAATTATGATCATCAATAAATCGTAAATTGAAGTGAAATTTTCATAACAATTTAGAAAGAAACAACACCTCCAATCTTTTTTTTTTTTTGAAAAATTCAAAATTTTGATGGTTTCTTTATAATAATTTTGAAAGATTCTTTCTTTTATCCGATTCTTTTTTATCTTAATTTTTTTTAAATGTCTAAGATTATTTTTTTTACCTCCTGCTCTGTAGATTGAGGGTATAAATATATTTCTAGACGGAATTGTATATTCTTATACCTTTTGATTAGCTGAGGAGTGGTAAAAATTTTGGGTTTTCTATATTTTCAAAACTATAATTTTAATTAAATTTTATATATTTAAATTATAAAGAAGAATATTTGAAAAATCCCAAAGAAAAAACACATCATAAAATTAGTTTAATTTTTTTCATAATAATTTCGTCCAAACTTTAATATATTAGCAAAAACCAAAATGTTCTCCAATATCTTACGATTCTTTTATAAATATTTAAATTTTAAAGATGAATATTTTAGGGGTGGTATATATATATAATTTTTTAATTAATTTTAAAAATAAGTATTTGAAAATTCACAATTTTGAAACATCATAAAATGCGGTGATATTTTTTTGTTCATAATATTTTAGTTTGAACCTTATTCTGATTGAAAACTAAATCATCTTCTATTCTTTTTTATCTTAATTTATACATTTAAAGATGAGTCATTGAGGGGTGTTGGTAGAAATTTTTAATTTTCTTTATATTAAAAAAATACTTTTTTAAATTAATTTTAAAGAAGAATATTTGAAAATTCCCATTTGAAATTGATGGTCAAGAAAAAACATAATAAAATTCGTTAATTTTTTTCATGATAATTTCGTTTGACACTAGAAATTTTAATTTTCTAAAAGCGTTAAAAATTCCTTTTTTCACCTCTTTCAGTTACTTTTTTACTAATTATTTCCTTTACTTTCTTAATTTAAAGCTATGATTATGTATTTTCTATTAAAAATATTTTCTACTATTACCTTTTCGGTGAAATTTTCTGAAAGCAGCCCTAGTTGATAAGCCCAGTGATTCAGTAAAAAATCAATCGAAAACGCTTTAGAAGAAATCCGTAAATGCTAAATAAATAAATAATTTTTTTTATTCTGTGCATAAAAATTAGACACTAGATTTGTATGCAAATGGTATTTTGTATCCTTATAAATATGCATATTTATACATATAGACAAAATGGTAACGTTTACTTTTTTATCCAGAAAATCCTTGGTTTAAAGTCGGCATTCAATTATAACCATCCGCTCAAAATATGGGTTTGCATAAAAATCCGCTGTCTAATCACAGTCCATTTGGAAATGAATTAGATGTCATTGTATTTGACAACTCCTTCTATTTATGTCCAATGCTATTATGGGGCATAGTAGAAATACGAAATTTATTTCCAAAAAACAATAGGGAATGGGATTGCTTTACATAAAAACATACATTTGTTCTATATTCATTACAATTACCTATAACAATATCCTAATGCTCCTCAAATTATCATCTCTGCCTTAATATGTTGAGAAATCAGTTTTCAATTCGCTTTAATAACAAGGATTGTGCTCAATTTAACACAATATAATAGTAATAAAACAATTTTATCCCGCCCAAAAATCGACCATAATTTTTGTATCTCGTAAGTGCCTTAAAGTAGGCTATGATTTTTATTCCTTAACCACTCAGCCATAAAATTAACCTAATGAAATTACTTCATTGTTAAAATAGATTTTGAATAGTTTACATAAATTTGTTCAAGTTCTTGTCTTTGGTTTCTTTTTAATGGTTTCTTAGGAAGGCAAAATTAGTTTGGTTTAAATTTAACAAATTGAATTGGGGTGAAATCTAGAATTGCTTGTTTTTACGATTTAATATTTGGGCTTTTCTACTAAAACCATATGTGTTCCTAACGAACGCTTACGCGTTTCATATATTTTTATGACTTCATTTTTGGACTCAAAACAATTATATGTTCCTGCCATGGCCATTCAGTAATAAAAAGGTTTTATGTGGCATCATGTGTATTTTATTTTGGTCAATTTTAATGGGTATTTTTATTTTAAGCAACATTTTTATATGTGAGTACATAAAATTTATTTATTTTTGATTTATGGATTTTTATATATTCGATTGTATAATAATAATAATAAAATGTAGGCTTTAATACTCTGTTTTATGGTTAGGGTTTGGATACTAGTTTTGGTGAAGTTGTGTAGATAATTTATTGTTCAATTTACAAAAAGAAAATATTTCTTTAATTTAAACATCTTGTGAAATGAGTCCATTATATACATCGACTACCATTATTCCAAAATTGTATATATTACCACACAAAAAGTACTTTTGTTCCCCTACAAAGTATGCTTTAAGTTTTATTCATTTTAAATATCTTTCGGCGCCTTAAGGTTATGCTTCATGATTTTTTGTTTGGCCCTTTCAATATATCCATCCTACATTAATCTACTAATTTTCCACACTGTTTGCTTTCATTTTTCTTTTTTGCGTAATAATCTAATGCCCCTAGACAAACGGCAGTACAAATTCTACATCTCAAAGATTTCGACACATTTCTTGCGAAACAATTCCATTAACATTTCTGCCAACAAAAAAGTCATTACCTCCCCCCACCGCCTCCTCCCCCCACCACGCAAATCATATCAAAATCCAATATTTGTCATATTGTCAAACAAAAATTTGTTAATCATTAATTCTTTTCGTTAACATCTCATAATGGAAATATAGGGGGGTGTGGTGGTGGTTGCGGATAATTTCCAAACAATTAAAGTCATGATATTCACCGACCAACCAGACGACAATGTGACAGCAGTTGTAGTGAACAGCAGAAGGAACAAGTGTGGTGCGTGTTGCATGTAATGATGTCATTTTCATTACAACAAATTAAACAAATAGGAAAAGTTTCCCAACGGAAGGAAAGGGACTGGAGGATACAGCCTTACAGCGTCGGCTGTCGCACACAACACCAGGACATTATATTGCTCGTGGACATTAGTTTCTGTCGACATTTAATGACAGTTGTAAATAAAGTTTTTAATACTTTTTTATTACAACAACGCCAACGACGAAATGATTCGCATAAAATACCACAAAATGGGCAAATATAATGTTATCCCTACACGGTACACTGGGTAGGTAAGGCTGTTGCCGAAGTTTTGTGGAGTTGTTTAATTCGCCCAAAACAATTAATGTCGGGGGTGACAAAAATTTCAACACAAAAAAACATAAAAAATTTAAGTATAAACAAACCTCAAATATTTTCAAATTTTCCAAACAATACTTCATTTCAAATAATTATTTGAATAGAATATAATATTTATTTCATTCATCCTTGACATATTTTCAAAATCTCTTAGCATGGGATAACAGATGAAAGAGGAATCAATAGTGCAAAAAACAATTGGAGCCAAGAGATGAAAGGACAGTGTTTGATAAAGGCGTAGAATTACCAAGTGCTAAAAGAAAAAAATAATAAATAATTGATTGTTTAAATACACACTTATATTTTATTTATTTATTAAGAAACCTGTTGCTTTCTTTTGTTCGGTGACTTATAGTGAAGTTTGATGTAGAATATTTTTTCCATTTATTCCATTCCCCCTCAAAATTCAGTTTTGTGGGACACTTTAGCTCCAATTCGGAAGAAATTAACCCTAAAATGAATTTTAAGTTTCGACTTATTTCGGGCACTTAAGTTGAGTTGTCAGTTTAGGTGTATTCAAAGACTTATAGCGGAAATTTATGATAAATATTTTTGTAGAACATTTTGACCCATTAAACCCCTGTTTTAGGGGTGTTTTTACCCTTCTTGCAAAAGGGACCAAAAAGGCCCCTATATTGTGGAGATAGAGGGTTAAAATGGTAATGGATAGGAGGAGATCCACACAACAATATTTTATATCCGTTTTTCATAATCGGTGTGTGGATAACTCATCAGTGACCCTTCTGTATAGAGTGCTTCTTTTGAAAAAGAACAATTTAAAGGGTGATTTTTTAGCTATTATCTTTTTGGCAACACTGGCTTAAACAGCTGACGAACGTCTATAATTTAACCATGAATCGTCTTACAAACGAACAACGCTTGCAAATTATTGAATTTTATTATCAAAATGCGTGCTCTGTTAAGAAAGTTCATCGCGCGCTTCCATTTTATGGTCAGTTTAATCGACCCACTGAAGCGGCTATTCGGGCTATTGTGACTAAATTTCGCACCAAATTTACAATGTTGGACATTAAACCACCAACACGCTTACGTAGAGTGCGAACTGAAGAAAATATCGCAGCTGTATCGGCCAGTGTTAATGATGACCATCAGTTATCGATTCGTCGCCGTTCGCAGCAATTGGACCTCTGTTACTCAAAAACGTGGAAATGGCAAAATTGGACTAAGCGGATGGACCATTTGAGGCGCAGTCAAGGTCAACATTTGCATGAAATAATCTTCAAACATTAAATTATATGGCCCGTACTATCGATTCAAATAAAGATTTCATGCACTTTTCTGAATTTTATGTGTTTTTTTAAACTCTCCCATAGTCAAAAAAAAAATCACTCTTTATAACTAAATATTAAGAAATGTGAAGAATAATTTTGTGACCAGGCCGAAAAAAAATACTTTTTGTGTGCATTGAGGCTTGTTGATTCATAAAATCAACCCAAAAAAAAAATATGGATAATTTTTCTTTAAAAAAATTACTAAAATTAAAGTTTTCATCTTTGGTACCTTTAATATATGTACTCTCATTATATATATATCGATATATAGGTCCGATTGAACCCACTTATATTTTCAATTGAAGGTAATTATGATGCCCATAAATGTTGCAAATTACACATTCATATTGAAACAGTGGTTTAGGAATTGCCTCAAAAAATTTGGGAAAAAATAATTTTTTTTTTGAAAAATCTTTTCCTGTTGGTACGAAAAAATCATCAAAAATAGAAAAAAACGTCTTGTTTTATTTTTAAATAGCTAAGATTCGAGCACAAAAACTATGTTTATATGTAAAAAATCTATGGATAAATGTAGAAGTTAGATATTCTTTATAGACGCAAAAGAATTTTTAAAAAATCATGATGTTTTTAATTTTCTTTTAAATAGCCATTCCCATTGTTGTTCAATTTACGAAAAGAAAATATTTCTTTAAACTAAATATCTTGTGAAATGAGTCCACTATATACATCGACGATCATTATTCCAAAATTGTATATATTACCACCCAAAAAGTATTTTTGTACTCCTACAAAGTATGCTTTAAGTTTTATTCATTTTAAATATCTTTCGGCGCCTTAAGGGTATGCTTCATGATTTTTTGTTTGACACTTTCAATATATCCATCCTACATTAATCTACTAATTTTGTAACCAGGCCGAAAAAAAAATACTTTTTGTGTGCATTAAGGCTTGTTGATTCATAAAATCAGCCCAAAAATAATTTATGGATAATTTTTCTTAAAAAAAAAAATACTAAAATTAAAGTTTTCATCTTTGGTACCTTTAATATTTGTACTCTCATTTTCGATATATATGTCCGATTGTACCCATTTTCAAATGAAGGTAATTATGATGCCTATAAATGTTGTGAATTACACTTTTATATAGAAACAGTGGTTTAGGAATTGCCTCAAAAAAATTGGGAAAAAATTATTTTTTTTTGTTGAAAAAATCTTTTTCTGTTTGCACGAAAAAATCATAAAAAATAGAAAAAAAAAACGAAAAAGTGTCTTGTTTTATTTTTAAAAAGCTAAGATTCGAACAAAAAAAACTATGTTTATATGTAAAAAATCTATGGATAAATGTAGAAGTTAGATATTCTTTATAGACGCAAAAGAATTTTTAAAAAATCATGATGTTTTTAATTTTCGTTTAAATAGCGCGTCCAAGTCCATCCCCATTAAAAATTATATAAAAGAATATATTGTTTTAGCTTGCAATAGCTGACATCTTAACGAAGAAAACAGGACAAGAAGAAAATCTATCAATAAATGTAGGAGTTATGATTCTTATGTACATATAAGTAAGGGCATATAAGTAAGTAAATCGTCATTTTCGTGAAGATGACATGTATTCATACAAGTAGGAGGACCACAACTTCTACATTTATCCATACATTTTCGTTAACTAGGCCTTGTTTTCTTCGTTAAGATGCCAGACAAAAATTAACATTGGCTGATTCCATTGGAACGGCTGTGACACTTGCAAATATGTTTAAATATCTCCTATATTCATTGACTGAGATTTTTACTATACTGCCAATTGAAAACGGCAGGTTAATCTGGATATTTTTGCAAATATAAATATGACTTATCGTTTTAAATATTGGAGGTATACACACAAACTAGAACGTAACGGGTGTGACCTTAGTTTTGAAGAAAATCTTGAGATTTTACTTATTTTTTAATTCGGTAATGTTCTTTATTACATGCCTCTATTCATTTTTGCTTATCAAAAGAGTAGTTTATACACTTTCTTCTAAAGTATACGTTACCGACATCTCTTTATGAATATAGGAAATACAGGATATTTAAATTGTAACGTGTGTGGCATTTTGACGGAAATCCTCTTACGACACCAGTCTATATCTGGAAAAGGAAATGATCAGACATATTTTTGTGATTATTTTTTTAAAATATAATCAAAAAATGTGTTATGAGAAGTATAAAAATTATAAATGTTTATCGCTGATTTTTTTAAATCATAAATTGATCTTGTCGAAAAAAGGTCCACTTTACGTGGAATCACCCGATTTTAAAAACTAAAACAAACGAAAAAACTAAAACATTTAAAAAATCTTTTGCCTCTACAAAGAGTATCATAACTTCTACATTTATCCATACATTTTTTACATATTAATATTGTTTTTTTTTGCGTTAGAATATTAGTTTTTAAAAAATAAAGAAAATAGATTTTTCCCATTGTTTCTATTTTTTATGATTTTTTTCGTGCCAGCAGAAACAGATTTTTTTTGTAAAAAAAAATTTTCCAAATTTTTGAAGACTCTTCCTAAACCGCTGTTTCTATGTGAAAGTTTAATTCGCAATATTTGTAGCCGCCATGAGTACCTTTAATTTAACATATAGCCGGGTATTATTAGACTTATATCTCCAAAATGAGAGTACAAATATTTAAGGTACTTACGCAGAAAATTGAAATTTTAGTACAAATTTAAAAAAAATTTCCATAAAAAATTTTTAATATCGTTTTCAAATTTAGAAAGCCAAAATACATCAGAAAAAATTATACATGGCCCATCGGAAAATTGTTTGTGTCATAATGTTATAACCGTATATCCTCTAAAGTATTATTGCGCAAGACCCATCGTAGCGGTAATAAGATGACGAAAAATGCCTGAATTCCCTTAAGGGGGAAAATGTGTTCCAAAATTTGGATTTTTTTACTAAAATGCTTGTCATGCATTTACTCACTATTTTTAAGCAATTTTTAGACATTTTTCAACTTTGGCAATGGTTTTGCACATTAGTTTGTTCAGTAAGCGTAAATTGTAAATTTATTTAAATAACACATTTAGTAAGGAGTAAAAGACCGCTTTGTTTTTAAAAATCCTTTAATAATTGTCTAAGTTATCGAAATTTGTATTAATACAAAATTTTTCCAAAAATACAATTTTTGGTCTTCCCAGTTCACATCTCTCATTATTTTACGAGTTGAAGTTTAATAAAAATGGTTAAAATTCATGAACAATATAAAAACGATGAAAAAATACTATGTTTAAATAAAAAATACCCGAATTCCCAAAGTGGGGAAAATGTGTTCCAAAACTGGGGAATTTTTATTAAAATTGTAGCCATGCTTTTTACCATTTTTATCAGTTTTGATGTATTTTAGGCAATTAATTGGACCTAAAACTCGTAAAATTATTAGTGATGTGATCTGAAATGACCAAAACCTGTATTTCTTGTCAAAATTTAGTTTTAGTGAAAACTTCAATAACTCCGCGAAATATCGACGTATTTTTAAAAACAAACTGGCGTTTTACTAAACGTCTTCTATAAATAAATTAACAAAAAGTACGAATACCTTACAGACTAAAGTGAAAAAATATTCCTAAAGTTAGAAAATGGCGAAAAATTTAAATTGAAATATATTTGATAAAAGAATACAATTTTCCCATAATTATTTTAAATACTTACCTATGATGACGGTATTAGTGTCAAATTAAAGAGGAGATTATCTTTTAAAAATACTTCAAATAACATGTTTCTATTTGTATTAGTTCAGCACTACGAACTATTTCAAGTTTACCCCTTAATTTATTAAGTTTATTCATATTTTAGTTTTTTTACTGGGGGAACTTGGATGTTCGTGTTAAACTAATACAGATAGAAGTTAGCAATTTGAAGTATTTTTTGCACATATTCTCATCTTAAATTTCGCAGTAATACCGATACCATAGGTTGCGAGTAAGCATTTGAAATAATTTTTAAAAAATTAGAACCATTGGAAATTTATAGTCCTTTTAAGGCAATAGGATGATTAGATACAAACTACACCAATTAGCTCCTGTTAGCCTACAATTTCAGACGTATATTATTTAAATCAATTGTAATATGGACTTTCGGTCAGTGTAATACATTCGTATTCCAGCTATTTCGATAAAGTTTTTTCTACTAACGAAGGACATTTTTATTTGGTAATGTAAAGCGCGAGAACCACACTCAACTATACTCATTTTGGCCATATACACATTTCATATCCTGTGTGGGCATAACTCATCAGTGGCGCTTCTGTATATAGATTACTTATTTTGATAATATTAGTAATTAGTTTTCACCAATCCAATGTGTTTTCCCTTTCCCATTAGTAAACATGATCTTCTGCCATTTCTTTGCTAAGAAAATACGAAGATCAGCTACCTTTCCTATACGTTTATTTTTTTTTTGCTGCAATTAACGAAAATTCCCATTTCATTCCTTCCACTCCACTTTCCGCAGCAGCCTAGCTATAATTACTCCTCTTTCTTTCGAAAGTGTTTAAAGGAAAGGAAACTATGCCATTAAAATATCTCTCTGCAAAGAAACCGGAACACGGAAAAAGCAGACATTAACATTAAAATAAAACTGTGTTAAAATAAACAGTGGAAGGTGGAAATATACTCATGCAACACATGCTGTTTAATGCGCCATCTGTCGACGAAGCTCTTCAAAGCATCTCCACCACCTCCCCCCGCATCTCCACCGTCTTCTTTATATCCGATTTCCTTTAGAAAAAAACCATAAGGATGCATAAACGCCCTCCAGAAAGAAAGAAACAACGACAAGGCAAGACAATAACGTTTATACTTTATGACAATGACGCCCGCAGACGACGAGGACGGACGGACGGACGAACGACCAAAAAGTCGTTAAAAATTAAGACAAGAATCTGTGCAAAAAGGAAACGGAAACAAACTTTTTCTATTAAAAAACATTGACCATTATCCGGTAAATTTTCGACATACGAACAGCACGGCAAGGAAGAATAGATACGCACACATACTCATGCTCGCACTCGTACTCGTGCACTCGTAAACACTTTTGACAACTTTGACACTTGACACGCGTTTCAGTGGAAGTGTTGCCGCGCTGTCGCTGTCACTGGTGATGCTGGTGTTTTGGGGTTTCCCCCGCCCCCGCCCGAACACCTTTACAAGCGCCCCAAAGTATACTTTGGTGTTGGAACAATTGTTGAATGGCTGTTCGGCGGCGGTCTATTATAAGACAGAAGCTTCTTCTCATTTTCTCGATGCGCTGTTCTTTTTTTCGACTTCATCTTCGTCTTTTATTCGTCGACTTGAGTAAAAATTTTAATTTCTTACTTTGTGTCTTGTCTCTCTTCATTTTGTTCTTGCCGTTTTGCGGTTGCTGGAAATTATGTGTCATTAAGGATTTAATCTTGCCTAGAAGATGCGCAGGCAACAGATCAGAAGTCAGTCGTCGTCAGCTGGCTTCGTCGCTGTCGTCGTCTTCTCTTCTCCCTCCCTCCCTCTGTAATAACAAATTAATGTTAAAGTTAATTAACGTCTTTAACTCGGGGAGATTAATAAGTTCATTTGTGTGTCACCACCACCACCACGAAAAAAAGGAAACAGGATTTGAAGGGAATATTTTGCTGAAGGAAATATGAGATATGTGTGTTATAATTACCGCACGAAAAATGTGAATTATTTTACATTTTTTTGTAAAGAAATTAAGATTTCCTGAAGATTATGGTGAAAGATTTATTTTTGAATATTTTGTGTAGCATATTTTTAGGGGTTTCTCAGTGTAGCCTACTTCAAGGGGAGACAATCATGAAAAATATTGCCTAAAACTATATTAGCGAGACCGACCGATGCCTCGGCATTAGAAATATTTATAAACTATTTTCTTTCAGTAGCATATTTTAAGGTTCAATTTAATTTTAATAATATAACTTTTCTCGGGGATTCAAAAGGGAATTTCATATATATTTACATGGTAAAGGATGACAATCTTGTTATATTATTTTTCGCAAATACGCAACTGTTTTACGAAAATCTTCGTTTTTGGTTAAAGGTAGCATATTTCCAGGAAATGGTTTAAATTGAAACTTTGGATTTTTTCTTATACATTTTTGAATTATTTTACATTTTTTGTAAAGAAATTAGAAATCCTGAAGATAATTGTGAGAGATTTCTTTTTGGTGAATAATTTGTGTAACATATTTTTAGGGGTTTCTCAGTGTAGCCTACTTCAAGGGGAGACAATCATGAAAAATATTGCCTAAGTATAAAACTATATTAGCGAGGCCAACCGAAAGATTTCTCGGCATTTAGAAATATTTATAAACTATTTTTTTTCAGTAGCATATTTTAAGGTTCAATTTAATTCTAATAACATAACTTTTCCCGGGGATTTAAAAGGCTATATCATATATTTCCATGGTAAATGATATTTCCTTTTCCACAAATAATCAACTGTTTTACGAAAGTCTTTATTTTAAGTTAAATGTAGCATATTTTTAGGGGTTTCTCTGTGTAGCCTATTTCAAGGGGAGACAGTCATGAAAAATATTGCCTATATCGACATTATAAAACTATATTAGCGAGGCCGACCGATGCCTCGGCATTTAAAAATATTTATAAACTATTTTTTTGCAGTAGCATATTTTAAGGTTCAATTTAATTTTAATAATATAACTTTTCCCGGGGATTTAAAAGGCTAAATCTTCCTTTTCCCCAAATAACCAACTGTTTTACGAAAGTCTTTGTTTTTGGTTAAAGGTTGCATATTTCCAGGAAATGGTTTAAATTGAAACTTTGGATTTTTGTCTTCTACATATTAAAATATTAGCAAGAAAAAGTTTTCTGGTTGTTCTCTCTCACCACATTGCTATGCATGAAATGAAACCATTTTAATTGTCTATGATCTCCCAAGAACTTTGTGAATGCTGTGCAGTGTGTGGGGCATACTTTGTGGTTTCATTTCGGTATATGTGGCATACTTCAAGGAACTGGTAACAGCATTTAATTTTTGGTCTTGTTTACCAGTCCTGTTTACGGAATACTCATTCTGCTGGAAATACTGAGAACAAGGATGTTTGTTTTTGATTTCCAGGAATTCGATTCGAGTCAGATGGTGATGCGTGATGGTGTGAAGAAATCCTCGCCACAGCTTTAAATTTCATTTTTCTCAGTGTTACTTAGCAGTTGTTCCGAATTCGCATAAGGCTTACAAAAATATTGTGAGCTTTTGGGCGTTGTGTTAAAATATCTGTTGCTGCTTAATTTAGTGTGGGGGGGGGGCTATAAATGCCACGAGCTAAAAGCATTTTTACTTAAAAGAGATTAATTTCGGTCTGAACATATTCAATTCACTTTGAATATTTTTGCAGTAGACTTTAAGGATTCACAAAAATCGGCAATAAATGTTGGCATAGTGTTAGGCATAACATTGAAAAATAATTCAAAAGCTAGGGTGTGTTCATTTCCCCCAAGATATTTAATAATTGGATAAATTAACACTAGTTGATAGCATTCATATTTAAAAATATTTATTTTTCTTGGTTGGAGACTTAGCAAAATTTCACTTTGAATATTTTTTTTGTATTATACTTTAAGGATTCACAAAATACTGCAATAAATGGTGGCATAGTGTTAGGCATTACATTGCAAAATAATTCAAAGCATGTGCAAGAGTGTGTTAAATTTTTCCACAAGCTTAGAGATTGGATAAATTGACACGATTTGATAGAATTTATATTTAGATAATTCAAAAGCATGTTTGACAATATATTTGATGCTTGGATAACTTGACACGAATTAATACACTGTCCGACAGTCCATATTACACTTGAACCATATGGTAATCATCTGAAACTATAGATGAAATAGAGTTATTTGGCATTTTTAGTTTTTCATTTTCTCATCCTGTTACCGCTGAAAAGGACTACAAAGTTTTTTAGGATACAATTTTTCCAAAATTTATTGTCAATACTTATTCACAACCTATGACACCGGTATAAATGCCAAATCAAAGAAGAGAATGTGAGCTAAAAATACTTTAAATTTCAAGCTTCTATCTGTATTACTTTGGTATTAGCAACCTTTTAAAGTTTTGTCTCTTAAAAGGCAAGATATGAATAAACTAGAAAAACCAAGGGTTTAAGTTTAAATAGATGTTAATGCTGAACTAATACAGATAGAAGCATGATATTTGAAGTATTTTAAATAGATATTCTCCTCTTTAATTTGACACTAATACCATTATAATAGGGTGCGAACAAGTATATAAAATAATTCCTTCAAGAATTGTATCCTTGGGAAATTTGTAGTCCTGTGAAAAACTAAAAACACCAAGTAACTCAATTTTGCCAATAGTATACTTATAACGTTTAAGTGTAACGACGTTTTTAAGAAATGTCGTACCGTGACAGCATTTATATTTAAGAAAGTATTTATTTTTCTTTGTTGGAAGAATAGCAAAACTTCACTTTGAATATTTTTGTAGAATAAGGATTTAAGGATTAACAAAAATCTGCAATAAATGTTGGCATACTATTAGGCATTACAATGAAAAATATCTCAGTATGTGATAGGGTGTGTTAATTTTCCCCCAAGATATCTGATTCTTGGAGATTGGATAAATTGGCACGAGTTAATGGTATTTATATTTAAAAAAATATGTATTTTTCTACGTGGGTGGTTGAGCAGAAATTTCACTTTGAATATTTTCCATGTATACTTTAAGAATTCATAAAAATCTGCAATAAAAAGTGTTAGGCTTTACTTTGAAAAATAATTCAAAGGAATGTATGTTAAAATGTTCCCCAAGATATTTGACGTCCAAGCATCAATAAATTGATAAATTGACAGAAGTGAATAGCATTTATATTTTAAAAAATATTTATTTATATTTATGGTTGGAGATATAGCAACATTTCACTATGAACATTTTTTGCAGTATACTTTAATGATTCGCAAAAATCTGCAATAAATGTTGGTATACTATTAGGCATTACACTGAAAAATAATTCAAAGCATGTGCAAAAGTGTGTTAAATTTTTTCCACAATATATTTGAAGCTTAGAGATTGGATAAATTGACACGATTTGATAGAATTTATATTTAAAAAATATTTATTTTTTGGTTGGAGGTATGACAAGATTTCACTTTGAATATTTTTGTAGTATACTTAAGGGATTCACAAAAATTAGCAATAAATAATGGTTTAGTATTAGGCATTACATTGAGAAATGATTTAAAGGACTGTGCTAGGGAGTTTCAAATTTGTCCCCAATATATTTGATGCTTGGAAATAACATTTACCTTTAAAAAAATATTAATTTTTCTTTGTGGAAGGTATAACAGAAATTTCACTTTGAATATTTTTGTAGCATGTTTTAAGGATTCGCAAAAATCTGCAATAAATGTTGGCATACTATTAGGCATTACATTGAAAAAAGATACCAAAGCCTGTGTTAAGTATTTTCCCAATATATTTGATGCCTGAAGAATATCCATAAGGGATTGGTCAAATTTATCTGCACTTGACCATACCAGCCACCCAGATGGTTGATTATTCACGGATGCTTGGAAATAACATTTCCATTTTAATAATTCTTATTTTTCTTTGTGGGAGGTATAACAGAAATTTCACTCTAAATATCTGTGTAGTATACTTTAAGGATTCACAAAAATCTCAAGAAATAATGGCTTAGTATTAGGCATTACATTGAGAAATGATTCAAAAGCCTGTGCTAGGGAATTTTAAATTTGTCCTCAACATACTTGATGCTTAGAAATCGCATTTATATTTAAAAAAAATATATATATTTGATTTGAACTGGGATATTGTCCTGGCTCAAGACCATTTTGCATCTATATTTAATAGAATGCAAATTTATTTACAAATGGCATGGTGACATTTATTACTTGGCTGCAGACTACCACTATCATGATTTCCACCCTGTCTAAAGGTTTCATTCAGGTGGCTTCGCAGCGACTTTTCAACATCAAACCCGGCCTCTATAAGGAGATGATTCTCACAAACGAACGAGAATCACAACTCACTTGCCGAATTTGCGTTTAAAAAATCGCACCAAGTAATAAAGCACACATGCCATCTTACAAGCATCTCATTAAGTTGCATATGTAAGTATGTGTATATGCAGGTATAGTTACCCAGCAATACTTCTGCCGTGCCAACGCTCATTTGTTTTAGTTTTTTCGTTTGTATTTTTTTGGTCTGCAATCAATATACAAAAATATAACGAAAAAACTAATATATATATATTTATTTTTCTTGTTTGGAGATATAGAAAAATATCAATGTTAAATATTTTTGTAGGGATTCATTTTGGGCATTACATTGAAAAATTATTCAAAATCATGAGTTTAATTTGTTCTCCAATATATTTGATGCCTGAATAATCTCCATAAGGGATTGGTCAAATTTATCTGCACTTGACCATACCAGCCACCCAGATGGTTGGTTATTCACGGACGTGTGCGTGTGTGTTCTTTTTACAAAATAAACAACATTTTCATTTGTTTATGCAAATAACCCAAAGCAAATATTTAAAAACAATTCATGATACCAATACAAATGAAATACAACATGAAAGGATCATAAATCAAACAATAACAAACGAACGAAACAAAAAAAATAATTTATTCTACAAATCGTGCAGCACAATATTGTTCTTGCTCGAACATCACAAAAGCACAGCAGGCAACCGGGATATGTTTTAGGATTGTGGATTGTTCAAATTAAGAACACAGGCATAGATAATCCCGTTTTTAGGATTTTGGATTGGTCAAATTAACAACACAGGCATCGATTATCCCCCTTTTTGGCAAGGATAACAAGCACCTTTCCAAGAAATAGCAAATAATCAAAAAATTCTTGTGGCCTACATTTAGGCTGGGCTAAATAATTATTAACTAGGGCCTTTTCTGATACAATTAATATTCATTGCCTGCTTTTAGGCTCTATGGTGCCTACATTTAGGATTTTCGGCAATTTAATATCTGCTGCCTACTTTTTTAGGTCTTAATTAATAAACACAAGATATGCCTAATTTATTTAAAAGAAAAACCCCACAACATCTTAAATGATTTGACAGCTACAAATTTGTTCAAACCGAAAATCTTCAAGAATATATTTCCAAATGAAAAAAGGTTCACCGCATAACAAACCGTAAAATAAAGTTATATAACCATGGTACGTGATAAAAATTCGTTGCAAAAAATACAAAAAAAAAATAAATGTAAAATGAAAAACCTCTTTTATCCCGGCCACAACCGAAATCATTCTTCATAAGTCACAAGTCAGTTACATTTCCAAAGGAGAACGTGTGTGAGCCAAGCACACATACATATTTTTCACTCCGCTTTATCTGTGCAGGAATTTCACAGCCGTCTTCTGGCTTTCTCTCCTGCCACTCTTGATAAAAAATTGTTTTTAGCTTAAAGAAATGCCGAGCAGTCCAAAAATATGCAATAATATAGAAGCATTTCTGGAATACGTGACTTTCATCTCGCTCTATCTTCCTTTCTCCTCCTCGTGTAAAGTGTTGTAATTTGTGTGTCCTTTTTTTGGTTGTTGGTTTGTGAAGGAGGCGAGAATCAAGTTAAACGAATATACATTCAGACATGCTCGTAGATATAGTAGAAAATAAAATAAATGAATGTCAGTTTCACATAACTGGAATTGTTCGCATCGACATGGAGAGAACAAAAGATATGGATATGGACAGGCGAAGGAACGGATGGTTGGAAATTCGAATATGTCTGAATTTTCAAAATCGAAGTTTTGCCGAATATTCGCAGTTTAAGTTTAAGATGCCAAGAATAATTCTGGCTCATGAGCATTCTAACACCATACCCTAACCCCAAAAGTATGCTTTGATTTTTTGTATGAATTGTTTAACTCCCTAAGGTATGATGCAAAAATCTTAAACATATGGTGCATCTACATTCACTTAGTTTCACCAGTTTTCCTTACATTTCCAGACAATTTTTTCCAATTTTAATATTCAATATTCTGCTGCTCCCTCCTCACTCCTCTTACATTCCACCACTATTGCTTTCCACACGAAACCAGTTCAATCCCCTTTAGAATTCTCATGTCATCATGTGTTATTTATACATAAAATTGCATTTTGTTTTCTTTTTTTGCTAGAGAAAAAAATCATTCTTACATTGTATTAAACTGAAAAGCAAATATGTACTCGTATTACCTACTAGCGAACGAACGAATGTCAGTGTCTATGTCACCATAGTCATGGAGCATGGAGCGTCATTCCCTCCCTGCCTGCCTGTCATGCAGTTTCATTTGTCACTGTATGTTACATTGTTGTTTGTGTTTTCTTCTCCTTCATGTGTTTGTACTACTCCGGTGTTCCATCATGTTGAAACTAAATTCACCATATTGTTGATTGTCTGTCTGACTGACTGTCTGACTGGCTGTCCCCGCCTGCCCCTTCATGTAGTTTGAGCTCCTAGGTTATGAATAATTTATATTTTTGCTGCTGCTGCTGCGGATGTTACCGGTAGTGGTGGTGGCGCGCCAAGCCCTAAAACCAGCCGTGCATGCAACCAAGCCAGAGAGAGAGGCAGCCAACCATCAACACAGCCCAGTAGTCACTCAGTCAACTTCAAGTCAAGCTAAGCTGAGCAATTCATATAAATACGAGTACACGCGTATGTATAGCCCCAGCCATGTAAACCAAACCAATAGACAAAGTCATGTTTTATAAGTAGCATCCTCATCATCGCCGTCACCATCACCACCAGAGTCGTCGTTGCGCTGACGATGATGATTATAGTGAGTGCCCTGAACAACATCATAATTAATTTGAGTAGCAATGTCAGCATCTTTTTGGGTTAGCTCAGCATTAGCTCCATCATTAACGCCAGCTTTATCTTCATATTATCAGTCATATCATTATTTTCGTGGTTATAAAAATCCGCCGATTTAAAAGGGACGAGACGTCGTTTGTCGCAACTCATTTTGTTCCTTCTACGTCCCAGGAACATCAAAATATATACTTCATACAATATATCAAAATAAGGCAAACGGAATTTATATTTTTGAGGTCCCCTTGCCATGATGGTAAACAAAATTGTTTAAACTGAAGTAGCAGCCTCAAGGTAGGCTTTGTTTTTTAATTAAGTTTCACACCTACAAATATGCATTACTTTTTGTATTTTTCGAGTTCGACATGACTATATATTTGTGATTTGAAGTTTCCTTAATATATTTATTTACGCCTCTGTTATATATTATATATAAATAGATAGACAGGGGTTAAAATTTTCAATGTTTCAATATATATGTACTTAATAGAGATCTTATCAATATCTCAAACTAATGCAAACGAAATTTATATTTTTGAGATCCTCTTCCCATGATGTTAAACAAATGTGTAGCCTTAAGATATGCTTTGTTTATTAATTAATTTTCACACCTAAAAATATGCAGCAGTTTTTGTAGTTTTCCAAAAACGAAATAGGATATCATTGTGATTTTAAATTTCCTTTATATATTTCTGTTGTCCTCTGTTAGACAGGGGTTTGATCGTTTAATAATATTTCAAAATATACACTTAATAGACCTTCCACAATCAATATATCACAATAATGCAAATGGAATTTATATTTTTGAGGCTCTCTTCACATGTTGGTAAACATACCTATTTAAACTGAAGTAGCAGCCTGAAGCTATGCTTTGTTTTTTAATATATTTTCACGCCTAGAAATATGCATTAGTATTTGTAATTTTTGAATCCAAAATAGGGTATTTTTATGATTTTAAATTTGTTTCACTCCTACAAATATGCATTAGTTATTATAGTTTGCCGAATCCTAAATAGGATGCAACTATCATTTATCTTTGTGATTTTATATATTTCAGTTTTCTTTTCGTCTCTATAAAGTTTTAATTGATAACGATCCGAAATATAGGGTCTTCCATCAATATATCAAAATAATGCAAACGGAATTTAAATAATATTATTATTATTATTCCAATGATATTTTTTTTTATTTCAGTTTTATTCATTTTAACAATAATAATTATGCCTCAGCGCCGCTAGGGCTTTAAAGAGGCTAGTTAGCAACTAATACAAACATAATTTCATAAAAAATGATTTACTGAGAATAACAAATTTATAATCATCATAATTTTAACGTACATTAGTTTTCTAAATAAGAAGCATTTCAACGTTATACAATAAGTATTCCTTTAATCCTTTCTTAAATATAGCAATCGTTTGAGATTCTTTTAAAGTTTGTGGCAGATTATTGAACTCAACACTACCCATGTATTCTATTCGTTGTTTCCAATCGACATCTGACTACATTTAAATTCATATTGTTCCTAGTATTAATCCTGTGTTGATTACGCCGAAATCGAATAGTGTGATGACCAATATTATTTACAACTTTATATACATATATTAATAACTGATTTTTATATATCCCATGAACTGGTAAAACATTTTTAGCGACCTCACCATATAGTGATGCTGTTGGATACAATAATGGCAAATTATATATATTTTTCAGAGCTTTATTCTGTAATATTTGTAAAGATTTTAGGTCCATGTTTTTTTTTGAAACCATACACAAGTGCCAAATACCCGATATGACTCTGAATAAGAGACTGGAAAATAATAAGTTTTGTTGTTCTATCCAGCTTATTTTTAAGTTTATATAACATGCCAATGACTGGTGTTATTTTCGATCTTAAGTGCTCTATGTGCATTTTCCAAGACAAAGTATTCTGCAAATGAACACCTAAGTATTTTATATAGTAAGATTCAACGATTTCTTGACCATTAATGAGAACTGCGGCATTGTTGAAACTACGATATTATATATATGCCTGTTTAAACTGAAGTAGCAGCCTCAAGGTATGCTTTATTTTTTTAATTTATTTTCACACCTGTAAATATGCTTTAGTTTTTGTATTTTTTGCCGAATCCGAAATAGGTATATTTTTTATTTGAACTTTAGTTTATATATTTCATTTTTTTGTTGGTCTCTGTACGTTTAAATTGATAGATAGACTAGGCAGGGGCTAGAATGTTTAATAATTATCCCAAAGTTGTACTTAATAGGGCCTCCGCGATCAATATATCTCAATAAAATGCAAATGAAATTTAAATATAGGAGACCCTTCCTATGATATTAAACCAATTTGTTTAAACTGAAATAGCAGCCTTCAGCTATGCTTTGTTTTTAATTAATTTTCACACCTACAAATATTCCTTAGTTTTTGTATTTTTTCGAATCCGAAATAGGGTATCTTTGTGATTTTAAATTTCTTTTATATGTTCCACTTTCTTTTGGCTTCTATAGTATTTAAAAAATAGATACGGCAGCTAGAGGTTAGATGGCTTAATAACAAATCAAAATATATACAAAATATTATATATATGTATTTATATTATATTTTTTTGAGGCCCTCTTCCCATGGTGTGAAACAAACTTGTTTAAACCCACGAGACAGCCTCAAGATAGGCTTTGTTTTTTAATTACTTTTCACAACTACAAATATGCATTAGTTTTTGCATTAGGCAGGGGTTAGATCGTTTAATAACGATTCAAAATATATACTTAATAGGGCCTCCGCGATAAATATATCACAATAATGTAAACGGAACGTATATTTTTGAAGCCCCCTTTCCATGATATTCAACAAAATTGTTTAAACTGAAGTAGCAGCCTCAAGATATGATTTGTTAATTAATTAATTATTTTTTTTTTTTGAATTTGCGATTTTAAATTTTCTTTATATATATTTCATTTTCTTTTGGCCTCTAAGTATTTAAATAGATAGATAAGCCAGGCAGGGTTATATAGTTTAATAACGATCCAAAATATTAACTTATATAGAGCCTCCCCTTCAATTTATAAAAAAATGCAAATGAAATATAAATATTGGAGCCAACCTTCCCATAATGTTAAACAAAATTGTTCAAACTGAAGTAGCAGCCTCAAGATATGCTTTGTTTATTAATTTATTTTCACACCTACAAGTATGCAATAGTTTTTTCCGAATCCAAAATAAGTCATAAGCATTTGAGGAAGTTCTTTTAAATAACTTCCAACTGTTAATATTCCACAAGTGAGTTTGAACGAATTTTTCGTATGGGTTCACGGAGGTTAGGTGTCCGTTTTGCTCCCGGGTGGTTTCGGGTTCGAATCGTGTTTCGGGAAAATTCTTTTTTGCGTTTTTAGTTATTAGTTCTACATAATTCGCCATGATACAATTTTATACTTTTTTCACTGGACCTGAACATACATATGAAACTAGAGATCGTATTTAGAAAAACTGTGTAGTCAGTTTACCATTTGGCGATCTTTACTCCTTTTTACAGGACTTTTAATTGTCAAGTGGATATAGGTATCAAATGATATGGCTATCAAATGAAAGAGAAGAATATCAATTAAAAGTACTTTAAATTCCATGATGCTGTCTGAAAATATAGTGTATTTTG
This sequence comes from Polietes domitor, assembly GCA_947397865.1. NCBI lineage: Eukaryota > Metazoa > Arthropoda > Insecta > Diptera > Muscidae > Polietes > Polietes domitor. The sequence goes on along the minus strand of OX377619.1, from coordinate 152,401,362 downwards.
ATGTACATATTATAAATGTTGATAGTTATATCTTATGGTTATGTTAAACACTACTCTTCGTTCTTAGGCGTCAAATATGCATTTCAAAGTCTTCTGCCTCTAATTCAGTCAAAAGGACTATGCTAACTTCACTTAGAACTTTTTTAAGTATATAAATATTATTATGACATTATTATCACCATATTTATTCTAAATAATGGTTTAACTGGTCTCCAGCTCAATCCGCAGCCATAATGTATACTTTTGTTCACGAGCCGCCAGCAACGCCTGGAAATATACCACTGTTTATTTTCTTTTTAAGAGGAAGATGGTTTTATATCAATTTACATTGTTTGAGAAATTTGAAAGTGAATATTCTCTGTGATTTTTTAATTTATTTTCTAGCTCATGTAATTTGGTTGCTATCGAAACTTTTTTATCTGGAAACGCATAGATGCCCCTTCATATTATACACATGCAGCCTAAGAACATGCTGTTAGGTTCGAATTACAAATAGTGCCTCAATGTATGCATATGGCTTTATAAAATATCATAATACGATGAAAATAATAACATGGTAGTGTCTTGTATTGTTCACTTATAGATATATTCTCTAAATTTTTCATAAGCCCTTAAGGTATACTTAATTAAATCCTACACAACGAAATATACCATACCTTTCTAATAAATTGTATTTTGTTTGTAAGATACATAAAGAAGAATTTATACCGGAAACTTGAACGATGTTAATTTTGATAATTTATAATTAAAAGTGACAACTTGAACTGTTCTTCCACATTATCACTTAATATATGTGTTCTTAATGGAAAGTACACCACCATCTGTGTTTATATAGTATACACCTCCCCAGGGTATGTCTTATTTTTAGATTAACTATGACGCCTGGAAGTATACTATAACATTTTAAAATGTTGTACTTCAAAGATGTACACGGTAAATGCTATTGCTTTGATCTATATTTAGCTTTTGTTAAGCTTTAGCTCTTAGTAAACGCAACTGACAGTTCTCCAAATTTCTTGGAACTGCTCTCAAGGATATGCTGCAATATATATAGGAAACAACATTTTTGTTATTATTTTTTGTATGCCATGTTGTTGGTTTTGGTTTTGTGAAGTACTTTACTATGCTTTTCGCTTTGGAAACACACAGCAAAATAGACCAAGATTTCATCTTCATCCTTTTCGAACGGTAAATTAATATTTTCTAGGAAAATAATTATTTTCATTTCACTCAATTTGTTGTGAGTTTTCGCCTCAAGGGTATGCTATAGTTTTTAATTGAAACCGGAAACCTCCACAAAGTATACACTGTAATTTCCAATTCAACAAGACGACTTTGTAGTTTTGCGTTTAATCTATGTTTTCCAAGAATTTCATCCTTACTAACCCTTGTGATATGCTCTGGATTCATTCGATATTGTATCCTCTACCTACCACTCGCATAAAGTATACCACCATATTATCGAAAACAAACAATTTGTTGTTGTTTTTGTTTTCCACTTCCATGGCCGGCAAACAAAGCCAACTTTGTAATAAACTCCCGGTAGTATAGTCTCCCTCCTTTTGTCTATAGCACTTTTTAATGTAAAAACGACTCCCTAAAGTATACTAATCCAAAAAAAGTTTTCAGTTTGTTTAGTCTTCGGCGCACTCCCCCCTACCCCACTCACTCTGTGACGCCAAAGAATTTCATAATCAATTTTTCTCGTTGGAGCTTATGCCACCACTACACCACTAGGTATTGACCACAACAATGGCAGGCTAATAACATTTCTATCGTCTGGCACTGATGTTGGCGCATACACGTCGTCGTTGTCTTTGCCGTTGCCGTTGTTTGTGCTCCTGGTGCTATTCTGATCGTCATTGCCGTTGCTGTTTTCAATCCCAGCCACTCCCCTCCCTCCTAAGCTTATGCCACAGCTTATTGTTTACTTTGTTTGACTAAAAGTATACTTGTCACTCACACACACACCATATGCCTACTATATATGTATATATATATACATAGCTCCAGAGGAGAACAGACCCTGAATATACATGAGCTCATATGCTCAGACAATGACGCTCGTATGCTATCAGGGCGACAATATATGACACTTGTCATTGGGAAGAATAGACAACAAAAGGGATGAGAGCGCTCACGAACAGGCATTGCACTTTGTTGGAGGTCATTTCCATAAACATGTGGGGGGGGGGTTGAATATTGATTGCTTTGTGTGGTTGACAATATTTTCCGAAGAACATCTATTCGTTTTAAATTGTGGTAACCTCCTCAAAGTATGCTACATAATTTTAAATATGATTTAAAAATCATTTTCTCTTCTAGTCTGATCTTTATTCATTTATTTATTCCGTCATAAATCATGACAATAGCCTAAATGTATGTTAATGTATATTGGATTTAACCAGAAATCCTTTAAAGTAGGCTATAAATAATATTTTTTTTGACAAATTTTGTAAGACAAACAATTTTGTATAATAAATTGTGGAATAATATATATTTACTGGTAAGATAAGATAAGAGAAGTGATAAGAAATCTTGGTGTCTTAGGAACAAAAATGCATTTTGTGATTTGTGGTTATACAGTTTAGAAGGTATACATATGTCGCCTAAAAGTATGCCAAAGAGAGCATTCGAAGAAGTGAAAAAGATGCTTGTGAAAATTGGAAACTTCTGCAATCAAGTTAACATGAAGTTGTCATAGGAGGGATGTCTTTTTTTGAAAATTTAAAAGATCAACTTGTTTACCAATTTCCATTTCTATTAAAAAAATCTGCCGCTAACAGAGGACCCACTGGAACTACTCTGTTAAAAAAAAAAACTCTGTTAAACCTATTTTGGGTAGAATGGACAATATAGAACTTAAAAAAATTTTCGGTTAGTATTAACTAATATATAATGCAAATAAATTTTAAATTAAATTAGTATTAAATTTATGAATACTATTTAATGTTAGGAAGAACTAATGCAACAAAAACTTTGTCGAAAGGTCATGTATAAAATTTTCTAATGTACGTTATTTTCTTTCTAAACTCGAAAACGATAATAAATTTTTTTAAGTTAATTTTATTTTTATTTTTTTTTTCTAAAATTCCAATTTTCGGCAAAGGTACCTTAAATATTTGAACTCTCACTTTGGAAAAAAATGTTCGATAACACCCGTTTTTTTTGTCAAAATAAAGTTACTTATGATGGCTATAAATATTGCGAATAACACTTTCTTATAGGTACTGTGGTTTTGGTACAGTCTTCAAAAATTTGGGAAAAAATTATTTTTTTCTTTTTTTTGATGGTACAAAAAAAATCAAAAAAAAAAAAATAGAAAAAAGTAGGATAAAGGTGTTTTGTTTTATTATAAATGTGCTAACATAAAAAACTATGTTTATATGTAAAAAATCTATGCATAAATGTAGACGAAGTGATACTCCTTTTTTAAATCATATTTTTTGATTTTTGTTAAAATAGCTCGAAAGTCTCTTTACAAATTAGTTAACAGAATATTTTATATTATTTTGTAATATATGGCATCTTAACGAATCTATTAAAAATTAAACAAAATACTTTTTCCGATTTTTTTAATTTTTTATATGATTTTTTCTTGCCAACAAAATAGATTTTTTCGAAAAAAAATAATTTTTTCCAAAGTTTTGGAGGCTGTTCCTATAACCACTATTTCTATGGGAAAGTATTATTCGCAACATTTGCAAGCATCATAATTACCTTTAATAGAACATAAAAGCGGGTGCGACCAGACCAATATATCCAAAATGAGAGTACAACTATTAAAGGTACCTAAGACGAACATTTTAATTTTAGTTAAAAAATTAAAAAAATCCATAAAAATTGTGTGTTCATTTTATGAATCAGCATTATTCAGTGCACACAAAAAATATTTTTTTTTTCGGCTTGGAAACATTTATTTTGGTGTATGAAAAATAGAAAATAAATATTAAAAATAGATTTGAAGCACTTTACTGAAATAATTAATTTATAAAAAATTAAGGAAAAATGTTTAAAGGAATAAAATTATACAAAATTATTTTTTTTATATAAATTTTTATTTATAAAAAATAAAAAAATAACAAAACATTGTTAATTCCCGAGCCGAGTAAAACAATAAAATTATTTAAATTAATAAAATTATTTATAAAAATAATAAAATAACAAAAATATTTTTTCCTGCGCCACGATTCGAACCCGAGACCTTCTGGCTGCAAATCAGAAACCTTACCTCTGTGAGACCATGCGAAAAATTCCTTCCCACTCACGTGTGAAAATGCTATTCTGAAAATGTCACGGGATATTAACATAATACAACGTGAGACAATTTTCCATTTGACGATCCTTTCTTCTCTTTACGGGACTTGTAATTTCCAAAGGATATAGACATTTTAATAATTTATTTTCGTACTTCTGCAAGTAATACCAAAGCGATATTGATATCAAATGAAAGAGAAGAATATCTATTAAAAATACTTTGAATTCCTTGATTCCATCTGTATTAATATAGCTTTATCATCCCTTTCAAAAATCGTCCTTTAAATAAAAATAAATAAACTTTAACATTTTAAGGGTAAATTTGAAATGGTAGTTAATGCTAAACTGATACCAATAGAAGCATGACTTCTGAAGTATTTTTAACAAATATTCCACTCATTCATTTGATGCCCATATAATATTTGTACGACTGGGAGAAGTGCAAAAATAAATTATTACATCTGTATCGTTTTGAAATTAAAAGTTTATTTATAAAAAATAATAATAATAAAACAATATTTTTTGTACTTCTGCAAGTAATACCAAGGCGATATTGATATCAAATGAAAGAGAAGAATATCTGTTAAAAATACTTTAAATTTCATGCTTCTATCTGTATTAGTTTAGCTTTAACAACCATTTCGAATTTCCCACTTAAAATGAAAATAAATAAAATTTAAATTTTTAAGGGGGAAACTTGAAATGGTTGTTAATGCTAAACTTATATCAAGAGAAGCAAGACTACTGAAGTATTTTTAACAGATATTCTACTCTTTCATTTGATACCCATATTATATTTGTACGACTGGGAAAAGTGCAAAAATAAATTATTACATCTATATCATTTTGAAATTAAACGTTTATTTATAAAAAATAATAATAATAAAACAATATTTTTTGTATTTCTGCGAGTCATGCAAAGGCAATATGTGTATCAAATGAAAGAGAAGAATATCTGTTAAAAATACTTTAAATTCCATGCTTCCATCTATATTAATATAGGTTTAACAACCATTTCGAATTCCCCCCTTAAAATAAAAATAAATAAACTTTAATTTTTTAAGGGGAATTTTAAATGGTTGTTAATGCTAAACTTATATCAATAGAAGCGTGAACTCTGAAGTATTTTTAACAGATATACTATCTACTCTTTCATTTGATACCCATATCATATTTGTGCGACTGGGAAAAGTGCAAAAATAAATTATTACATCTATATCGTTTTGAAATTAAAAGTTTATTTATAAAAAATAATAATAATAAAACAATATTCTTTCGTACTTCTGCGAGTCATGCAAAGGCAATATGTGTATCAAATGAAAGAGAACAGTATCTGTTAAAAATACTTTAAATTCCATGCTTCTATCTGTATTAGTTTTGCTTTAACAACCATTTCAAAATTCTCCCTTAAAATAAAAATAAATAAAATTTAACTTTTTTGGAGGGAATTTAAAAATGGTTGTTAAAGCTAAACTAATACAGAATCATTGAAATTAAAGTATTTTTAAAAGATGTTATTCCCTTTCATGTCATGCCCCTATGGCTAATTGCTACAAAGAAATTCCTCAAGTACGGGAAAAACGCAAATTGGGATTTTGTCCGGCGACTAAAATATAATTTTATGAGAAATATTCTCCTCAACATATATGAAACATTCACTTTAGAAATTCTCTGCTTAAAGTAAGAGCAAAAGTTGTGAATAGCAAAATATTAAGCATTTTATGATTAGAACTAGTAAACTTTCCGAATATATAAATAGCTTCTAAACTAATCTAAGAAAGCATAAATATTAATTGGACAATTTTCTATGCCAACTGAAGACAAAGATTAAACTTGTGGCTAAGCCAGCAATTAATTTCGTTCGCACATTCGTATTCCTTCTCGAATATTTTTTATTATTCAAGTTATTCTAGACACTTTGAAAGAATTCTTTCAGACAAATTTTTTCAGTTTTCGAAAATTTTGAATTTTGTTTTTTATCCACATCACCAATTTGGCATAGGCGAAGATTTTATTTAACAAATAACAAACCTTTGAAATAAAAGAATTCCATAGTTTTAATCTATTTTATTTGTTCGTCGGCCTGAAGCCAAATCACACAGTGATTGTTGCATATCTTGAGGAGTTATTGTTCTTATTACATTTAGCCTAAATAGCAAAATGATACCCTTCTTGTACGTTAATACAATGAAGATTAAATGAGATTCGAGTAGTACACTGTTGCCCCCCGAATACACCTTAAGATATCATTTTAGTCTTAAGAGAAAATTGCAGCATACCTTAAGGCTGTGTAGAGGAAAATTAAATGAAATCAATGCAAACAGCAGTGAGTATTGTGTAAACGTAATCCCAGGCAGCTTTTTCAACGAGAATTTTAATATCTTAACATCTTTTCTCAAATCCCAAACGATTGTGTCGTCTGTCCCCATTCCATCCCAAGAAATGCTTTAATACCCATTATACTAGATACACCGGCAATACCGTTAGGTCTCCTAGTGAGAAATCTTCGTAATCATCAATTGCCAACTGGTTGTGTTAGGAGGTGGCGTCTGCTTTGTGAGGGGCGACAGAGGCGGCGGAATCCTCACAGGATTAGAAGTAGAGTCTATGTGTAAGGAACATGATAAATGTTTGTGCGTTGTGTCCTGATATTGTGCCTCTATATATTCCATTATAGCGATGGCACAAACACGTACACGTATTCTGAGTACATAAATTGGATTTTCTCTTTTGTTTAGTTTTCCGTTGTTTCGTTGTTGTTGTCTTTTTGTTAGAACATTTTCCCAAGTTATTGTCTTTGTGACAATGTCGTCGTATGAACGCAATGCACGGCTCTCCAACACTGATGGAGTTGGAGTTTTCGTGTCTGTTGCATGGATGTAGTTTTTTTTGTTCTTCTACTCTACTCTATTAAAAATAGTGGAGTTGTGACATCCTTTTCGAGCAAATAAATCTCATCCACACGACTGCTGTCGGTCTGTCGGTCGGTCGGATTCTTTATGAATACAATTTATCAACTGACAGGATGAGAATGATGGTGGTGAACAGGCGCTAAACTGGAAAAAAATGACTATGAATTTGAAGTCACTGACCCCACTGAGCCAATGCAGAGGAGGGTAGGGGATGGAGATAGAGTGTTCAACAACTCGTTTAAGGTTTAACCTTATTGATGTGGAAATATTAAATTATTTGTTAAAAATTGATGACCATTATTTTAATATTTCAAACCATTTGCACATTATCACACATATATTATCATTTAAAGCAGATTAGCTGAATTAAACGATAATTTTTGTAGCATATATTACAGGGCCAAAAATATCCACAGCAGAATGTTTAGCATTCTTTTAGGATAAACATTTTTAATACAGCATATATCAGGGGACCAAAAATATCCCCTTTAACCTTATTGATGTGGAAATATTAAATTATTTGTTAAAGATTGATGGTCATTATTTTAATATTTCAAACCATTTGCACATTATCACACATATATTATCATTGAAAGCAGATTAGCTGAATTAAACGATAATTTTTGTAGCATATATTACAGGGCCAAAAATATCAACAGCAGAATGTTTAGCATTCTTTTAGGATAAACATTTTTAATACAGCATATATTAGGGGATCAAAAATATCAACAAAAAGTTTAACGTATTCATTTAGTTTAACAAATCAATTCATTGCAACACGAAGAAGAATATCAAATATTAAACCACTGAGGAATTTTCAAAATGGCAAAAAATACCAAAAATTTAGGGAATGGGTATGATGAGCGGCTGTAGGTGGACTCTAATACACCAAACTGACCCCAAATTTTACAAGCGAATAAGTTCAGCTGAAATATGTTGATGGATAGTTATTGTAGCATATATTACAATGCCAAAAATATCAACAACAGAATGTTTAGCATTCTTTTTGGGATAAACATTTTTAATGCAGCCTTTTTTATTAGAGGCTCGAAAATGATGTATTGTTGTCATTTTCGAGCCTCTAATAAAAAAGGCTGCGTTAAAAATGCACATTTAACATAAGTACAATTTAAAGTCAATTCACTGCAACATGATGAAGATCATAACATATCTAAAGCCCCTGCAGGATTTTCAAATGCTCCACAGTGGAGGAGTTAAACAAAGAAAATGCAGCATATTTTATGGATTCGCAAATGCCAACAAATTAATATATAACGATATATTAAGACGTAATACAGCTCAAATCGCTCAAGGATCTTAAAATTCAGCACATTGGGGGATTCGAATAAATACAAAAACTGCAGCATATGTTAGGGGAGCAAAAATGTAATATTCGTTTAGGATGATCCCAATTTCTCTGGCAATTCGGTCATATATATTCCCTAGAAAGTCATCCTTATTTTTTGTACACTAACGTTTGTACACTGCGCGTCGTCATTTTGACGAAGGATGACGGTACAGGGTTAAAACTATTTTTTAAAGCCATTTTTTGGATTCGATTTCAGTTTTCGGAATTCGGTAATATGTTGTCCCTTTGTTAAGATTTATTCTAGTTTTCGGATTATAGTATTATTATTTCCTGCCTTTGTTTTTCCAAAAATACTGAATAAAGTTGCGGGTATTGCAACTATTTTTATTACTACCGATTATAACTCAGGTTATAAATCGGTCGGTTTTAGGAAAATAATATATCCGACTGTATATTTCCTAATCGTTGAATTTGATCGTTTCAGGTCGAGAATTCTAAGGAATTGGGACCGACTATTCACACTATTTTAAATCCAAGCATTCGTGGGGATTTTGGGACAGACTCACAAACCTTTTCATTTCCTTTTTGTGTTCCTTAGGGAATAAGGCAACTATTTTCAACTTCGTATGCTTTGTTTCCTTAGGGAATGGTTTGAAGTTGAAAATACTTGACCGATTAATGGGAATATAAAACAATATTGGGAATTTCGTTTTCAACCACTTACATCAATAATGTTTATTAGGGATGAAAAGGGCTACTTCCTTAGTTGAGCTGCTGATGATGAAAGAGGCCGAGCCAATCACCTTTGCTTTCGTGACAGCTCGGTTTTAATACAATGGAGACTTAAAAGAAGACTGGCAACTAATTGCCAGATTGGATTAAAAATAGGGGTTTAATTCTAGTACAATTTACAAGGTCGTAATATTCAAATGACCGTTAAAATAATATAATAATTCAAATGACTTATGTTTAAACTCATTAATTAATTATAATTAGTTGTTAGTGAAATAAACAATTCAAGTTGACTTTCTTACTTATTATATAGTTGAGCCGGAAATAGTTGCAATTATCGTCAACATCCTGGCAACCTTGCCTGAAAGGCAAGTACAATTGCAGAAATTACAGGCTTTTCTCCAAACATTCCAGTACTGACATTGCAGCCTGAATCAATCCCCGATTTGTGCCAACTGGAGAAATGGTATTGGCTACAGCTCGATTATTAGGTTGACCATTAGCAATATTCCTTTGTAGATTTTTCCTCGGTTTTACGCGAACATGGTTTTGGTGTTGTGGTGGAGGATTTGATCTACGACTTCGTTGAACACGATATGTAGGGTGACAATGTCGGGCAGGTAGAGCTGGTCCGTTTATCCTTTTAAATACAGATAAATGTAGAAGAGTGTGGTGCTTTTGGCCACAACGTTGGCATGTTTCCGATGATGGGCATTGTTGTATGGTGTGAGACCGAGCTAAACAGTTCCTGCAGTATTTCTTTTCCCAAATTACCCGACGTCGTCTTTCGGTACTCATCTCCAAGAAGGCTTTACAATACCGTAGTGAGTGGAACCGGTAGCAGATCATGCACTGGTGGATTCGTGGGTTTCTCGGAGCCTTATGGGTGTTCGCTCTACTTTGGATTCGAGGGTTTCTTGGCGCCCTGTGAAATAAATCGCAATTAGTAAAAACGGGACAAAATAATTAAATGAAAAGATAATGTTTGTGAAACGAGAAAGAAATTGAGATTTTATTGAGACGCTTCTGAGGGGAGCAGACAAAGCTTGGCAATTGCTCTCGTCAAAACACCATTTTGGGTTCTTATGTCTGCAACTCTCACTAATCCGTCTGACCCAGTATAAACTTTAATGATGCGCCCAAGCCGCCATTCACATGGAGGAATTAACTCCTCTTTGATGACAACTAGTTGCCCCACTTTCATATCAGCCTGCGGATGCTGCCATTTGTAGCGTTTCTGCAATTCCTTCAAGTACTCGTCTTTCCATCTACGAGCGAATTGATGTTGTATATATTTCAGTTTTTCCCACCGGTCTACTAGTTTGAGGGAGTCGTCGGTGATTTCGGGACTGGCGACTAAGGGAGCACCACGTAAAAAGTGTCCTGGAGTCAATGCCAATAAGTCATGTGGATCTTCAGTCATGGGTGATAAAGGTCGAGAATTTAGGACTGCTTCGATTCGAACTAATAAAGTTGTAAATTCTTCATAGGTGAACTTTTGATTTTGTGTTATTTTTCGGAAATGCATTTTAAAAGATTTCACACCGGCTTCCCATAATCCTCCCATATGGGGGGCGTTAGGCGGTATGAAATTCCATTGAAACCCATGAGATGCATACTTGTGAGCAATATCTTGAGAAACTGACTTAATAAATTGTGAATATTCGTTCTTTAAGGTGCGTTTAGCGCCCACAAAGTTTGTGCCGTTGTCGGACATAATCTTCTGGGGTAGACCGCGACGTCCGACAAAACGTATAAAGGCAGCTTGGAACGATGATGAAGACAAATCAGAACATAGCTCCAGGTGAAGAGCCTTTGTGCTAAAACACACAAACACACATACATAGCCTTTGTGGTATGTAGCTTGACGAATAAGTGAAGTTTTTATAGAAAATGGACCAGCAAAATCAATACCTGTTATGGAAAATGGCAATGAGAATGAAGATCTCTCCATAGGTAGTGCGGCCATTAACTGGGTTTGAACTTTTCGCTTATAAATAACGCATGTTTTACAACTTCGAATGCATTTTTTAATTGCAGATTTTAGTCTCGGGACGTAGTATTCTTCTCTTATTGCCCTTATCATCAGAGAATGTTCTGCATGCATTAAGAGATTGTGAGTAAATGATATGAAGAGTTTGCAGTAAAAAGAATTCACTGGCATAATAATCGGGTGACTTTCGTTATAAGAGAGATTTGAATTGGAAATTCTTCCATTTGCTCTGAGAACACCATTACTATCAAAAAATGGATTAAGGGGATAGAGCGAGCTTTTCTTGCTAACTTTCTTTAGTGTTGTAAGAGATGATATTTCCTGATAGTAGTATTTTTGCTGCGTGAGAACAATTATTCTATTTTTTGCACAAATAAATTCAGTGTGAGTAATAGTTTTAAAATCTCTGGGCTGAAAATCGTTCTTTTTTGATACAATGTTGTAGAATCGGAAGATATAAGATATTACTCTAATTGCTCGATCCCATTTCGAAAATCTTTCCAATACATCCTCGGATTCAATAAAGGTGTGGAATGATTCAATTTTCCTCACTTCAGGAAGATCTCCTGGAACTAAGATGGACTTGGGCCATTCCTCGGGGGAGCTTTGAAGCCAACTTGGACCATGCCACCATAAGGGATTATCTGCAAGTTCGTGAGTATTGCAACCGCGAGAGCCGAGATCTGCGGGATTGTCCGCTGAACGGACATGCCGCCATGAAACATTTCCAACATTTCGCATGATGATGGCTGTCCTATTAGCAACGTATGTCTTCCAAGAGTAAGGTGGCTTTTCTAACCATCCTAGAACTATAGTTGAGTCGCACCAGAGAAAGAGATCGTAGTTGCTCATTTGTAGAGTAGATGTTATCTGTTTAACTAAGCGGGAGAGGAGGACTGCACCGCAAAGTTCTAGCCGAGGGAGGCTAACAGGGTCAAGTGGTGCAACTTTACTTTTTGAGGCGAGAAGATTTGAATATATGAAGTTGTCGTCTTGTGCTCTTAGATATATCGTAGCACAATATGCCTTTTCTGAGGCATCACAAAAACCATGTATTTCTATGGAACGCATTGGGGCAAACTTTGTCCAGCGTGGTATTTTCACGTCTGAAATCAGGGGAAGATTTTCTACGAAGTTATTCCATTTAAGAAGCGTATTTGGTTTGACACATTCATCCCACTTAGTACCTTCCAGCCATAGCTGCTGGAGTAATATTTTTGCTTGTATTATGATTGGGGAAATCCAGCCAGCTGGGTCAAAGAGCTTGGACACTGAGGATAGTATTTGCCTCTTGGTAATAGATTTTGCGGGAGAAATAACCTGAACTTTGTACGAGAAACAATCGCTTAAAGCGTTCCATTGAATTCCTAAAGTTTTGGTTGAACTAGTTTCCTGAAATTTCAGGAATTCAGAATCTAAAAGGTTTTCTCTTGGGACAGACTCTAAGATTTTTGAGTTATTGGAGGTGATTTTCTTCAAAGGGAAATGTGCAGATTTTAGAATTTCTATTATCTGTGACAGAGACTCTAGCGCAGAATTCAGTTCGTGCGCTCCTGACAAAATGTCGTCAACATAAGTTTCTTTTCGTAAAATGTGGGCTGCTTGGGGAAATCTATCTTCAGATTCATGAGCTAATTGATGTAAAGTCCTAATGGCTAGATATGGTGCGCAGTTCACTCCGAACGTCACCGTTTTTAGGGCGAAATCCTCAATTGGCTCATCAATGTTTTTGCGGAATATTATCCTTTGAAATTGGGTGTCTTCTTCGTGAACCAAAATTTGGCGATACATTTTCTCAATATCGCCACTGAAGACATATTTATAGAGTCGCCAGTTGAGAACTAATGTCATTAAATCGAGTTGCAACGTAGGACCGACATGGAGAATGTCGTTTAAAGAATTTCCTGTATTTGTTCGCTTTGACGCATTAAAAACTACTCTAACTTTTGTGCTACGACTTTCTGGTTTAAGAACCGCATGGTGCGGCAGATAGAATGATTTGAAAGTCCTGTCAGAGTAGATTTCTTGAGAGGTCGTGAGTTTCATATGGCCTAGAGTGATATATTCGCGTAAAACTTTGTGGTATGTTTCTTCAAGTTCTGGTTTCCTTTTAAGGGATTGCTCCGTTCGAACGTATTGAATCAGAGCTGGCGTACGAGAGGCGCCTAAGGGTCTAAGATGTGGATAACCAGGCTTGAATGGAAGTTTCACCACATAACGACCATCAGGATTGCGAAACGTAGTTTTCTGGTAAAGATTTTCACAAAATTCGTCATCTTCAGACAAAGGGCGTTTGTAAGGCACTTCCTCTTGTTCCCAAAACCTCTGCAACTGCCTTGCAATTGGGTCCCCTTCAGTTTCGGTAGTTTCGATTGAGAACGATCTGACCGTCTGAATTGGGATTGGACCGCTTATTATCCAGCCGAAAATGGTAGCTTGTGCGATTAGGGTATCACAAACTGACTTCACTCCATCGAGCAATAGGGTGGGAATGATATTACTACCAATCAATAGATCGACGTGGCCTGGAGAGTGAAAATTGGGATCGGCAAGATTCAAATCTTTGATGTCTTCACGAGAAATTTCCGTTTTGGGAATGGAAAAGTTTGGTAGTAGTCGTGTAATTTTGGGTACTACGATAGCGTTGACGCGTACCAATTTTTCATGTTTTTTAGAAAAGAGGGAAATTGAGCATAGAGAATTTGAGTTTGCCACAATCTGGCCGCCTATCCCTCGTATCTGAAAACTCTTTGTCTCCGTAGGGAGCCTAAGGCTTTGTTGAAGGCGCTTTGAAATAAATGTCCTTTCGGAGCCCTGATCGAGAAATGCTCGGACATTGAAAAGTTCTCCATTTTGGTCAATTTGAACAATAGCTGTGGGAAGCAAAGTATTTTCGTTACATGGGAGATTTTTCCCGAAAGCGAAATGCGAAGCGGTTTTAGTAATTTGTGGAGATGTAATCGCATTTGAAGTTCCGGGTTGTTCTCCTCCTTCTCTATTGTCGCTAACTCTTGGAGATTCAGTTTTGTTAAAATGTAACAAGCTATGATGATTCCTTTGACAGGATGAACAATGAAGGAATGTCTTTCTGCAGGTTTTTCGTGAATGGCCCGGAGAAAGACAAATCAAACAAATATTGTTGGCAGTAACAAAGTTGTTTCTTTCATTTGGAGAACGTTTAAGGAATACAGGACAGTTCTGAAGATAGTGATTGGACTGACATAGTTTACAATTATATTTGGGAACGCTTTCGGTATTGAACGAGTTCACTTCCGGTTCAACTCTTTTTTTGGCTGTTATTTTAGTGCCCTGTATACTATTCAATCTCTCAACTACTTCATACCGATTTGAGAGAAAATCATTCATAGCGGCCCATTTTGGAAGTTCCCTGTGTGATTTTAGGGACTGTTCCCACAATGACAATGTGTCATGAGGAAGTTTTGTGGAACAGATGTACACTAAAATGGGATCCCAGTCGCTGGTAGCTATATTTTGTGCTTTAAGGGCAGCTAAGCAATCATTTATATTGGATTGAATATTTTGTAGGGATTCACTACTTTCAGAAACTATTGGCTTTAAGTTGAGAATGATTTTAAGTTGGTTGTCCACGAGAATTCGTTTATTCTCGTACCTGGACTTGAGGGCTTCCCATGCTAGGGAGAAGTTTTGACCGCATAGAGAATAATTTTTAACTATAGCTGCAGCCTGGCCTTTCACCTTTAAACGAAGGTGGTATAATTTTTGTACTGGTGATAGCTTGGGGTGATTAGCATAGACAGCTGTGAACATGTCACGAAATGAGGGCCATTCCTCATATCCGCCATGGAAAACATCTGTGTCACAGGGTGGGACTTTAATGCAATTGAGTGTCGTATATTCGGCGTTGGAAACAAGCTCATTTTGCGAAGAAGTGGGACTGGGGGCAATAAGGGTCTTTTGCAAGTCTATGACCTTAGCTTTCACATTTTGATACATTTTTGTGCATTCGGAATACTTTTTCCGAGTCGAATCGGTTAAATTTGTTTTGTCTACATCTGGGGAGAGATGGAATAATTTATATGATTTTTGAACATTTGCCCATTTCTCATTTAAATCATGTAGTTTGACTTCCAGCATAGAGTCACTGAGTTCCTCAGAGGGGATGCTATCAAACTCTGAACAGTAGATGATAAGTTCATCAGAATCGAAAAGGAATTCTTTATACATGACGAGAAAAGTAAAGATTTGAAGCAAAAACGTTTGGAATGATAAAAAAACTGACTTCCAACGACTATATTGATCAGGATTTTAAGGCTATTTGTTAAATATCCCTCTTAGGTGAAATTAACAGTATCAATAGTCTTTTGATTTGGTTTTAAGGGTGGAGTAAATATCGATGTAAATTGGTTTGTAACTTCTGTATATATTACAGTTTTTTTTATCTTCAAGATTGTTTAAATTTAATAAATATATTAAATATAATATATATCTATTGTTTTCAAATATGTGTCTAAATTATGGAAATGTGGAAGCCTGTCTTCCAACGTTTTGTAATTGGTTATTTTACAAAATAAATATTTATTATTTTGAATGTCTAATATATTTAAGGTGCTCTTAATTCCACGTGTGATGGCAGCCTTTTTTTTAATTATCTTAAACTTGTATGTTTTGGACCGTTTTTTTTGGAATAAATTTCCTAAACAACGAAATTATTCTTGAAAACTTGGAAACTTGGAACCGGCAACATATTATCAATTTTTCGTTTTCATTCGTTTTTGGAATAAATATTTAAATATTTTTCTATTTAATAAATAATAAAAATTAAATTAAATTTTCAAGAACCTTCGTTTGATATTCGTGCTAACCAAACGCTCCTTTCTGATCTTCTTCTCGTGATGCTTTTCCTCCCCAATTGAACACACACAATTTCCAAATTTTTATATTTGAATTCAATTCAACAGTTTAAATATTCAACCGATTTTAAAAATAGTTTTCCCTTTTGGTATGAATTTATTGTGGATGTTCTCTTAAAAATTTCAGTTGCTTTCTTTTATAAACCAGATATAAAAGTGATATTTTTGTTGAGAAACACTACGACAAAAGAGACTTGTAACTATCTGCTAAACTTTACCAATAGGGTGAGAGGAAAAAATCAATTCACAATGATCGTGAAAGAATGGTTCTCTTTCCTGCTAACTTAAGCGAAGACACACTTCCTATTCTGATTTATTTTCCTAGGAAAAGAAATAGAAGGAAAAGGAGACACTAACACTTACCACTGAAACTATTTAAGTGATCTATTGTGAATGCAACAGGGGAATTTTGGTAGAGAGGTATTTAATTGTCTAACTTTGATAGAATTATTCCCACTTAGAACGCGTAATTATTTGTTTATTTTATTTTGCCTTGCTGGAATCGCATGACTTTTGTTTTATTAATATTTTCTGCCTACAAAGACGTTGTTTTTTCGTGTTTTCTTCCTTCCCTCCTGTTTTTTCTTTCTTTATTTGTTTGTTGCCATTATTCGCGCACTGAACGTACACATTATTTACTCACTTTCTCAGTTTGGTTTAACAATTTCCAGCTTTTTAACCATTCGCAATAATAATTCCTTCTGTTTCATGAATCTTTGATTCGTTTTGGTTACGAGAAGGAGACACTATTCAAAAAAATGTTGCGTAAAAGTATTTATTCTTCCCTTCTCGTACCTTCCACTCTTCTTTTATGCACGAAGACCTTTTATTTTGGATTTTATGTTTGGCTTAATTTTGAAGTTTCAAAGGAAAAAAAACACGATTTTAACTTTTTCTGATCGATCTGTGACCAGCCAGCCACGACAATGCTGATAATAGAGCAACAGAACCACAACGCTTTTTTCTTGTAAAACAAGGGAGAACAGAATAATAGACAAAAATGTGATTTCTTCGCCCACAAGCAATGAACTTTGAAGAAATTAATGGAATTTAGAATCACGATCGATTTTGCAGTGACTCCCGACTTCGTACCGTTTTTTTCTCTTTTTTTCCTTTTTAGGCATCCGAACCAAGAAATTTTACCACTTTAAACGTTTTTATTTTATTTTTCCGAACTTTCGATTTCTATTATCTATAACCAGCCAGCCACGACAATGCTGATAATAGAGCAACAGAACCACAAACACTTTTTTCTTGTAAAACAAGGGAGAACAAAAGAATGAAAACAATGTGATTTCTTCCTCCACAAGCACTGAGCTTCGAAGAAATTTTGCAATTAAGAATAACGATTGATTCGTAAAGATTTTTACCTCTTTTTTTCTTTTTTAGGCATCCGAGCCAAGAAAATTTACTACTTTAAACGTTTTATTTTATTTTCCCGCACTTTCAATTTCTTTTGCTCAGAAGATCGTGGACCGACCGGCGTCTTAAAAACACAATACGAATTAATTAAGTTTCTTTTGGTAACTTGTAACCATTGTTATGTAAGACCGTCTTTTCTTCCAGGGTTGCCAAGGTAGGTTCGAAGGACCATGAATAAAGTTGCGGGTATTGCAACTATTTTTATTACTACCGATTATAACTCAGGTTATAAATCGGTCGGTTTTAGGAAA
Organism: Polietes domitor; assembly: GCA_947397865.1. Taxonomy (NCBI): domain Eukaryota; kingdom Metazoa; phylum Arthropoda; class Insecta; order Diptera; family Muscidae; genus Polietes; species Polietes domitor. The sequence goes on along the minus strand of OX377619.1, from coordinate 152,383,594 downwards.
ATAATATATCCGACTTTATATTTCCTAATCGTTGAATTTGATCGTTTCAGGTCGAGAATTCTAAGGAATTGGGACCGACTATTCACACTATTTTAAATCCAAGCATTCGTGGGGATTTTGGGACAGACTCACAAACCTTTTCATTTCCTTTTTGTGTTCCTTAGGGAATAAGGCAACTATTTTCAACTTCGTATGCTTTGTTTCCTTAGGGAATGGTTTGAAGTTGAAAATACTTGACCGATTAATGGGAATATAAAACAATATTGGGAATTTCGTTTTCAACCACTTACATCAATAATGTTTATTAGGGATGAAAAGGGCTACTTCCTTAGTTGAGCTGCTGATGATGAAAGAGGCCGAGCCAATCACCTTTGCTTTCGTGACAGCTCGGTTTTAATACAATGGAGACTTAAAAGAAGACTGGCAACTAATTGCCAGATTGGATTAAAAATAGGGGTTTAATTCTAGTACAATTTACAAGGTCGTAATATTCAAATGACCGTTAAAATAATATAATAATTCAAATGACTTATGTTTAAACTCATTAATTAATTATAATTAGTTGTTAGTGAAATAAACAATTCAAGTTGACTTTCTTACTTATTATATAGTTGAGCCGGAAATAGTTGCAATTATCGTCAACAAATACGGATCCCAATTTATCTGGCAATTCGGTCATATATATTTCTCGAGGACGACATTAAAACTATTTTTTTAAAGCCATTTTTTTGAATTCGATTTCAGCTTTCGGAATTTGCTAATATGTTGTCCCTTTGTTAAGATTTATTCTAGTTTTCGGATTATAGTATTATTATTTCCTGTCCTTGCTTTTGAAAATATGTGCTATACCCGTCAATCTATTAATGAAAGGTTAGCATCATTTCTTCCTTTAAAAAAACATTACCAATAGTACAATTACAAAAAAGATACCAACAATGTAGGGAAGGGGTATGATGAGCCCATACTGTTGGATACTAAAACAAAACAGACCTCATATTTTACAAGCGAATAATTTCAACTGTTACTTTTAAATCACTAAAATTAAATTTTCACAATTTCAATTGGAATTTTTTGAATTTAAAATGTAAATTCTCATTTTCAATTGGAACTTTCTCAATATGAAATGAAAATTCTTAATTACAATTGACATTTTCCCAATTTAAAGCGAAAATTCTCAATTTCAATTAGAATTTTCTCAATTTGATATGTAAATTCTCATATTCACTTGAAAATTTCTCAATTTGAAATGGAAATTCTTATTTTCAATTGAAATTTTTTGCAGATCCAAATGGAATATATCAATTTCAATGGAAATTTTCTCAATTTGAAATTAAAATTCTTAATTTCAATTAAAATTTTTTAATTTTGAAATGTAATTTCTTAACTTCAATTGGAATTTTCTCAGTATGAAATGGAAATTCTTAATTGCAATTGAAATTTTCTCAATTTGAAATGAATTTTTTTAACTTCAATTGGAATTTTCACAATTTGAAATGGAAATTTATAATTTCAATTTAAAGTTTATCAATTTGAAATGGAAATTCGTAATTTCAATAGCAATTTTCTCAATTTTAAATGGAAATTCTAAATTTCAATTGAAATTTTCTCAATTTGAACTGACCATTCTCATTCTCAATTGAAATTTTCTCAAAATTAAATGGAAATTCTTAATTTCGATGGGTATTTTCTCAATTTGAAATGTAAATGTTCTTAGTAAAAAGTGGAAATTCTCAAATTCAATTAGAATTTTCTCAATTTGATATGTAAATTCTCATATTCAATTGAAAATTTCTCAATTTGAAATGAAAATTCTAAATTTCAATTGAAATTTTCTCAATTTGAAATGTAATTTCTTAACTTAAATTGGAATTTTCTCAGTATGAAATGGGAATTCTTAATTGCAATTGAAATGTTCTCAATTCGAAATGTAAATTCTCAATTTTAATTGAATGTTGCTCAATGTCAAATGGATATTCTCAATTTCAATTGAAATTTTCTCAATATCATACACGTTTTAACTTTTTCGTTTTTTTTTTTACGTTTTGTATGAGCTAGGCCATTTTTTTGGGGGGGTTTCGGATTTCGAAAAATTATGAGTTGGGTCTTTTTTCATTATATATTATCGTTATATTCTTTTTTTAACCGCAAACCTGGTTATTTTTCTTTCGTATTCCACAGTGAAGTCTGTTATTGTTTTTGAAAAAGTCTAAAAAATCAAGTTTAATCCACAGAGCGATGGTCCTCAGCTTGTTGATTGTGTTTAAATTCTTTGCATGTACTGTACTCAAAATAAATCCCTTAAAATTATAGCATATGTTTAGGGGAACTATTTTTTTTAAATCTTATTAATTGAATAATAAAGCATTTTACTAAGAAGATAATCATAATCTCCAAACAGTGTCTTCAATAATCAAACCTCTCCCTCTATGAACCACAATTCTACTCAGCTCCTCACTTCTCCTCACTGAAAGTATGTCATAAATCTTACATCCAATTATACTCCCTGAAATGGCATTCCCAAGTGTGTGTTTTCTTACCAATTTCTGACACATTATCATCCTTTAGTTCCATCCCTCTCCCCTTTTCCATTCCCCTTCTAATGTATGCTAATAGTTTTATGATTAGCAAATCCCTAAAAGTATGCCATAAATAACCACATGAAAAATTATGTTTAAATGTCATTAATTTAGTGCAAAGCATAAGATGAGGGGAAAAAACTCAACGAAACTATAGTGTTTTCGGTGCTCTTCTCATACTCTTCCTGCTGCCAGCTGCTCTGCTTTATAAAAATGTTTATTAAACCATAAATTTTCCAGAAAACATCAACAGTAAACTGTTGCTGGTTGCCAACTTCCGTTTCCACCCTTTGTGTTTGGTGTTTGAGCAGGGTTAGAGAGAAAGCTATCTCTTCCTCCGAGAAGAAGAACTACACTTTACAAATGTGTTGAGTTTGAGTGGAGGATTGTCAGGAGGTGGGGGGGTGGGGGTGGCAGAGAATGTGTGAGTGTTCACTTACAAATTACACAACTGTAAACATTCCATCTTTACCTTTTTCATCCTCCTCCTCTCCCCTCTCTCTCTGTGTCTCTGGCTTCGTCCTTTTTTGTGTGTGTGTTTGCTGTTAAAGCGTTTTTATGCTTCAGTAACTGTCAAAACCATAAATTATCGTTTGTGTACAGCCAGAGCTGGCCAAAGTCAGCAGTGAATGAGTGAGTGAACGGGTAAGCGGTGCAATCAGTTTATCCATTTGTTTTCCTTCTGTTCGATGGCAGTAGCCCTTTACTTCCGTATTCTCCTCCTACTCCTCCTCCTGCCTTGTTTTGCAGTTTCAACAATGACTGTATTTACTGAGCTGCAGGTTTTTCTTGTTGGCTGTTGATGGTGGGATAAGTGCTTGGCGTTTGGTTGGTTTTTTCTCTCTATTGGAAAAATGACAAATTTTTCTATTTAACACTTGAATTTTTGATTGGTTTTTTCCCTCCTGGTTCAATAAATTTGATTTTGTCCTCGCCCAGCAGCACACACACGTACATTCTGGCATCCTTGCCATCTAGATTCCCGGACCGTACACTCAGGAGTACATTTGTAATAGTTATACCATCTTGATTCGTGGCCGTTCGTACACTCCGGAGCACATTTGCCATAGTTAGCACTTTGGTTGTAGGATTTTCTTGAAATTTATAAAATTTATGCCAACAGAGAGAGAGAGAGAGAGACTTGTGTAAATGTTTGTCTTTTGTTTGCGAAATTAGTTTAATATTTAACTTGAAACATTTTTCGAAAATCTGTCTGAGGCAAGCAATTCATTTTTAATTGCATACTTTTAGGTTGCAATCTCGTCTCTCATACACCCCTAAAGTATGCTTTTGATTAATGGTTTTGTTGTGCAATTCCTGGCAAACACTGCAACACTTCATGGTATTCCTCGTTGAGAGTGGGGTGGGGTCAAGGAACGTTTACTGCTCCTTGAGATATGCCATGATTAATGCATTTCTCTGTTTCCTAGAAATATGCAATCATTTGCATAAGTATTAAATAATATATTATACGAATTTAATGGTCGTGATTACTCGGGGTTACATTAATCTCTTGCTGTTTCTGTTGTTGAGAGATGCATATTCATCATCACAGTTATACATAGTGTACGGCAATCAAGGATAATTAAAATAAAATGCTGAATTGATAGTAATAATTGATATAAATATTATTATATTTTATTTGGACAGTATTTATGATATTGTTTTGATTTTATGCTGAATTGATTTATAACATTTTGTGATTAATTTTGGCTTTCTAAACTCGAAAACGATATGAAAATTATGAAAATATATTTAAAAAAAAATCAAATTTTCGTCGAAAGTATATTTAATATATATACTCTCATTTTGGAAATACAGCTCCAATTCGTATTTCCAAACTCTAAAACGATATGAAAAAAATTATGAAAATATTTTTTTAATTGTTTTACAAAAATTCTAATTTTTGTTGAAGGTTCAATTAATGTATGTACTCCCGATTTGGAAATTTATCTAAACTTGGAAAAAATTATGAAAACATTTTTTATTTTTTTTTTTAATTTTTTACAAAAAATCCAATTTTCGTCCAAGGTACCTTTAATATTTGTACTGTCATTTTGGAAATATAGGTCCAATCACGTCCGCTTATATGTTCAATTAAAGATAATTATGACGGCTTTTGTTTCACTTTGTGTGTGTGTGTGGTTAAGGAACAGTATTTAAAAATTAGAGAAAAAAATATTTTTTTGGTGGCATGAAAAAAAAAATAATAACCTAACGCAGAATTTAATTATACATGTAAAAGATCTATGGATAAATGTAGAAGTTATCACGTAGAAGGAACAGTCTCCAAAAAAAATTAGATTAAAAAAAAAAAATTTTTAGTGGCATGAAAAAATCATAAAAAATTAAAAAAATATTTTGTTCTATTTTTGAATAGCTTACATTCTAAGGCAGAATACAATCTCTACATGTAAAAGATCTAAGGATAAATGTAGAAGTTATGACCATATTTGTAGACGCAAAATAATTTTACGCCTATTGTCTTCTCATTACCTGGTATTGTTTGGGATATAATTCGTTATCTGGAATTGGGTGAGAATGCCAAAATGGCGAAGCTTTTACCGCGACACGTGAAATTTCCATAGTTGTTTGACTGGAATATTGAGATGAAACGCCATCTATAGGCATAAATAAATTGCTTCTACGTCATTTTCAGTTGAAATTGAGAAAAACAAATTGAAATTCAGAAATATAAATTGAAATTGAGAAAATACAAATTGAAATTCAGAAATATTAATTAAAATTTATAAAATACAAATGGAATTTCAGTAATGTTAATTGATATTGAGAATATACAAATTGAAATTGAAATTTAAAAAAAAAACTAATTGAAGTTGAGAATGAATTAAGATTTTAAGAAATAAACAATTTAATTTAACAATTTAAATGGAAAAATACAAATTGAAATTGAGAAAATACAAATTGATATTCAGAAATCTAAATTGAAATTAAGAAAATACAATTTGATATTCACAAATATAAATTAAAATTTAGAAAATACAAATTGAAATTCAGAACGAATTATATTCAGAAATGTTAATTGAAATTGAGAAATGAAAATTGAAATTGAGAAAACACAAATTGAAATTGAAAAAATAAACATTAAAATTGAGAATGAGAATGAATTGTGATATTGAGAAATAAACAATTTCAAATGGGAAAATACAAATTGATATTCAGTAACGTGATAATGAGAAAATACAAATTGAAATTGAGAAAATACAAATTGAAATTTAGAAATATTAATTAAAAATTATAAAAAAAGTAAATAAAGGTCTCACTTTGCCTTTTTGCTAATTTTGGGTTCTGCTGAAGACTTCAGCACAACCTTTGGTCTTAAACCAAAATAAATGACAACACATACAAATGGAAGTTAAGAAATGTTAATTGATATTGAGAATATACAAATTGAAATTGAGAAATGAAAATTGAAATTAAAAAAACTAATTGAAATTGAGAATGAATTAAGATTTTAAGCAATAAACAATTTTAAATGGAAAAATACAAATTGAAATTGAGAACATACAAACTGATATTCAGAAATCTAAATTGAAATTAAGAAAATACAAATCGATATTCAGAAATATAAAATGAAATTTAGAAAATACTAATTGAAATTCAGAACGAATTATATTCAGAAATGTTAATTGAAATTGAGAAATGAAAATTGAAATTGAGAAGATACAAATTGAATTTGAGAAAACACAAATTGAAATTGAAAAAAATAAAATTGAGAATGAATTGTGATACAGAGAAATAAACAATTTAAAATGGCAAAAAATACAAATTGATATTCAGAAATGTGATAATGAGAAAATACAAATTGAAATTGAGAAAATACAAATTGAAATTCAGAAATATAACTTGAAATTGAGCAAATACAAATTGAAATTCAGAATTATAAGTTGAAATTGAGAAAATACTAATTGATATTCAGAAATATACATTAAAATTTAGAAAATACAAATTGAAATTCAGAACGAAACTATAAAAATGTGATATTGAGAAATAAACAATTGAAAATGGGTTTGTATTTACTGATATTCAGAAATGTTAATTGAAATTGAGAAAATGAAAATTGAGAAAATGCAAATTGAAATTGAGAAATGAAAATTGAAATTGAGAAAATACAAATTGATATTGAGAAAACACAAATTGAAAATGAAAAAATAAAAATTAAAATTGAGAATGAATTGTGATAGTGAGAAATAAACAATTTAAAATGGGAAAATACAAATTGATATTCAGAAATGTGATAATGAGAAAATGCAAATTGAAAATGAGAAAAAACAAATAGAAATTCAGAAATTTACATTTCTAAATTTGAATTTTTTATTTTCTCAATTTTAGTTTACATCTTTGAATTAACATCTCTAAATTACATTGTTTACTTTCTCAATTTAAATTTACATTTCTAAATTTCAATTTTTATTTTTTCAATTTCAATTTTTATTTTTTCAATTTCAATTTGTATTTTTCTCCATTTTCATTTCTCATTTTCAATGTACATTTCTAAATTTCAATTTTAATTTACATCTCTGAATTAACATTTCTAAATAACATTTTTTACTTTCTCAATTTACATTTCTAAATTTCAATTTTTATTTTCTCAATTTCAATTTTATTTTTTCATTTCTAATTTTCAATTTACATTTTTAATTTCAATTTTTATTTTCTCAATTTCAATTTGTTTTTTTTTTCATTTCTAATTTTCAATTTACATTTCTAAATTTCAATTTTTATCTTCTCAATTCATATTCAGAAATTTACATTTCTAAATTTCAATTTTTATTTTCTCAATTCATATTCAGAAATTTGCACTTCTAAATTTCAATTCTTATTTTCTCAATTTATTTTACATTTAAATTGAACTCAAATCGATATTCAGAAATTTACATTTCTAAATTCAAATTTTTATTTTCTCAATTTCAACTTGTATTTTCTCAATTGATTTTCAGAAATTTAAATTTAATTTGTATTTCCTCAATTTTAATTCACATTTCTTAATTTCAATCTTTATATTCTCAATTCACATTTCTGAATTTATTTTTTTTTTAATTTATATTTTCTCAATTTCAACTTGTATTTTCTCAATTGATATTTAGAAATTTACATTTCTAAAATTCAACTTTTATTTTCTCAATTTCAATTCACATTTCTGAATTTCATTCTTTTATGAATTTTAATTTCATTTGGTATATAAATTTTCATTCTCCAATTTCAACTTGTATTTTTTCAATTTCAACTGAAAATAATGTGCAAGCTGAATTAAATTTTTAGTTTCTGAATTTAAATTTACATTTCTGAATTCAAATTGATATTCAGAAATTTACATTTCTAAATTAACATTTTTATTTTCTTAATTAAAGTTTTTATTTTCTCAATTTAAATTTACATTTTTGAACTCAAATCGATATTCAGAAATTTACATTTTTAAATTCAAATTTTTATTTTCTTAATTTCAATTTGTATTTTCTCAATTGATTTTCAGAAATTTAAATTTGTATTTCCTCAATTTTAATTTACATTTCTTAATTTCAATTTTTATTTTCTCAATTCACATTTCTGAATTTATTTTTTTTTCAATTTCAACTTGTATTTTCTCAATTTACATTTCTAAAATTCAATTTTTATTTTCTCAATTTCAATTCAAATTTCTGAATTTCATTCTTTTATCAACTTTCATTTCATTTGGTTTCTTTCTCAATTTCAATTTTCATTCTTCAATTTCAACTTGTATTTTTTCAATTTCAGCTGAAAATAATGTAGAGGCATATTTCAATATTTATTTTCTCAATTTAAATTTACATTTCTGAATTCAAATTGATATTCAGAAATTTACATTTCTAAATTAACATTTTTATTTTCTCAATTTTAATATGCATTTTTCAATTTCAATTTTTATTTTCTGTATGCGTAAGAAATAATTCCAAAATTTCAAACACACAACAATTTATATTTTCTAAAAAATGTTTAAAAAATCTCATACATTTCGTTATTCACCAAACGATAAAACATGATAAAAAATAATATTAAAATTTTATTCCAATCAAATTGATTTCTTGGTTAATATCCTCTTTCTATTTTAGAATCCTTCAAAAGTATGATATAGTCATTAATGAGTTAGGTACTCCCTTTAAAGTAGTGCACACATTTCTGGTTTAATTTAAAACGTTTCGTTGAATCTTGTAAACATTCCAGTAAAATTTTTATATTTTGGTATTACAATCAAATTTATTTTTTGGTTCATATCATTTTTCTATTTTTGAATTTCTCAAAAGTATGACTTAGTCACACGTTTCTGATTCAATTTCAATTACTTCGTTGAACCTTTTGAAAACATTCCAATCAAATATTAATATTTTGGTGTAATACCAAACCAAATCAAATTGATTTCTTGCTTAATATCTTTTTTCTATTTTTGAATCTCAAAAGTATGATTTGGTTATTAATGAGTTAAGTGCCGGCTTAATGTAGAACACATGTTTCTGATTCAATTTTAATCGTTGAACCTTTTGAAAACAGTCTAGTCAAAATTAGAATCAGATTCTCTTTATTTTCCCTTAATGTTTCTTATGAAACATTTATAAAAAATAAAAAAACTTTAGTTTTAATGACCAATAAAATTTAAATTCATAGCAAATTAATTCGCTGTAGCTTGATTTTTGCAATTCTTTACATATTCTCGGCAAAGTATACCTTAAATTTTTAATTGCTTAAGCTATACTTTCTAACAACGAAAAAACACGATAGATTAATTGCTTCTCTTCTCTAATTATTTTATTGCGGGGAACGGAATTCTTATTAGACGGAACTTGTCGAAAGAAAAGCGATTAAAATTGTTGCTCTTTATTTGTTTATCCCACCGCAAAGTATCCTTAAAGTATGCCACACTTTTGAAGTAAAGCGATATCGAAGCCATACAACTTTGTATGGCCTCCAAAAAGTATGCTGCAAATTTTAATCGTTTTACCCATTCTTTAGGTCTGCTACTGTTGATCTGCCATAAAGTATGCTTTAAATATTAATGCCTTAAACGCTGTGCATGCTTAATTAAGAGCAGCACATGTTGGCAATTCAATTTAAAACGTTTCCTTAAACCACAAATAAAATCTGGGTTGTCTAAATGAACATTTTAAAAAGTCTACATTCCCTTAAGAATACTTTAAATATTAATGCTACACTAATTGCCAATTCTCTCCGAAATTATTAAATCTGTTTTCAAATTTTTGTCTAGCTTAACTTTAGGAGCAATGTTTTTTCTGACATTCAAATTGGAGTATTCATTTGTACCTTAAGACCAACAACAAAAGATTACAATAGTTAATTTATGGAAACCCTAAAAGTATGCAGTGTAAAGTACACATATTCCAATCAGTCGATAAGTTTAGAGTAATGATCTGGCAGGACATTTGGAATGATTTAGTAATTAACAAAAAACGGTGAGCCATTATCTTCTGATTTTTTTTGCAAATGTTGAGCTGATATATTAAGCCTTAATTCTTATTAAGTTAAAAGAGCTGGTTGCCATCGATTGAAAGATACAAACAGTTTTATACGAGATTTCGAAATCGTAAAATAATTCCTTTTGGACATTTTGCGTGGCAATGGCAATTTTCATTTAATTGTGGATTGAAATGAAATCTATGGCAATGATTTATATTAACGTATATATTTAAAATAAGAAATTTATATTACATGGAAGAGAGGCGTGGTTAAGGACGGATTCAAACAAAAACTTTTCTTTTTATCTAATTTGACAATATAAAGGAAAAGTGCTAAATTTCAAGGTCCCAGCTAGTGCTTCCTTTTTTGCTGCAGCTTTTATGAAAATATTTCACTATGCCGGTATCACAGTAGCTATTTTATTAATTAATTAGATGTCTTAGCAGTTCGTAGTCGGCATTTTAATTTTTATATTTTTTCAAAAAAAAAAATTAATGGTAATTTTTTACTTAAGCAAAGAATCCGAATTTAAAGGAAAGTGGATACTAAAAAAAATTTTAAAAATATTGCCCGATTTTTTATTTTTTTTTTGCCCGCGGCGCACAGTGGAATATTTTCATATATCATATTTAAAGGAAAGTGGATACTAAAAAGAAAAAATTCTTAAAAATATTGCCCGATTTTTTATTTTTTTGCCGGCGGCGCACAGTGGAATATTTTCATACAACCTGAGGCAAAAATTAGGTGGCCTAGAGATAGTACATTGAATTTTCGCACACGTCCTTTATATCGTCAAATTACATAAAAACAAATTCTGTTTAAATCCGCCCACAATCACGCCTACCTCTCATGTAAGTTAAAATGAAAAAAACGTCATAAATTTCTTATTTTAATTTATATGTGAATACAAATCATTACCACTGATTTCATTTGAATCCACAATTAAATGAAAATTGTCAGTACCACGCACAACGCCCAAATATTTTTTTTGTTTTTTTTTTACGATTTTCGATTTTTTTATAAAAATTATTTTATTTTTTAATCGATGACTAACGGCTATTATATCATTATAAATAACTTAAGATTAATATCTCGGCCCAATATTTACATGCGCTCGCATGCCTTACATCCCTAAAGTATGCTTTAAATAAATTTTCCAAAATACATTAACAGAGAACAACGAAGGAAGTATTGCTTCATTTTTGGCTTAGAAGGTTTTACCATATCAGTAATTAAATAGATGTTTACGGCTTTAAGCAGAATATTATTTTTAAACTTCATAAAAAAGACAATAGTTTAACAATATTTGTAAATGCCGAGGCATTAACAATACTAAATAAATACAATCTTCAGGTAAACCACGTTCTGAAAAGGAAAACAAAAATGGAATAATTTTTTTAATGCAAAAGAGTATTTCAGGAGCTCCTATTATACATAATACAATGTGCTGTGCTCTTTTGAAATTATTTAAATCGTTCGATTTTAATAATTTTTCATAATTTTGGGGCGCTGTTGGTCTCTCCGTAGACGGAGTCTAGAAAAGACAATTTATTAAAACTCGAAACAAATTAGTTTTTCAATATTGTGGGTATTTATGGCCATTGCAAATTAAATTTGTGGTCGAATATTGCTCTTAGTTCGTTTTTTGTAACTCCCCCTTAAAGTATGCTTTAAATACTAATTGTTTGGCCGTCGCCTAAGTGTATACTAAGAAAAAAGCAACGATAATTAAATATTAGTTCTTCGCTTATTGTGCACGGGCCAAGAAATCTCATTAGACAACTTGTTGTAAGATTACGATTAACATTTTTGCTCTTTACATTTTTTTCTTCTTCATCTGCCACGATAAGAAGCCAGCCACTTCCACTTCCTTTGCGGCTCGTTCCACGTTCAGCATGAAAGTGTTTTTTGTGTAATGGAAATTTTCTGTTGTGAATGAGAAAAGTTGTTGAAAAATTATACAGAATTTTTTTCTTCCTTCCTAAAGATTATTTCAATATTCGCGGTAAAATATTCATAATAATGATGATGATGACGGCGACGGCCGCCACGATTTTGCTGTTGCCATCATTTGGCGTGTATTAATAAACGTGAAATTTTCGAAAAATGGTCTATAATACTCGTATATATGTATACGTTGATGATGTTATTTTATTTATACATGCTATACTATATGGCTTGTGTTATATACATACACAAGTACACTGCTGTAAATATGTAAATTTTTTGCATACTTTACATTTTGCTCCGAAGGAAGAAGACACCGCCAGCCACCAGATGTGACCGTACTTGTTGTCGTTCTCTCCCAGCTGCTGTTACAAGAAGAGATAAACATTTTGAAAAGGTTTTCCTTTTTCTTTTTTGGTTTGTCTTACGACACAGACAAAATAAAAAAAGAAAAAACAAACCGAAATGCAAATGTAATCTCAACAAAATAAAATAAGAGGAAGGAGAAGAAAAACGTAACAGAGAACAAAGCCAGTCAGTCAGCCATCCAGCCAGCTCAGCACGGCCGGTTTGAAATGAAAAACCTCTTATTCAAAAGTAACAAAGTTGTTACTATACAACTCAAGGTTTAACATGGTGCTGTAGCCTACCTTTAGGCGGTTATTAAGCAACAAAACAAGACAAGAACAAAGAACTCTGAGACTGAGACCGAGAAAACAACAGCATTACAAACAATGTGCCAGCTCGCTTTTAGGCTGAGTTTGAGGTAGCGTCAGCCAACGAAAGTGAAATAAATATTTGGTGGGTAAATAATGGTTTTTGCTCTTTAATATGCTCTGCTCTTTAAATAGAAAAATTGTTGTAAATTTTGTATAAATATTTTTGTAAGCGTATCAATGTTTTTAATAAAAAATATGTATTTTTTCTCTTTTTTCTCTTGAATTTCTTTCTTCTTTCCAAAAATTTCTTGGTGTTTAATTTAATTCAAAAAAAAATCAATAACACCAAAAAATAACACAAAAAAATATATATTAATGCAAACTCAGTATCAAGGAGACAAGCACCAATTAAAAAAGCGAACAAAATCCGCTCAAAACAACCAAGGTTATCGAAGAAAGTTAAATTCATAAGTAAGTACGATGCAATCAATGAAAATTTAAAGCACTTTTTTTCATAATTTTTGTGTTTCCTTTAAATCTCTTAAGTTCGATTCTTCGTTGCACCATGTGCCATACCTAATTAAAATTATTTTTTATTTTGTGTAAAAAAATATTTTGATTTCATAAAAATATCATAATTGTTTTTAGCACTTAAATGTTTACAAAGATTTTTGGCCAGAAGAAAACTCTATTAATTCTTATAAATTTTTTATCGCACATTATTACAAATCTACAAATCAAATCCTAACTAATAATCAATGATTCAAAAAGTCACTTTTTTGAAACCCTGTGAAATAAATGAATTATTTAAAAAATATTTTTAAGATTTTAGAATTATTTTGAAAAACTAGCAAAAAATATTTTAAAAAGATCGGGCGATTTTAATAATTTTTCATCGATTTTATTTTTATTCGTTGTTGTAGCATTGCGGAGAAGTTGCGCAAGTTTCGTATCCTCCAAAAATTTTACCCTTTTACGATCCAATAATTATTTGATATGAAACCGCTGACAAAAAAGTAAAGTTTGAAGTATCCATAACTTCTTTAATCATTTTTTTTTTGAATTCCCACATTCATTACTTCGAGCATCAGTTGGCGACAGAGTCCGATGAATAAAGTGAACGATTTCATTATTCATGTAAGCGTATTGAAGAACGTTATAAAGGCAAGAGTATTCATTGTCTTATAGCTTGTCGCTGCTGGAAATCTGCAGAAAAGCATATTTAACTCTTCTGCTTTAGGGCAATCCATTTGCTGCCACCCTTTGTGACGGTCAAAGATGGTGCTTCGAGATGGATCAAATCTGTCTCAAAAGGTCATCGCCAATATGTTAATAAAAGCATAATGAGAACATGAGATAGATTATCTGCATAATTTAAAAAATGGGTATATGGATCTACTACTTTAAAATTTTGTATATGGTCACGACCACGGACAACTATAAATGGCCTTTCTAGACGACTATAAATGGTCCTTCGAGACAACTATAAATGGTCTTTCTGGACGACTATAAATGGTCCTTCGAGACAACTAAAAATGGTCCATGGAGGCAACTAAAATGGTCCTTCGAGACGACTATAAATGATCCATCGAGACAACTATAAATGGTCCGTCGACAACTATGGTCCGTCAAGACAACTATAAATGGTCATACTGGATGACTGTAAATGATCCGCCAAGACAACTATAAATGGTCAAAAGGGACGACCACTGATGTTTCTATGAGACGAGCACAGATGGTCCTACGAGACGACCACAGATGGTCTTACGAGACGACCACAGATGGTCTTACGAGACGACCACAGATGGTTCTATGAGACGACCTCAGCTGGTTCTACCATAGATGGATGATCCTTCGAACGACCACAGATGGTCGATGGAGACAACTATAAATAGTCCATCGAGACAACCATAAATGGTCCTTCAAGACGACCACATATGGTCATTCGAGACGGCCACATATGGTCCTTCGAGATGACCACAGAGGGGATTACGAAACGAATACAGATGGTTCTATGAGACGACCTCAGCTGATTCTACCACAGATGGATGATCCTTCGAACGACCACAGATGGACGATCGAGACAACTATCAATAGTCCATCAAGACAACTTTAAATAGTCCATCGAGACAACCATAAATGATCCTTCAAGACGACCACACATGCTCATTCAAGATGACCACATATGGTCCTTCGAGATGACCACAGAGGGGACTACGAAACGACTACAGATGGTCCTTCGCGACAACCTCAGATCGTCCTACGAGACAAGCACACATGGTCCTACGAAACGATCACAGATGGTCCTTCGAGATCTTTGAGACGATTGCAGATTATTCTTCAAGAAAAGTATAGATGGTACTTCGAGCCGATGAAAGTATTTTTTGTTCTTAGTGCATCTCAGACAACAAAATAAATCTGGTCGGATTCTAATTAATCTGAAGAAGGGCTAGGAATGTATAAAGTTTGGTTGACGAGAACGTCAAAACTTACGATGGTTCTGACCTTATATTTCGAACCTTAAGTTACGAAATAAAGTCTTCTATGTGATTGTGTCTTCCCAAGATGATCCCTTCGAATATCAAATATGGTCCTTTGGGCTATAAAGGTTTCACAACGACTGGTTGGTTCAAGCAACCGCTTAATCTCTTGTGAGCGTCAAGAAGTGTCATAAGGCTGCACGTTGTGTGGTAAAGGGTATAGAATTATCAAGAGCAAGGGGTGTTTTTGTTTTGCATAAAGGTACCCAAAAGACCCCTATACTGAGGAGCTAGAGGGTTAAAATGTTCCACAAAAATTTAGTGTTTTAATTAATCACCCCTATCGCGAATAAATTTCCCTGGGAATTAATTGTTCCCTTTAAATTCCAATCGCGATTGTTTGTAATTTTTCAAGTTTTTTCTGATTTCTTACTTCGATTTGATATTTTTTTCTGTTTGAACGAAAATAAACGAAAAATATTGTCTTGATATAGTATACATATACATCCCATCCCCTTTTATTCACGATAGGGGTGAATATTGCTGGACACATCCTATACTTAAAATGATAGAATTTCGATCTCCTATGTCAATTCATCATTATAATGTGTAAAAGGGGATATATTGACGTCCCTCCAAAATGACCAGCATACATAAACCTTTAAAACACTGCCGCCTATTCTATTTTAGCCCTTCTATCAGAATCCGTTGTGTTCCACGGTGTAATAGAAACGATGTAGCCGAGGGATACGTCTTTGATTCGACCAATTTCCATCTTTTCCACAAATTATCGACCACACTTTATAATTCAGCAGTAGCTTTTTCATTTCACATTTCTTCCTTTTTCGGGAACATTGTAAAATATCTCGATAACTACGCCAGTTATCGAAAAATTATTTTACCCGATATTTTTCTCTTTTTTCATTCAAATGAGCTAAAAATAATAAAAAATTAAAAAACGATTTTTTATTTTCTATTTCGATGTCTTTCGAGTTAGTTATAGAAAAATTTTATTTTATGTTGACCTCAGTTTACACAAAGTGCATTTAGGCTTTGAATGAATTGTGCTTATGTTCTATATCATTTGATATTTGTTCCTTTTTCGTAAACACTGCACAACATCTCGATAACTACGCCAGTCATCGAAAAATTTTACTGTACTTTTCTGACAATTTTTAAGTATTCTGAAGGTCAATTTTGCGGATAACTTAGATAGTTATCGAAACATTTTATTCGGTTTTTTCTCTCTTTTCATTCAAATGAGCTAAAAATAATAAAAATTAAAAAAATAGATTTTTTATTTTCAATTTCCATGTTTCCATATATTAGATAGTTATCGAAAAATTTTATTATATTTTGACCTCAGACAAAAACTGAATTTTTAGTTTTTGAATAAATGATGCTTCAGTGCTTTATTATTTCATATGTCTTCGTTTTTAAGGAACATTGTACAACACATGCCAGTCATTGAAAAATGTTACTGTACTTTTCTGATAATTTTTAGGTATTCTAAAAGTCAGTTTTTTCGGATACTTTTGGTTTCGATAACTTAGATAGTTGTCGAAAAATTTTACCTATTTTTTAAATCTTTTTTTAAATTTTAAATTTCCATATTTCGATAACTTAGACAGTTATCGAAAATTTTATTTTATTTTTTTTTGTTTTTTTCTTTATTTTGACATCCTTTTACAAAAAAAAAATTTTTCATTTTTTTCAAACTTTAACGTCCGATAATTCGGTAACTAAGCGAGACATCGATAACATGCCGACCATTTTTTCTTATTTTGAGGCCTTCTTTCCAAAAATATTTTAAGAACTTGCAGCCTCGGATATAATACTCTTGTCAAAGTTATTACTTTGCTTATTCGATGTTTCAATATCTTAGATAGTTAACGAACATTTTACTTTATTTTATTTTGACCGTAGTTTACAAAAAGATGCATTTTTGTATTTTTTTAATGAATTGCACTTCTGTGCTTTATTTGTTGATATGCCCTTTTAGGGAACATTGTTTTTTTTTTTGATTTGATAAAAAGATGCCAAAGTAAAGTTATCGAAAGATTGAAAATTTAAAATTAAAAAAATCATTTGAATGAAAAGATAGAAAAATCTGGTAACATTTTCGATAACTTTCGAGTTATCGATTTTTTTACCCGATTTTTTCTCTCATTTAATTCAAAAGAGCTAAAAATAATAAAAAAAATAACATTTTTTAATTTTAAATTTCGATGTTTCGATTAGTTAGATAGTTATCGAAAATTTTATTTTTTTGTTTTCTTCTTTATTTTGGCATATTTTTTACCAAAAAAATATTTTTTTCAATTTTTTTAAACTTTAACGTCCGATAATTCGGTAACTAAGCGAGACATCGATAACATGCCGACCATTTTTTTCTTATTTTTAGGCCCTCTTTCCAAAAATATTTTAAGATCTTGCAGCCTCGGATATAATACTCTTGTCAAAGCTATTACTTTACTTTGGCCTTCTGCAATTTGAAATTATTAAAAATTAATGTAATCGAAATGAGTTTAAAAACTAATATTTGTTGTATCCATCCTTTGGCAGTTTTACAAATTTCAAAACATGCCAACAAGTGTTATTTGAATGGCGACCATTTTTTATTTTGAGGCCTCTTTCCAAAAATATATTCATCGGCTATCATACTCTTGCCAAAGGTGATACCTTCCTTTGCTTTGGCCTGCTGCAATTTGATATTGTTGAAAATTAATACAAACTCTATTTGAAAACATATTTTTTATTTTCTTCCCTCCTTTGTTAGTCTTGCAATTTTAAAAGCATACCAATACGCTTAGTTTGAATACTCACATCATTTTTTAAATATTATTAATACTCTTCCATACTTTAATTTGTTTACCACAATTCAATTCCAATTTCAAATGTCTGCAATAACGGAAAAAATAAACTTTTTTCGTAATATTGCAATTTTACAGATTTCAGATTTAATTGTATTTTGTTTTTGTTTTTGTGTATAAATAATCATTTTACAAAATGAAACGATGATGCTGCTGTTAATTTACAAACTCGTCATAAAAACATCGAAATCCTTCGAGTAAATATTTTATATTTTATGCGTAGTTATCATTATCATTTCGACATGAATGAATATTGGACAGAAGGCAGAAAAAAGCACAATACTGAAAACTATTCTGGCATAAAATCCAATTGTCAGTTCATAATACAAAAATTTATGTATGTACATATATACCGCACATATGTCTGTCTGTATGAACGGCCGCATTATCTTTGTCAAGCACTCAACTGTCTGTCTGTCGGTCTGTCAACTCGGCATATAAATATTTAAAAAAATAAATGAACACAATGAAAGATATTTTTTGATATACATATGTATACTCTATTACAGGATACATACACATGTATATAGTATTTCCATGCTACTATAAATCGTATAAGAGCACTAGGTTGTATCGAAAATAGATTGTTTTTTGCTTTATGAAAGAAAAAGTGAATATCCTACAGGCCAAAAAGCCGTACATTGCCTAAAGACTGCTGTGAATGTACTTTACGTAGAGGGAAACCTAGACAGTTTTTACTTCTTGAACAATAGAATATGTCCTTCAGATTTCTAAAATATTCATTTTTTCGATTCGATCTAATATCCCTTCATACAAATAGTGTGCACAGCACAGTGTTCTTTACGATTGCTATATAAATTTAAACAGGAAAATTTAATGAAATCTATTTGCATTTCAAGTATGTCTCTGCGTGTGTAATGTTTCGAGTATTTGCTGAAATTTCTATGAACTCTTGTGTACAACAGATAAGCTAGCACAAGCAAACATCACAGGACATTTCCTTTAGAACAGAGTTTTGGTGAAAAATCAAGGAGTGGATGTTGTGAGGCGGTTACAATTAAATTAATGGGGAACTGAATAGTTGTAGTATTAGGCAACACATACCGGGTACATATGTACATACAGACAGGCATATGTATAAACGAGTATGTCCAACAAATAAACAAGAGCGGAAATGAAAATGGAAATGCATGCATACACCAGTATTTTACACTCGCAAACAAGCCAGGGCTGGAAACTGTGAATTAGATATAGGCAGAATTTTAAGTGTGGTAAATAAAAACATATTGTGTGGAGATCGTCCTAGAATTACATATCTCGAAAACTCAATAGATCCTAAACGAAAAAAATCATTACAGTCACATTTTGTTGAACACTTTTTGTATAGCCTATCTTTAGGGGCAATAAATAATAAATATCTGCTGGCATTCAAATATGTCTATTCTTTTGCTCCTTAAGACCAACAAAAAAATATTTCTATAATAAATTTATTAAAACCCTAAAAGTATGCATTGCAAACTACACATGTTTCAGTCATTCGACAATTTTATAGGAATGCTGTGAAATGAAATTTAGAATGATTTATTAATTAACAAAAAACGTTAAGCCATTATCCTACGATGTTTGTGCAAATTTTCAGCTGATATATTAAGCCTTAGTTATTTATTAAGTTTTAAGTGAAGATGACCATCGATTAAAAGATACAAGGAGTTTATCTGAGATTTCGAACTAAATAAAAAATAAAAAGTTTAATGTGGTTTTTTGATATTCGGCCTATATTTTTCCATGCTTTATATAAGGTTACTTTCTATATATGTTTGTGTGCCACAAAATTTGAAATCAATTTTTGAAAGCTTTTTTCTCAACCAATTTTGCTCAAATTTTGCACACTTAATCATTTTCGATGACAATACAAGGAAATGGAAAAATTTGACCAATTGGACAAAGGGGCGTGGCACCTCCCATACGAAGTTAAAACCTATTATTGAATATTGTCAGTTCTATGACACCTAGAGTGCTGAAATTTTGTGTAAGTGCATCTAGCATCAATTCGCATAGTTGTGCCAAAAAGGGGCGGTATTGGAAAAGTGGGCGTGGCACCTCCCATACGAAGTTAAAACCTATTATTGAATATTGTCAGTTCTATGACACCTAGAGTGCTGAAATTTTGTGTAAGTGCATCTAGCATCAATTCGCATAGTTGTGCCAAAAATGGGCGGTATTGGAAAAGTGGGCGTGGCATCTCACATACGAAGTTAAAACCTATTATTGAATATTGTCAGTTCTATGACACCTAGAGTGCTGAAATTTTGTGTAAGTGCATCTAGCATCAATTCGCATAGTTGTGCCAAAAAGGGGCGGTATTGGAAAAGTGGGCGTGGCACCTCCCATACGAAGTTAAAACCTATTATTGAATATAGTCAGTTCTATGACACCTAGAGTGCTGTAATTTTGTGTAAGTGCATCTAGCATCAATGTGCATAGTTGTGCCAAAAATGGGCGGTATTGGAATAGTGGGCGTACCACCTCCCATACGAAGTTAAAACATATTATCGAATAGTGTCAGTTCTATGACACCTAGAGTGCTCAAATTCTGTGTAAGTGCATCTAGCATCAATGTGCGTAGTTGCGCCTAAAATGGGCGGTAATGCAAAAGTGGGCGTGGCACCTCCCATATGAAGTTAAAACCAAAATTACACCTACTGTAATTTTGTGTAAGTGCATCTAGCATTAATGTGCGTAGTTGTGACAAAAATGGGCGGTAATGGAAATGTGGGCGTGGCACCTCCCATACGAAGTTAAAACCCATTTTCGAATATATGCCGTTCTATGGCAGATAAAAAACTGAAATTTTGCAGTAATTTTACCTTCTACAAAAGATAACTAAAAAAGAATTTCTAGGCCCAATAGAATTCTGCTTGCATAAAGCATGGATTTGAAAAAAAAAATTTTTTTTTGATTTACTAGTTAATTTTTTATTTAAATATCGAGCTTGAATTTTTCGGTATTTAAATAATAAAATTAAAAAATAAAAATGTCCGTATGGTCGTTGGGTTTGACGTTACAAATTTGCATTTAATAGAGGACTCAAATCGAATCAGTGGTAATGATTTGTATTAACGTATATATAAAAATAAGAAATATGTGACGATATTTATGCCCTCCATCTCCAGGATGAAATATCGACTATAAAGTATATATTAGGATGGGTCACGAAAATAAATTAGAGCGGTCACTCTAATTGGATTGTTATATATGATTAAAATTGCTATAAACGTGCAATAACTCGACCAATAAGTTACTCTCAGACAGGAACCAAAATGCATATTTAAAGTGCTTCCGAGGGTCTATTCAGGAGCGTTTAGATCACAGATGGCTTAACCCAGTAATGAAATATTTTGCAGATCATCATTAAACAATCCAAACATTATTTTCGTGGGGTGACTGGAAATTGTATGGTCCGCTTCCCTGCCTAGTATATATATTCTGGATTGTCATAAAATTCTAAGACGATCTAGCCATGTCCGCCCGTTCCTCTGTTGAAAGTACGCTAACATCTAAACGAAAGGAGCTAGGACGTTCAAATTTTCCATAAATGTGTCTTAAATCGGTTGGGATTGCAACTGGATGAAATCGTTCCAAAGGAGCTAAGACGTTAAAATTTTCCATAAATGTGTCTTCGATCGGATGGGGTTGCAACTGGACGAAATCGGTCCACAGGGAAAAAAAAATTCCCTCGCAAGGAATAAAAATATTCAAATCTTCCATAAATGTGTCTTAGATCGGTTGGGGTTGCAACCGGACGAAATCGGTCCACAGGAAAAAAAGTTTCCCTTGCAAGTAATAAAAGTACCCATAATATATTAGAGTATTTAAGCATGTTTTTCAATATGTCTGATTGTACTTACTAGATATTTGGTATGCGCATTCCCCTTATAACAAAAACGTGCACAATAAAGTGATTTTTATTCGTAGAGGGTGAAATGGGACAAAAAGAGATAAAAATGGTACATATCGAACGACAACAGCAAGAAACACGATATTCGGTGTGTACATTCCTCGAATTGTGTGGATACATAATATAAAAGTATTTTTTCCAAATTCGTACTTTTAAGGGGTAAAATGGGAATAGAGGGATAAAAATGGTACCAACCAAACGGCTGTACCTAGAACAATGAAATTCGGTGTATACATTCCTCTGATTGCATAGACAAGTAAAACACACGGAATTTTCAAAATTCGTACTTTTTGGGGCTAAATAGAAAAAAGGGGATAAAAATAGTACCAACCAACCTTCGGAGTATACATCCTTAACTTCGGAGTATACATTCCTCTGACTGCGTAGACACGAAAAATGAAAAGGTGTTTCCAAATTCGTACTTTCAAGCGACACAATGGGAACAGAGGGATAAAAATGGTACCAACCATACGGTTGCACCTAATGAAATTCGGTGTATACATTCCTCTGATTGTGCGTGAACTCGTAAAATAAAGGAACTTTTCGAAATTCGTATTTTTAGGGGGTAAAACGGAAAAAGGGGATAAAAATAGTACCAACCAAATGGCCGCAGGTAGAGTCATAAAATTCGTAGTATACATTCCTCTGACTGCGTGGTCACAAAAAATAAAAAAGGTATTTCCAAATTCGTACTCTTAAGGGATAAAATGGGACAGAGGGATAAAATTGGTACCAACCAAATGGCCGCAGCTTGAATCATGAAATTCGTAGTATACATTCCTCTGACTGCGTAGTCACGGAAAAAAAGATTTTTCCAAATTCATTCTTTTAAGGGATACAATGGGAACAGGGGAATAAAAATTGTATCAACTAAACGGCTACAGCTAGAATGATGAACTTCGGTGTTTACATCCCTCTATTTGCATAGACACGTCAAAAAAGGGGATAACGGGGACACGTCGTTCTCTTAAGGGGGTAAAATGGAAAAGGGGATAAAAATGGTACCAACCAAATGACCTCAGCTGGAATCCTGGAATTCGGTGTATACATTTTTCTGACTACAAGGAATCTAAAAATATAAAGATGACGTCAAAATGGGTAGAATCATGAAGTTAGATTTTCGTACAATGTGTACGTGAGGGATAATGGATTTTCAAAATTTTTACTTTTGGAAATAAAATAGGATCGAAATACAACCAACCAAACGGCTGCATCCACTATCCCCCAACATTTATGGTATTTTTATCTTTTTCAAGATTGCTGCCTTACATTTACTTTTTGAATTGACTTGAAGTATTATTTCGATATATATATAGTATAAACATATGCTGGTAGCCTTGCCTTATAAGCATGGTTTAAAATAATTAAAATGTTGTATTTAGTTTTTTCGTTTGTATTTTTTTGTCTGTAATCAATGATTGATCTGGGGTATTGTCCTGGCTCAAGACCATTTTGCATCTATATTTAATAGAATGCAAATTTATTTACAACTCAATGAGATACTTGTAAGATGGCATGTGTACTTTATTACTTGGTGCGATTTTTTAATTTGCATTCTATTAAATATAGATGCAAAATGATCTTGAGCCAGGACAATATCGCAGTTCAAATCAATTTTGTATTTGTTTATATATATTTTTGTTCAATATTTTTATTTGTTTTTGTTAGGCTATATTAAAAAAATAACATTTTCCTGTAATGTTACTGCGCTTCAACGAAAATAGGTTGTCACTGTGAAATGCAATCCATAGTGGAGGGTATATACAGTGCGGTCAGGCCGAACTTATCTCCGTTTTACTTGTTTATTTTATGTTACATTTAAAGGTAGGCGTGTTTGTGGGCGCTTTGAAACCAACAATTTTGTTTAAACTAATTTTAACCCCGAATTATTCCTTCTAATTTTTGCCGCAGCTTGATGAAATTTTTCCTACATAATCTATTTGCGAATCAATTTCGATCCTTGAAACATACTCAAAATGGTAGTTGTGGTCTTGTTCCTCTTGACAGCTCAGTTATAAAATAGCACATCCAATAATGAATTCGAATTTGTGACGAGAAATTGAAATATAAGTACTTACCAATTATGCCCAAATACCAATTACCAATAAAGATATCATCAAATGGTAATGAGAAAATTTTCCCTAAACTTCCATGCCACCATATAACTGCAACTTCTTTCCTCCCTGTAGTTGGGGAGTCATATGTTTGCTTTTAATGTCACTTTGTTAATGTGTTGGCAACGCTGCTTGCACATGCTGATGTAGAAATGTCACAGAACTAATGTGTCATTACCACAACAACAACGCTAACACACAGTAACAACGACAACGAGAACACATGAATGTTGTCACTATTTTTAATGTCATTTTCAGAGAGAGAGCAAACACACACACGCACTCGCAAAAAACCGAGACAATAACATTTAAATGTTTATGAGATTCTAACACGCACGCATACACATGCCACACACACACCACACTCCCCCCCCCTCTCAAAACTCACATGCATATGAATTAAATACAATGGCAATGGTTGTGGGTTTGGGTTTGTGCACAGAGTGAGTTGTCGTTGTGTTTGTGTTCGCTCGTAACAGCAGCTGAGTATTGCTATGGTTTGTACATGGGTGTGTGTGGGGCGGACACAGAGTGTATATGTGTGCGGTTCCTGTTCCTGTCGTATTGTCGTTTGCCGACTGTTGTTTACTTTTGCATAAAGTACTTCCTGTTTTCACATACATTGCTTATTCGTTCGTTTCCTCTTGCTCTCTCTCTGTGAATGGCATTCAGGCAATGCACAGTGGGAGAAAATCTGTATACGCATAATTACAAAACAATTACATATTTTAAAAACTCTGTTCTTTTTGCCTTGCAAAGGCAACGAACTTTTCATTAATCACTGTTATTCTTTCCTAAAACTTCCCGAAGGAACAACCGTCTTCGCCGTTTTAGAGTAGTCTTATGTTAGTTAGCATCCCACTCACTTAGTCACGAATATGTCGGAACCTTTATCTAGCCGAACACTGAACCCAATATAACTAAGCCGTGCAGAAACAGAGTAGCCGTCGGACATTCTCAAATCTCAACCTAAATCTAATGTTAGCTTTGGTAGTGACGACGCTAAGAATGTAGGTACCTCACTCACTTTGACACGAAGAGGACTTTTGTGATGTTGTAGGCTTTTGGAACCTTTATCTTGCCTAGAGAAATTCAGAAAAAGAAAAAGAAAAAGAGAAATTCAGAAAATTCAGAACTCAGAAATATTTGTCCGAAAAAAATCGGAAAAGAAGGAGATTGATTTGTAGGAAAGATTTGTCTGTGAAATTTTACACAGACTTGTCGAGCAGACTTCTGTCAGAACTTTGACCAAAATACCGAGGAAAATTCTGTAGGATTTGTCAACACAATTTTCCGGAAATAATATAATAAATTTGTCTGGGGAAAATCGGATGTTTAAACAGACTTTGTAGCACAGATTTCTTTGAGAATTCTGCACAAAATCCCGAGGGAAATTCTGAAGGGTTTGTCGATACTCAACACAAATTTTCGTACATAGCATCGAATGCTCAATTAACAAGAACTTGGAAAGATTTGTCTGAGGAAATTCGGATGTTTATACAGACTTGTCGCACAGATTGTTGTATGTGAGAATTCTGAATAAAATTACGTGGGAAATTATAAAAGATTTGTCAACGTATATCAACGATGTCGACCTGAAGTCTAAATTCGGATGTTTATACAGACTTGTCGGCCAGATTTCTCTGAGAATTCTGAGCAAAATTACGGTGGAAATTATAAAAGATTTTGTCGATGTATCTCAACAAAGTCGGCCTGAAGATTTCTGTGAGAATTCTGATCAAAATTATGGGGGAAATTATAAAAGATTTGTCGACGTATCTCAACGAAGTCGGCGAAGTTTAAACAGACTTTTCGGACAGATCTCTGTAAGAGTTCTGATCAAAATTATGGGGGAATTATAAAAGATTTGTCGACGTATCTCAGTGATTTCTTATCCTTACGATTTGTCCGACAAAATGTAAAGGAATGAAATGACAGCAACATTGAGGAATCTACGACAATCCTGGTAGTCAGTCAAAGCAAGGGTAGCAATCGTGAGAGTGATTCATGAACTTCTTGGTTTGACAGCAAGTGATATTCCTATTTACAAATCATTCGAAGGGTAATTCGTATTCAGTAAAGAGATGTTACTCAATGGAGATTGCACAAAAGGACCCAACAATGACAATGAAATTCAAAGCGGTGGCCTAAGGCAATACTTGACTCTCCCGTGAGAGCAGTCGCATAAACCATGACAATGATATTTAACTCAGACTCGATTATACAAACTTTTTTGAAAGATGGGGACTGATATAAACTCTCAGTGATTTGTATGTGAGTGCGATGATTTTCTAATTTAGATTATTTTTTCTATTTTAAATTCTTTAGCTTTTAATCCCAGTCTGTCCCACTGTGCTATGTTAAACAACAGTTACTCTTACATATGTTGTGTTTACGCACAGCGGCGAAGCACATATGCAAATGTAAAGTATTCATGCAAGTGTGAATGTGTGTATGTGCGTGTATATGTTTAACTTCCTGTTCTGTAGTTTTAGCGCTTTGGTCTTCGCCTCATCTCCATGCGTTTTATGCTGCGGTTTATTAGTCGACACATCTGTGTTTCTTTCTCTGTCAGTATTGTTGTTTAGATAGACACATAGCCAGCGGCGTAAGGAAGAATTGCAAGAAGGCCCGGTCGGTCTACCCGTTCTTCGAGTTGAAGTCGTTCCAAGGACTCCTACCATTCACAATTCCAATTAAGACATTGTGTGTCATTGGAGAACAAAAGATCTTGTAATGTTGTATCTTTGAAAAAGGGTTTTCTAAAAGAAGCCATGGGCCTGGTCGGGGCCCTTGTAATTTGTAAACGATTTGGAATATCATGTCACTTTCAGAAATATATGTTTTTGAAAGGTGCATTCCAATTCCAGCTAGTTCGATGAAGTTTATTCTTCTAACGAAGGCAATTTTGTGTTTTGTAATGGAAAGGAGGTCAATCACACTCAACTATATACACTTTAGCCATCATATACGTTTTTCATATCCAGTGTGGGGATAACTCATCAGTGGCGCTTCTGTATAGATTGCTTGGGTAACCATGTCGCTATCAGCCGTACCTAATTTTTGCTTGGCAATGGAAAGTAGGAGAACTACAGTCAA
The DNA here is from genome assembly GCA_947397865.1 of Polietes domitor. NCBI lineage: Eukaryota > Metazoa > Arthropoda > Insecta > Diptera > Muscidae > Polietes > Polietes domitor. The sequence continues at coordinate 152,356,478 of OX377619.1, read as the reverse complement.
CTATATACACTTTGACCATCATATACGTATTTCGTATCCTGTGAGGGAATAAATCATCAGTGGCACTTCTATATAGAGTTCTTGAGTTACCATGTCTCTATCAGTCATACCTATATGTATCTTTATGTTCGCAAATTTACATATGCCTTCTATACATTTTATTGAAAATGTAACCACATAGGTCTGGACAGACCCATGATATATAAATGAGACTTTTGGAACATGCGCCGTACGAAGGCTATAAAATACTTGCCGAAGTAACCACGAAAAAGAGTAATAATCTGAAGAGTAGGAATTACCTACTTCAGGTTTAATAAATAAGTGCTCCAGTTTCCTCACACTTGACAATCAAAATTATATATTTATGGGGTCATGTAGGAGTCCTTTTACCAGTACAATGTAACCCGATTTTGTTTCAGGGTTCAAAGGGGTTCTGTGTTGTGCATCGGATCGTGAATAAGGTGTTAGAAGTCATGATACTATACCAAACCCACCTCACATTGTCATACCTCCTTAAAAGCACTGTTTACACTTTAAAATTAAAAACTTAAAAAATTAGATTTTTTCATTTTCAAAGTAAATTATATCTGTATCTTAAGACTTCGATCTGCTAAATGACTTGTCGGAGAGGTTTTTGTGAGAATTCTGAACAAAATTCCGGGAGAAATTCTGCAGGTTATTTCAACACAGTCCGCCTGAAGTCTAACCAAACAGCCAGCAATTTGCCTATTGATATCTGATCCTTTGTACGATTTTGAGAGATATCTAATCTAGAACCCGATTGTGCTGCAGGGATTCAGCAATGTGTATCGGATCGTGAATAAGATGTTAGAAGTCATGATACCATACCACCAAAATCTCTGTTTACACTTTAAAATGAAAAACTTACCAATTTATTGGTGTGTTTGCCTTGGGATGGTGGAAATTCGTCGTTCTCTTACTCTCCGCTGAGATTTGTGCGGCAACACGAGCTGTGTGTACGTGTAAAAAGCCTAAGCAGTTCTTGGCGCACGCCAAGTGGACGACTGACACGACAAAGCTATGGGAAATCATGGAAGTAATTGTTTTTCTATAAATATAGCTGTCATATTGTCTACAAGGATTTCTTTTGGATCTCTGGATACATAAGGAGGTCCCATATAATACATTCTATAGGGTGGACCATTTAAAACTTTAAATTAGAATCGTCTATAAAAAATGTACTGATTATTTTTTTTTAATTTCTGCTTTTATTGGAAAGGTTGAACTTTGTCATTTAATAATGGCACACAATACCAATTCATATGACTACCAGGACTGGCTCGGCAGTACCTCATCCGATCAACCCAATTTATCAGTACAGCCCAAAATCCACACCAAACAGTGACTCGTTGTACTTGTTAAAAGCCCAAGTAGTTCGTGGCGCACGCCAAGTGGACGACTGACTGCTCTAAGTCAAAGAAAAAAATATGGGAAATCCTGGAAGCTAGTCCATTTCTATAAACATAGAATTTCTTTTGTTTTCTTGAAGCAAAAGGAGGTTCCACATTTAAAACTCTAAATTAGAATCGGATATAAAAGAAAAAAGTTCTGATTATTTTGTCACATTTCTGGTTTTATTGTTGCTTGAACATTGTCATTTAATAATGGCACACAATACCAATTCATATGACTACCAGGACTGGCACGGTAGTATCTCATCCGATCAACCCAATTTATCAGTACAGCCCAAAATCCCCACTAAACAGTGACTCGTTGTTGATGCATTAGCTTCTCAATAGTCACGTGTGGGTTCTCTGAACCCCATATACGGCAGTTTTGACATAGCCACCGAGTTGAAAATGAGCTTCATGAAGGCCGATCTCTTCCCGAAAATTTTCCACGTAAATTTCGTTAAAAACTCACTAATTTGGAAGTAAGTTTTTAATACTTCCCAATTTTGTTCGAACATATAGCGTCCCATTTTGCAAATGTCAAACGTAAACCTGAAAATAAAAATAAAAATAAAAATAAAAATAAAAATAAAAATAAAAATAAAAATAAAAATAAAAATAAAAATAAAAATAAAAATAAAAATAAAAATAAAAATAAAAATAAAAAAAAATAAAAATAAAAATAAAAATAAAAATAAAAATAAAAATAAAAATAAAACTAAAAATAAAATAAAAATAAAAATAAAAATAAAAATAAAAATAAAAATAAAAATAAAAATAAAAATAAAAATAAAAATAAAAATAAAAATAAAAATAAAAATAAAAATAAAAATAAAAATAAAAATAAAAATAAAAATAAAAATAAAAATAAAAATAAAAATAAAAATAAAAATAAAAATAAAAATAAAAATAAAAATAAAAATAAAAATAAAAATAAAAATAAAAATAAAAATAAAAATAAAAATAAAAATAAAAATAAAAATAAAAATAAAAATAAAAATAAAAATAAAAATAAAAATAAAAATAAAAATAAAAATAAAAATAAAAATAAAAATAAAAATAAAAATAAAAATAAAAATAAAAATAAAAATAAAAATAAAAATAAAAATAAAAATAAAAATAAAAATAAAAATAAAAATAAAAATAAAAATAAAAATAAAAATAAAAATAAAAATAAAAATAAAAATAAAAATAAAAATAAAAATAAAAATAAAAATAAAAATAAAAATAAAAATAAAAATAAAAATAAAAATAAAAATAAAAATAAAAATAAAAATAAAAATAAAAATAAAAATAAAAATAAAAATAAAAATAAAAATAAAAATAAAAATAAAAATAAAAATAAAAATAAAAATAAAAATAAAAATAAAAATAAAAATAAAAATAAAAATAAAAATAAAAATAAAAATAAAAATAAAAATAAAAATAAAAATAAAAATAAAAATAAAAATAAAAATAAAAATAAAAATAAAAATAAAAATAAAAATAAAAATAAAAATAAAAATAAAAATAAAAATAAAAATAAAAATAAAAATAAAAATAAAAATAAAAATAAAAATAAAAATAAAAATAAAAATAAAAATAAAAATAAAAATAAAAATAAAAATAAAAATAAAAATAAAAATAAAAATAAAAATAAAAATAAAAATAAAAATAAAAATAAAAATAAAAATAAAAATAAAAATAAAAATAAAAATAAAAATAAAAATAAAAATAAAAATAAAAATAAAAATAAAAATAAAAATAAAAATAAAAATAAAAATAAAAATAAAAATAAAAATAAAAATAAAAATAAAAATAAAAATAAAAATAAAAATAAAAATAAAAATAAAAATAAAAATAAAAATAAAAATAAAAATAAAAATAAAAATAAAAATAAAAATAAAAATAAAAATAAAAATAAAAATAAAAATAAAAATAAAAATAAAAATAAAAATAAAAATAAAAATAAAAATAAAAATAAAAATAAAAATAAAAATAAAAATAAAAATAAAAATAAAAATAAAAATAAAAATAAAAATAAAAATAAAAATAAAAATAAAAATAAAAATAAAAATAAAAATAAAAATAAAAATAAAAATAAAAATAAAAATAAAAATAAAAATAAAAATAAAAATGAAAATGAAAATGAAAATAAAATTAAAATTAAAATTAAAATTAAAATTAAAATTAAAATTAAAATTAAAATTAAAATTAAAATTAAAATTAAAATTAAAATTAAAATTAAAATTAAAATTAAAATTAAAATTAAAATTAAAATTAAAATTAAAATTAAAATTAAAATTAAAATTAAAAATAAAAATAAAAATAAAAATAAAAATAAAAATAAAAATAAAAATAAAAATAAAAATAAAAATAAAAATAAAAATAAAAATAAAAATAAAAATAAAAATAAAAATAAAAATAAAAATAAAAATAAAAATAAAAATAAAAATAAAAATAAAAATAAAAATAAAAATAAAAATAAAAATAAAAATAAAAATAAAAATAAAAATAAAAATAAAAATAAAAATAAAAATAAAAATAAAAATAAAAATAAAAATAAAAATAAAAATAAAAATAAAAATAAAAATAAAAATAAAAATAAAAATAAAAATAAAAATAAAAATAAAAATAAAAATAAAAATAAAAATAAGTAATCGGTAGTTCAAATTTAAACTATTAAATGACCCACCCTATAGTACAAGGAATGCCTGATTCTTTTAGAATGCCAATATTGAATGCCAGAAAGAAAGCTTTCTGAAAAAAAAACAACATTTCCCCACGAAGAGGAAGGCAGACGGAAGGAAGGGCCTGGCAATCCCGCCCCTGGAAGCGTATCTACATTAATATATGTATATATTCCTATGGTGGCTATGTTTTTATGTATTTATATGTATATGTATTCATATGCAGAGCTCTCCCCTCCGCATCTTTGTTTGTCTTAGCATCGTAATATACCGGGAACATGAAGCTAATGTTATGGCTTTTGACGGTTTTGTTGTTTTTGTTGTTATTCTTACTAAATGTTATTCCGTTTACTAAAGTTTTACATTTGAAAGGACGAGTAGCACGAGTAGTAGCAGCAGTAGTAGTATCCTGTGTATACATATATTTTAATGCAAATTTTATGCTAAAATAATGACATTGTGTGTGTGTGTGTGTGGTGTTTGTGAGCTGAAGCGGGAGCCAGCCAGCGGTGTTACATGTGTCGTCCTCTGTCATTGTTTTCTTTGCAAAGTGGTGGAGGAGTTTCTGTTCTGTTGTTTGATAATAAAATTCAATTTTAATCACTTGTTGATGTTGTGAAGAAGAGGAGTTTGCTGCTATAAATCCTCATTGTTATTGAAAAGGATTACATCAAAGGATTGGATGGGTTGCGATGATGGTGGTGGTGATGAGAACATTGTTTGGGATTAGCATGAAATTGTTGTATATTAAAAAAAGAGTAACACAATTTCACGACACAAAGTTAATCTTGATTAATATGATGTGAATGAGATCAACTGTATTATACACTTTGGTGGAAAACATTGATGGCATTTACCATTTTAAATTAATATCAATGGGTTTTCGAATAATACTAGAGCTTCGCATCAAGAATGGATTTAATTTTTTAATATACAAAGATCGGTTGGTTGGTTAAGATCATACGGTGATAGATTGTGCAACATATTAGAGGTTATTTTATTGAGATATATCTCAGAAACTATGTATCATATTGACATCTTCAATGAAATGTTGTTTAAAGTATTAAGTTTAAAGTGTAAAGTGTAAAAATGCCATATTGTTTAATACTTTCAAACAATTCCATAAGCACAAGTGTAAGTAATTTTTCGACGCTGGCATTATTTTACACTTGACGCCTAGGTGTGCACAATGCTTTAAGATTAATAGACAAATAGTTCCACATTTTCATTGTCCTTTCGAATAAAAGGTAAAAAAATAAAAAAACTCATTGCTAATAACTTTGACGGTTAAAGTGCAACGTTTTTTAAATATTTCTCACTCACTGTGTAACATTTTTTTTACCAAAGTAAAACGCCATAAATTTAAAGTATAAAGAGGCCACATAAATATCACTTTTTGTCAGCTACGAATTGTTGCATAATTTTTTAAGTTTAAAGTGTAAAGATGCCAGAATTGTTCAGAATTTTAATTAAAAAAATTAAATAAAAAATCATATGAATAATTATGACGGAGAAAGTGCGACGCTTTCAAAATATTTCTCTCTGACTGGGTAACATTTTTTTTCGTAGAAAGAAAAACGCCATTAATTTAAAGTGTAAAAATGCCACATTCTTTTGTATTTGTATGGTAGACATTAATAGCACTTTTTTGTCAGCTATGAATTGTGACATAATTTTTAAGTGTAAAGTGGACACATTCTTGAGCATTTAAACAAAAACCTCTTTTGGCGCTCTTTTGACAATATGAGTGACATGTTTGTGGACTTTGAAGATCCTAGCTCTATTCCTTCTGGTTTTTGCCGCACTTGTATGAAAATATTGCACTGTGCATTGGGGCCATTTTCTTCCAAAGACTAACTTCCTCTAACAAACGTAAAAACATAAACGAAACGAACAAAAGTAAAAACATACATTCTGTAACAATATAAATTTATAGAAAAAGTCTGTTAATAACAGCAGCGATAGTCTGCTACCTATCAGCAGACACTTTTCTGCTATTACAGCAGTTTTTCTGCCATAACAGCAGACACTTTTTTGCTATTACAGCAGTTTTTCTGCCATAACAGCAGAGAGTTTGCAGTCTGCTAAAAATGGCTGCTGTTAATTCAAATATAAAAATAAGATAACAAATAAGCGTTCATAATTTAAAAGCTTTTCAGATTGATGGCGAAAACGATTTTTAGTAGAGTGATCAAATAAAACGGGTTTTCTGCAATGTCGGGTTTTCGAAAAACCCGACTGCCTGGTTTTCTTTTCATGCAAAAACCGGTCGGACCGGGTTTGCGGGTTATTCTTGAAACATTAAAAAAAGGAAATTATTCATTATGGGGTAATTCCACAAAATGTTGATCCATTGTAAAGAGTGATTTTTTTGAGGTTAGGATTTTCATGCATTAGTATTTGACAGATCACGTGGGATTTCAGACATGGTGTCAAAGAGAAAGATGCTCAGTATGCTTTGACATTTCATCATGAATCGTCTTACAAACGAACAACGCTTGCAAATTATTGAATTTTATTATCAAAATGCGTGCTCTGTTAAGAAAGTTCATCGCACGCTTCCATTTTATGGTCAGTTTAATCGACCCACTGAAGCGGCTATTCGGGCTATTGTGACTAAATTTCGCACCAAATTTACATTGTTGGACATTAAACCACCAAGACGCTTACGTAGAGTACGAACTGAAGAAAATATCGCAGCTGTATCGGCCAATGTTAATGATGACCATCAATTATCGATTCGTCGCCGTTCGCAGCAATTGGGCCTCTGTTACTCAAAAACGTGGAAATGCCAAAATTGGACTAAGCGGATGGACCACTTGAGGCGCAGCCGCGGTCAACATTTAAATGAAATTATCTTCAAAAAGTAAATGTCATGGACCAATCTAACGTTTCAAATAAAGAACCGATGAGATTTTGCAAATTTTATGCGTTTTTTTTTTTTAAAGTTATCAAGTCTTAAAAAATCACCCTTTACATACTCGTTGTTGGGGATAAGACAATTCAGATGTCATACTCAGATTCAGCGTACTGGAATCTTTCGAAATGTACTCCAAACATTCCTCTCTGAATTAGCTTGAGGAACATTTTGGATCATTGCCAAAAAAACATTTGGCGATTTTTCAATATATAGGGTCCGCCATCTAACGTTTTTTTTCAACTATTCAACCGTTGGACTATTATTTGTGGGGTGCCCGAGGTAGCCATTTGAATGAAATTATTTTCCATTTTCTAACCGGAAGGATTGTACTTTCAAATAAAAAAAGAAATTTGAGAAAATATTCAGTAGTTTTTTTTAAAGCATTTTCAAAAAAAGTTATTTGGCGGACCCTTTATATATTTTTCAATTTAAGTATATAGAGAAACCCCAACATTACTTTTCGTCCTACAACTATTTTTCCCAGAATATCAGTAAAAATTATAAATTATGTCTTCCGCAAAAGGTACTCAATTTGAAAACCAGCTATAATTTCTGAACTAATTATCCCATTCTGCAATTCTGATATCTTGAAAACTAAAATAAGCTATAATACAAAAAAATCATAGATTTGAAATGAAATTCAAGGATTATGCGTATTTTTAGACTACTTGAAATACAAGGAGCTTTCACTTTTCTCTTATATTCACAAAGGGCTTTTCAAAGCTATCTCCTTACAAAAGCGCAAAAAAATCATAGATTTGAAATGAAATTCAAGGATTATGCGTATTTTTAGACTACTTGAAATACACGGACCTTTCACTATTCTCTTATATTCACAAAGGGCTTTCCAAAGCTATCTCCTCACAAAAGCGCCAAAAAGTGCAAACTTTGGACCAGAATAAAACTAGAACCACGTACAACTATGACCTAAGGTAAACATCATGTTACCTATGTATAAGACTGGATGAAATGTATACTGGATTGTTTAATGATGATCTACACAATATTTTTTCGTTGGGTCAAACCGGGTCTATGAGCCAATTGCTCTTGAAATCACCTCTAAAAATAATCAAATCGTCAGTTTCCTTCCAAATACCCTTGAGGAGGCGCTCGCTCACATTAATCTCATGTCTATGGCTGGTCGTCATCCATAGCAAATGGTCAACGGCGTCGATTTTTCTTCTGCCCAGAAGAAATATATGTGAAACCTAGGGGGAACTTCGTCATTTTAGACTCATAGTGTGTTCGTAAAGTTTTTTTAGTTAATTTACTGCCCCTAATAAAAAACTTTATGCGATGCTCGTGATAATATTAAAAGTGGCATATTATATACAAATTCGCACAGAAAAAGATGTTTTTAGCACTATGAAAAACCGGTTTGAGACCGATATAAATAACCCAGGTTTCCAAAAACCGCGTTTTTAAAAAACCCGACAGTCGGTCTCAGATGAAAAACCCTGTTGACCCGGTTTTCGGTTTCCTTCCAAATACCCTTGAGGAGGCGCTCGCTCACATTAATCTCATGTCTATGGCTGGTCGTCATCCATAGCAAATGGTCAACGGCGTCGATTTTTCTTCTGCCCAGAAGAAATATATGTGAAACCTAGGGGGAACTTCGTCATTTTAGACTCATAGTGTGTTCGTAAAGTTTTTTTAGTTAATTTACTGCCCCTAATAAAAAACTTTATGCGATGCTCGTGATAATATTAAAAGTGGCATATTATATACAAATTCGCACAGAAAAAGATGTTTTTAGCACTATGAAAAACCGGTTTGAGACCGATATAAATAACCCAGGTTTCCAAAAACCGCGTTTTTAAAAAACCCGACAGTCGGTCTCAGATGAAAAACCCTGTTGACCCGGTTTTCGGTCTCGGGTTTGATCACTCTAATTTTAACTAGAATTTGCCTTAAATTTTAGCTTGGGACAATATGCGTATCGTTAAAAAGACAATTGCAATATCTTTCAGTGGTAATAATTTGCCTTATAATAACTTTTATTCTAAAAAGTCTTCTTACATATGCTAAAAGTTTCCAAATAGCGTTTTTTCTTTATTGCTAAAAACAGCAAACAGCTATTTGATATTTCAGCAGAAAATCTGCTCTTTCAGCAGAAAATCTGCTCTTTCAGCAGAAAATCTGTTCTTTCAACAGAAAATCTGCTCTTTCAGCAGAAAATCTGCTCTTTCAGAAGACTTTCTGCAAACAGCTATTTGAAATTTCAGCAGTTGGCCGTCATTTTTTCAGCAGAAAATCTGCTCTTTCAGCAGACTTTCTGCTTTCTTTTACTGACAAAATCCTTTGAGTGTAGTGGCTTTATACTAAAGAAAGTGAGATATAGTGTACTATGATATTTTGTTTAAAGTATTCGCCGGGACTAATGATATATTCCCAAAAGAGTCACCAAACGTTTCAACATAAACATGTATGTGAAACATTATCTCACAAAAACTTTCTATTTAAGATTTTCAAGGAGCAACTTCCCAAAATGACTTCGTTCTAAATGTATATGGAAACATCCCTGTGTGAATAATTAAGCACGACAATTAATTAAACTGTAATATTAATAAATATTAAATGAAGTAGCAAATATTAAAGACAAGCAGGGCAAACAAGAACGAATAATTGCCAATTTTGGACTCTAAGAAGAATACCACCACCACCACCATCGCGTCCACTAAACAAAGGTTATCTTATCTATCCTTGTTATTGTTGTCACTGGTATGAAAAATAAGTTAATTGTGCCTTTTATGTTGACTGGCGGCGTCGTCCAGACGCATTTAAACGTTTTATGGCATTTTCTTTTCGACAAGAAACAACAACGAAATGTTTGTACAACATGAAAAATGTCATGACTCATATTTTCGGTATATAACGTCTTTGTCTCAAAAAAAACAAATTCCAGGCCCGCGTTTCTCTTTAGACCTTTTGTGGCACACGCCGCCTTTTCTGCCAACCTTTCAACTCTCGTCTCCGGCCTTCACCGTTTCGTTTCGTTCGTGTTACTATTTATTTAACACGATTACTTCTTTTTGGCCAAATCATACTAACGGACGTTATTTAAACCACCCCCCCCCATTCCCTTTGTCTTTCCTGCGGTTGTTTTCAACCTTTTCATACATATACGTAAACTTTGTTCATTTTCTTGTTAATTTACTTTGTCTAGTTTTTTTGCGTGTTTTTTTGCTTTTGCCTTGCCTCGCCATACTCGCTCACTCGCGCTACTTTATTTTATTGTTATTTTATTTCCTTGTACTGTGTGCGGTGCCGAGTTGTCGTCGCCATCGTCCTCGACGCCTTTAGTACCTCGGTGCTGAAAATGGTGACTGTGGCGCCCAACGTCACAGTTGTGATTGTTGTTAATGTTTGTTGTTGGCGATGTTGTTGCCATATCAAATTGTGATAATAATCATAAGGGTCGCCTAGGAGCATTCGTTCGGCCAACTGTGGGTGTGGGTGTGTGCGGGACAAACGGGGGCATATCGTAAAAGAAACGGTTGTTATATGTCGTCCCCTCGACCTCACCTGGCCGGTGGCAATAGCCACTCCATATAGCCGGCACACAGTTTATATCAGAGCCATCTCGTTGTCTCCGTTTTTGTTTTAGAAAGCTATTATTATTGGTGATTGTTTTTTTTTGGTCTCTCCGTCCATCCTTGTAAGTACATATTTCCCCTGAGATGTGAAAAAGTTATGAATGAAAATGTCATAAAATCATAAAGTGATAACAAAACGAAGCAAAAATTTCTCTTTTGCATTTATGCGAGGAATAATACAGAAGAGGAGGTACATAAATATGATAAGGATAAAGACAATAAAATGAATACTTTTGCTTTATGGCCGGCCACCTTTATAGTCGTGGAGTCGTTAAGTAACCAGTTGCCTTTTATCCTATTCCAGTTGTAAAGTCATTTAATGACATCGCCATAGCAGCCTGAAATATTTAATTGGCAACGCTAATATTCAATAGTGACTATAATGTGGTGTAAACTGGCCACTCATATCTTAGTTCCACTGAAAATCCATACTTTGAAATATGAAAAAGTGCTAAGGGTGGTATATTGCATTATAAACAGACTTGACGTATAGATGGCGGTACATTTTTTGAAAATAACAGCTGTGAATTGGTCAACCTTATTATCCACTGAGAACCCGCGTCTTGACGTCGTTGCGTTGAAAGTAGGAATTTCATTCAATTTCATAACGCTTCGGTGTGAAGGCATTTTATACTTGATGCCTTGGTGTGTCCAATGCTTTAAGATTAATAGCGTTATCTTTTCTTACAAAAACACTTTCATTGCCTTTTCGAATAAAATATATATTTACTATTGTTTTAAAAAATTAAAAAACTCATTGCGAAAGTACAACGTCTGCAAAATATTTCTCACTGACTGTGTAACATTTACATTTCCATAAAGAAAAAACGCCATAAATATAAAGTGTAAAGATGCCACATTGTTTTGAATTTGTTTGGTAACCATAACTATGATGATAATGATAATTCAAAACGGTGCCTTAATTCACTATTTGACGCTCCCGTAAGATCGCCCGTGTAAACCAGGCATAAATAACACTTTTTTTAAATCAATTATGACAACTTGTTTAAAATTAAAGTGTAAGTATTATTTAAGACTTTCATACAATTTCATGATGCTTCGGTGAGAAGGCTGCCATAAGCACACACCGGCAACATTTTACGCTTTACGCCTTGCCGTGCCAAATGATTTTCTTGTCTGACAAAATCTCCCTAAATTTAAAGTGTAAAGATGTTACATTATTTTGTATTTGTTTTTGGTAGACATAAATATGATGATAATGATAATTCAAAACGGTGCCGTAAGACACTACTTGACGCTCCCGTAAGAACGCCCGAGTAAATCTGTCATAAATAACACTTTTTTAAAAACAATTGTGACAACTTTTCTATGTTTTAAGTGTAAAGATTCCATATTGTTTAACACTTTCATACAATTTCGTGACGCTTCGGTGTGAAGGATGTCAAAGGACACGAGTACACACATTTTCGACGGCGGCAACATTTTACACTTGACGTCTTTGCGTGCACAATGCTTTAAAATTAATAGCGTTTTCTTTTCTGACAAAAAGTGCACAATTTTCATTGCCCTTTCTAATTAGAGACATATTTTCTATTGTCAAGAAAAAAATAAAAAATTATTGCGAATAACTTTGACGGAGAAAGTGCAACGTTTTTCAAAAAAAAATTCACTGGGTAACATTTTTTCCACAAGGAAAAAACGCCATCAATTTTAAGTGTAAAGATGCCACATTATTTTTACATCAATATGAAGAACACGTGTACACACATTTTCGACGCCAGCATAATTTTACACATGACGACTTGGTTCACCCAATGCTTTAAGACAAAAAGGACAACACTTCCATTGCCCACTCGAATAAAATAGATATTTTCTATTGTTTTAAAAAATAAAAAAACTCATTGCGTATAACTTTGACGGAAAAAGTGCATCATTTTCCAAAAAATTCTCTCTGAATGGGTAACATTTTTCACAAGGAAAACGCCATAAATTTTAAGTGTAAAGATGCCACTTTTTGACAGCTACGAATTGTAGCAACCTTTTTAATTTTCAAGTGTAAATATGCCGCATTGTTTAGCATTTGTTTGACGATGCTGACACCTCCGCAGACAAGAATTCATTTTATATGTAAACAAATAAAAAAATTCGAAATTTTCTCAATATTTTTAGCAAAATCTGTAGCGCTATAGCCTTTTCATACTGCGTGCGAAATCTAGCCACTTTGTATGGGATCTGACATTGTAAATCGACCTTATGTCATTTCGCATGCAGAATTGAATGCAGCATGCGTGCTCTAACCTAAAAAATATGTAAACAAATAAAAAAAATGCGAAATTTTCTCAATACTTTTAGCAAAATCTGTAGCGTTATAGCCTTTTCATACTGCATGCGAAATCTAGGCACTTTGTATGGGATCTGTCATTTGTTAATCGACTTATGTCATTTCAGCTAGATTTCGCATGCAGAAATGAATGTAGCAAGCGTGCTCTAACCTAAAAAATTTTGTAAACAAATAAAAAAATTCGAAAATTTCACAATACTTTTAGCAAAATCTGTAGCGCTATAGCCTTTTCATACTGCATGCGAAATCTAGCCACTTTGTATGGGATCTGATATTTGTAAATCGACCTTATGTCATTTCAGCTAGATTTCGCATGTAGTCTGAAAAGGCTATTGATGTATTTTAAAAGTAAATGATTTTATGTTATACATCAAAAATCGTTAAGCATTATTAAAATCGCTTGTATGCGATTCTAAAATGTAAAAATCAATGGCGCTGAGGTCAAAAAAGTTAAATGTTGGGCAACTTAAAAAAATACTTGGTGGTTACAGTTTTACGAAGAAGGTGTGGCATTTTGGTTGGGTACTTCTCGAACCGCCCTCATATTTACAGTTCATGCTTGCCTCGTCTTTCAGGCTTTGAAGCAACTGGCAAAGCCAAGGCTGCAAGACCTTCATCATAGTTTATTCCCAAAATCCCTTTCTATTACTTCCAATTATCTAACGGAAATGTTTTTTTCTCATATCCGTCTTATTCATTTGATTCCCTTTAAATTGAGTTAAAATTGCCGGCTATAAAAAAGCTGGAGAGAAAAAAGAACCGAAACGAACCAAGCTTTTGGAAGAAGTGTTTCTTCCTGCCCTGTCTGCTGAGACCAAGACCAAACTAAATACCTGGCGCTGTGTCGGTCCGTTGCATATTTCATTTTTAATCTTACACATTTTATACACACAACACAACCAACCAACTAATGCTTTGCATCACCTCCAACTAACCTTACCTCTTCGTTTTCCTCTTGTGGGTGCTTCCACGCCATGCATCCTTTGGCTCTGTTGTTGTCGTTGTTGTTGTTTTAATTTCCCACCATGCAGCAGAACAGAGACCGTAGCAGCCATGCAGGGCCATGAAAAATCCATTTACATTCCTTGTTCATCTACTTCGTAGTAGTAAAACAAAATGAGGAGAGTATATAACAAAACTTTGAAATAAGTAAGAAAAAAACGAGCTTAACTTGATTAAAAACAAAATTACATTCATTATGAATCTTTACAAAATGACACTAAAAGGATGAATTAAAGTTTTTCTCGGTATTCGGTGGGGTTAATTTAAAGAAAATAAAACACAGCACTTTGTTTGCTGAAAGTAGCAAGTCAGACGGAGAGAGAGAGAGAGTGGGAGAGAGGCATAATGTTATTACGGTGTGAGATCTCCCCTTTGTTTGACGTTGCCAACTCTTTGTCGTTGTCGTTATTCTTCCTTGTTGACTTGCACAAACAAACGGAAGTAATTTGTGGTATATTTTAATTTTATTACTTTGTTAATTTAAAGTTCGTACGTATGTGCAGCACAATTATATTGCAAGGTACAGAAGAGTGAACAATGCAGCAATGCTTCACAGTTACTGGATAATTTATTAGCTTTTGTAAAGCAACATATCTTAAGTCTAATTGGCATTTCCAGAACTTGAGAGTTCATAATCTAATAAAATATCTAATTAATACATTATGTAATTTATCGACTGAAGCCAATGATAATTAAATGATACTATTCAGAGGGTGAACTTTATATACCCTCCACTATGGATTGCATGCATTCCACAGAGGCTGTCGATTTTCGTAGAAGTGCAATAACATTACAGGAAAATTTTATTTTTTTTGATATAGCCAAACCAGAACAAAAAAATATTGAAAAAATAATTTTATAAATAAATGTAATTTTTTCGTTTGTATTTTTTGGTCTGTAATTAATATTTGATTTGAAAAGACCTTTGAAATGGTCAAAATCATGATAGTGGTAGTCTGCAGCCAAGTAATAAATGTCACCATGACATTTGTAAATAAATTTGCATTCTATTAAATATAGAATTTTAATTATTTTATACCACGCTTACAAGACAATGCTACCAATATATTTATACTATAGAGTGATTTTTTTGAGGTTAGGATTTTCATGCATTAGTATTTGACAGATCACGTGGGATTTCAGACATGGTGTCAAAGAGAAAGATGCTCAGTATGCTTTGACATTTCATCATGAATCGTCTTACAAACGAACAACGCTTGCAAATTATTGAATTTTATTATCAAAATGCGTGCTCTGTTAAGAAAGTTCATTGCGCGCTTCCATTTTATGGTCAGTTTAATCGACCCACTGAAGCGGCTATTCGGGCTATTGTGACTAAATTTCGCACCAAATTTACATTGTTGGACATTAAACCACCAACACGCTTACGTAGAGTGCGAACTGAAGAAAATATCGCAGCTGTATCGGCCAGTGTCAATGATGACCACCAATTTTCGATTCGTCGCCGTTCGCACCAATTGGGTCTCTGTTACTCAAAAACGTGGAAATGCCAAAATTGGACTAAGCGGATGGACCACCTAAGACGCAGCCGCGGTCAACATTTAAATGAAATTATCTTCAAAAAGTAAATGTCATGGACCAATCTAACGTTTCAAATAAAGAACCGATGAGATTTTGCAAATTTTATGCGTTTTTTTTAAAAAAAAAGTTATCAAGCTCTTAAAAAATCACCCTTTATTAGTAAAGGGTGATTTTTTAAAAGCTATAGGAAAGTTTTTCAAAAAAAAAACACATAAAATTCAGAAAAATGCATGAAATCTTTATTTGAATCGATAGAACGGTCCATATACTTTAATGTTTGAAGATTATTTCATGCAAATGTTGACCTTGACTGCCCCTCAAATGGTCCATCCGCTTAGTCCAATTTTGGCATTTCCACGTTTTTGAGTAACAGAGGCCCAATTGCTGCGAACGGCGACGAATCGATAATTGATGGTCATCATTAACACTGGCCGATACAGCTGCGATATTTTCTTCACTTCGCACTCTACGTAAATGTGGTGCGAAATTTAGTCACAATAGCCCAAATAGCCGCTTCAGTGGGTCGATTAAACTGACCAAAAAAATAGAAGCGCGTGATGAACTTTCTTAACAGAGCACGCATTTCGATAATAAAATTCAATAATTTGCAAGCGTTGTTCGTTTGTAAGACGAATCATGGTTAAATTATAGACCAAACAGAAGATGTTTGACAGTGAAACAAAACACGAAACGTGCGTCAGCTGTTTAAACCAGTGTTGCCAAATAGATAATAGCTAAAAAATCATCCTTTATATATCGAAATAATACTTCAATACCCTAAATATTGGTGTAAAAGTGGGTGCATTTTCAGCTACAGTCGTTTGGTTGGTTGTATTTCCATCCTATTTTAATTCCAAAAGTAAAAAATCAAAAAAACATTATCAACACATTCAGGAATCTACTCTGTTTTATCATAAAAGTAAAAAAGTACGAATTTGGAAAAATCTTTTTATTTTGCGAGTCTATGCAGTCAAAGGAATGTATCCACCGAATTCCAAGATTCACGCTGCGCCCAATTGGTTGGTACCATTTCTATCCCCTTTTTCCCATTTGACCCCCTCAAAAAGTACGACTTTAGAAAATCTCTTTATTTTTCTTGTCTACGCAATTAGTGGTATGTACACACAGAATCATTTATCATTCTAGCAGTAGCCGTTTAGTTGGTACCATTTTTATACCTCTGTTCCCTGTGTATCCTTTGAAAGTTCGAATTTGGTAAAATCTTTTTTATTTTTAGTGTTTATGCAGTCAGAGGAATGTATAATCCGAAATTCATGACTGTAGCTGCTGTAAAATTTCTATCCCCTTTTTCCATTTTATTACGTGTCTACGAAATCAGAGAAATGTTCTAGGTGTAGCCGTTTACATGGTACTATTTTTATTCCTCTATGACCCTGTTACCTCTTAAAAGAACGAATATGGAAACAATCCTTTTGAAAAATCTTTCTATTTTACTCGTCTATGCATGATGATTCTATAATTCTATTTATCTGCGGCCATTTGGTTGGTACAATTTTTATTCTTTTTTCCCATTTCAGCCCCTTAAAAGTACAAATTCTGAAAAATTACTTTCAAATTTATCCTAATTTCATCGGTCTAGATGTAGGTGATGAGTTGGTACCATATTTTATCCCTTGGAATCATGAAAATCAGGAAAAATCTTTTTATTTAACGTATCTATGCAGTCACAGGAATGTCTGCACTGTTGCAGATCGATCATATGGTCGATCTCAACTGATGAATTTATGGCAATGCTATAAAATATATAATAGATAAATCCGATAGATGGCGGTATCGTTTTTCTTATGGTTGTCAAATGGGTAGTAGTTTTGTGTACTCCGTACGAAGCAGCAACACTTGCTCGAATAAAATATTAAAAAATCCAAATTTGTGTTTTTTTATAAATCGTCTCCTCTAGACTCCGTCTAGGGGAGACCAACAGGGCCACCATACTGGTTGGAACCTGTTCAGCACCGAATTTCATTATTCTAGGTGCAGGCGTTTTGTTGGTACTATTTTCATTCCCATATGTCCATTTTACCCCTTAAAAGTAAAAATCCTTGTATATTATATATCTACTCAATTAGGGGAATGTACACACCGAATATCGTGTTTCTGGCTGTTGTCCTTTGATATGTACCATTTTTTATCCTTCTTTGCCCCAATTTTATCCCCGACAAATAAAAATAACTTTATGGTGCACTTTTTGCTATAAGGGGAATGCACATTCCAAATATCAAATATATTTAGACATATTCGAAGAACACATACTGAAATACTATAAATATTAGGGGTATTTTCCGTTCTTTGTGGGGGGAATTTTTTCCCTGTGGACCTATTTCGCAATCTCATCCGATCATCAACTATTGGACGTATTCATGCAAAATTTGGACGTCGTAGCTCCTTTCGTTTAGATGTAAGCGTGTCGACGTCTGTAATTAAACAACTGCTTGATTGTACAAGTGCTGTTTACACTTTAAGATTTAATGTACACATAGATTATGACGAAAACATATCAAATTTAGCATTTTTCGATGGAAAATAAGTT
This sequence comes from Polietes domitor, assembly GCA_947397865.1. Taxonomy (NCBI): domain Eukaryota; kingdom Metazoa; phylum Arthropoda; class Insecta; order Diptera; family Muscidae; genus Polietes; species Polietes domitor. Next base: position 152,338,487 of record OX377619.1, on the reverse strand, counting down.
TTATCTGTAACATAAAGCTTATGATATCTACTAAATGATACAATATTTTTTTTCGTGGAAAGCTTGCACATCAGCACATTCTGATTCCAAGTTGTACAAGTTTAGGTGTGAACAGCACTTATGTGCATAATTTATTGAGCGATTTTGTTCAATCGAATAGGTAAATAATAATAATAATAATATTTGAATATTTGCATAACGCCTTAAAAACAATCATCTTCTTAGTGTTCATTTACAATTCAAATTTATATCACGTATTTGTTTTCCACACTATTTGACCAATCTATGGTCATTTGTTTATTAATTGTTTGCATTTTAATTTGATTGTTTTTCACAATTCGCTCGTATTTAGATTCCGGCGAAAAATAATGAAAACCGCAAAAACTTATATGTATGAATGAATGAATGAAAATGTCTATTTGCTGTCGCGCACTATACAAATACCATTCCTACAACAACCAGGCATACGTTTATTTATTTATCGGCGGATGTGTGTGTGTATGCGTGTGTGTGAGGGGTTTAGAAAAGTAAACACTTTTGCATACATATTAAAATTTCGGAAATTTATGGTAAACACACCCTCCAAACGTCCACGACACATCAAATAGGGACCACAGCAAATATGGCGCAGTGGAGCTGGTGTTGCTGTTGGCGGCTCTCATAATACACAACAATAGCAATCTGTGGGTGTTTGTGTTAATTTAACAGAAATTTGCCGGAAATTGTATGTGTTCGGCGTATTGAAAATCAATTTAAAATGTTGTTGTTGTTGTTGTTGTATATATTCATGTACATACATATGTAGCGTATAATATAGAGCCCAACCGAAAATACGTCTTCCTTTTCTGTATTCGGCAAAGAAAGGCCGAATAGCCAAAGCCGAATTTTCATTTCATAAAAAAATATGATAAATTTTAATTGCCACTCATACAAATTTATCAAAGGCTTTTATAGAAGGCAAATTTATTTAGTAATGGAAATATATGAATAGCTCGGCTTCGGCCTCCACCAAATATTAGAATTAGGACCGAATATCTATTCGGCCTGAAATATCCGCTTTGGTGGGGCTCTAATACAATGGCATTTAGGTTCATAGCAATGTGTTATTCTATATAAGCAGCTTATCGTTGAAGCGTTAAAATTATTTGTTATTGAAATTGAGAAGGGTTTAAAAAGTGTATTTTTTTTGAAGTTTTTTTTTTCAATTTATAATGCCGTCAATTTACGATAACAAATACAATTCAAATAGGAATGGTTGAATGACACAATAAGAATATAATTGGCAACACTGTGCATGGCATGGTTTACACATGAAGATTTGTTGAACAACTTGGTAACGGATTCCACTTCAGTCGAGACTTTTCATAATCTATACATATAAAAGAGTTGCGTGGACTAAGAAAGGGATTAACGAAATTCGCACTTTTAGAGGCTAAAAAGGGACGAAAAGGGATAAACATCGAACATTCGTCAGGAGACTACGCGGCAGTAGCTAGAAACATGAAACTTACCATGCTGACGAGTACAAAAGAGGATTTTTCGAAAATTGTACTTTTAAGGGAGGAAAGAGATAAAAATGGTACCAATTTAAGTATACGTGAAAATCGGTACTTACATTTCTCTGACAACGTTGGTTTGCAACATAAATGGATTTTTCGAAATTTGTACTTTTAAGGGGCGAGTGGGATAAAGAGGGATAAAAATGGTACGCCCTAAAGTATTACAGCTAGAATCTTGAAAATTGGTATGTGAATTCCTCTCACAGCATAAAAACGCAATATAAATTCATATTTTACTTTTTAGAGGAGAGCGACACAAAAAGGGATAAAAACGGTACCAATTTAATTATTGCAGTTATAGTCGTGAAATTTGGTGTGTAAATTCCTCAGGCATCGTAGAAGCGCAATCTAAATGGATTTTTCGAAATTTGTACTTATAAGGGGTGAGCGGAACTAAAAGGGATATATGACTCCTTTAAGGCGGGAGCGGGACTAAAAGGGATAAAAATGGTACAATCTAAAGTATTACAGCTAGAATCGTAAAATTTGGTATGTAAATTCCTCTCACCACATAGAAGCGCAATATAAATGCATGTTTGTACTTTTAAGGGGTGAGTGGCGCAAAAAGGGATAACAATTTTAACTAAAGTACTGCAGCCGGAAACGTGAACTTTGCTATGTTAATTTGTCTGAACAGGTAGAAGTGCAGTAAAATTCTATTTTTCGAAATTTGTAGTTTTAAGGGGTGCGCGGGACAAATAGCATACAGCCCTTTAATTGCGTAAACGTGGAACATTTCATAATTGGTACTTATAAGGAGGATGCAGGACGAAAGCGTGGTACCAAATAAAGTACATGATTTTAGGGGAGAAGCGAGAACTCGTGTTACTTAGTGATTTTTCAAAATGTGTACTTTTTGGGAAAGATATACCGATAAAAAATAACTGGCTTTTCCGCGTGCGATGTAACGGGCACTGCTAGTCATTCTTATGACTACCACGACTGGCTCGGCAGTAGCTCATTCAATCAACCCGATTTTTCAATACAGCCCAAAATCCATGTGAGTGAAGATAAATTCCGAATTTAAGTAGCAGAGACACAAACCACTGTTAAAACTGTCGGCTGTTAATGGTTTAACAGAGCTATGTTAAGCCGTTAACAGGGAAATGTGTGAAGATAAATTCGGAATTTAAGTTGCAAAAACCAAAAAACCGTGTATACACCAAAATTCTGGTGTAAGGTTTGTGCGTCCGTTGTGGACTAATGGGAATACTTTAGTCGATGGTACTACCATCAAATTAAAGGTAATTCCGTCTAGTTTCACCTTCTATAGGCCAAAGTTCTGAAAAAATCTTCAAAATATCAATTTTTAGACAAAAACCTCAAAAATTTCTGGAGAGGATGACTAGTGCGTCCATTGTGGCCAAATGGAGATACTTTAGTTGATGGGACTACCATCAAGTTAAAGGTAATTCCGTCTAGTTTCACATTCTATAGGACAAAGTTCTGAAAAAATCTTCAAAATATCAATTTTTAGACAAAAACCTCAAAAATTTCTGGAGAGGATGACTAGTGCGTCCATTGTGGCCAAATGGAGATACTTTAGTTGATGGGACTACCATCAAATTAAAGGTAATTCCGTCTAGTTTCACCTTCTATAGGCCAAAGTTCTGAAAAAATCTTAAAAATATCAATTTTTAGCCAAAAACCTCAAAAATTTCTGGAGAGGATGATTAGTGCGTCCATTGTGGCCAAATGGAGATACTTTAGTTGATGGGACTACCATCAAATTAAAGGTAATTCCGTCTAGTTTCACCGCGTAAAGGCCAAAGTTCTGAAAAAATCTTAAAAATATCAATTTTTAGCCAAAAACCTCAAAAATTTCTGGAGAGGATGATTAGTGCGTCCATTGTGGCCAAATGGAGATACTTTAGTTGATGGGACTACCATCAAATTAAAGGTAATTCCGTCTAGTTTCACCGTCTATAGGCCAAAGTTCTGAAAAAATCTTCAAAATATCAATTTTTAGACAAAAACCTCAAAAATTTCTGGAGAGGATGACTAGTGCGTCCATTGTGGCCAAATGGAGATACTTTAGTTGATGGGAATACCATCAAATTAAAGGTAATTCCGTCTAGTTTCCCCCTCTATAGGCGAAAGTTCTGAAAAAATCTTCAAAATATCAATTTTTAGACAAAAACCTCAAAAATTTCTGGAGAGGATGACTAGTGCGTCCATTGTGGCCAAATGGAGATACTTTAGTTGATGGGACTACCATCAAATTAAAGGTAATTCCGTCTAGTTTCACCGTGTAAAGGCCAAAGTTCTGAAAAAATCTTCAAAATATCAATTTTTAGACAAAAACCTCAAAAATTTCTGGAGAGGCTGACTAGTGCGTCCATTGTGGCCAAATGGAGATACTTTAGTTGATGGGACTACCATCAAATTAAAGGTAATTCCGTCTAGTTTCACCGTGTAAAGGCCAAAGTTCTTAAAAAATCTTCAAAATATCAAATTTTAGCCAAAAACCTCAAAAATTTCTGGAGAGGATGACTAGTGCGTCCATTGTGGCCAAATGGAGATACTTTAGTTGATGGGACTACCATCAAATTAAAGGTAATTCCGTCTAGTTTCGCCGTGTAAAGGCCAAAGTTCTGAAAAAATTTTCAAAATATCAATTTTTAGCCAAAACCTCCTAAAATTTCTGGAGAGGATGACTAGTGCGTCCATTGTGGCCAAACGGAGATACTTTGGTTGATGGGACTACCATCAAATTAAAGGTAATTCCGTCTAGTTTCACCTTCTATAGGCCAAAGTTCTGAAAAAATCTTCAAAATATCAATTTTTAGCCAAAAACCTCTCAAGATTTCTGGAGAGGATGATTAGTGCGTCCATTGTGGCCAAATGGAGATAATTTTGTCGAAGTATTCAAAACACAGATTTCTCAATTTTCAAAAAAAAAAAAAAATAATTTATAAGGTTTGACAAAAGTAATCACCCAATGCTATATTTTTGTGAAAAACTTTGGAATTTATTTTTCGATAAAAAAATAGAGAGAATAGTGACTACTTTTGTCCCACCTTGTGCATGATACAAAAGAAAAACAAAGTGTGTCATGTTTTTATAGAGTGCAAAATCTTCTAGAACACTCAATTCTCCTAACCAATTTAAAATGCATAAAGATACACGACATTCATATTTTCGTTTTTATTAAATTTCTTTTTTCTTTTACTTTGAGTATTAAATATTAAATTATACATAATATTTGCTTATTTCAAGTCTATTTTTGGCTTTACTTTTTAAATGGTAATACATTTTAAATATACTTAAATACTAAATTAAAATATTTTAAATTAATGTTTTTATTTCGTTCATTCTTTACATAATGTACATTTAAAATATGTGGGATTACTCGACTTGGGATAATGTTTGTAGCATCCTGTACATGTTGGCCGCCCACAGTCTTTGCATGGAATACCATCTGCAGATTCTAACCCGCAATGGATACATATGCGATCCATATCGTCACATTTTTCAAGGAGAATTTCCATAATTTTTTGTCGATATATATTTGGGTTTTCTATTTTCTCCAAGTCACCACCTCTTAATATTGCGTCTACAAATTGGCAAATGTAAACTCCGCAGTTGAAACCATCTGTTTGTAGAGTGTGTGGTGTAGTGTTTAAAATAAAGTCGGACGAGTTATTTTTTTGTTTGAATGTTGCAAATAGATCATCTAGTTTTTCTTGATTTTCTCCTAGTGGATCGATGTACGTAAACGTCTTTTCTGTTGTATCGATTACGACCAGGGTGAAATGCATATGATGTAGAATTGGTATAAAAACTTTTTCATATCTTTCTATTGTCAAATTTAATCTGCTATCATGATGGAAATAATAGCATCCTTCCTCGCAAGTCACGCTTCGTACTGTAGTTAGACGTTGTGTATTTATTAACGTGGTGATATATATATCGACTATGTTTCCAAAAAGTAAATGTGATCCCTGCAAAGTTTTAAACTCGGCTATATCAATTGTCGGGCTGAAATTGATGTCCAAGTTTTGTTGGATGTACATATTGTTGAATTTTAAAAGCACGTATCGCTCAGTTTTTAGTTTTCTAGGTAGTTTGTTATACTTGCGAACTAATTTTTCAAACACGGTGTTCTTATTGAAGGTTTGCTTAACTTTTCGTGGCGTCCTCTTCCAATGATCTTCATCCAGAGGTTTATTTTTGCATTTTGAAGGTTTATAAATGGTATCCGAATCTAGGTACATGTTTTCAATTTCTTTAATTTTGGCTTTAATATATAACATCGACTGTCTTATGTAGTCCGTTGCACGTAAATTGGATCTTCCATTTAGAGTATATTTCTTTGTTATATTGAAGTATGATTCAACTGGGCTGTTTGAAATCCGCTGCTTTGTGCTGTCAGTTTCGACTGAAATCCCCATAAGGTTGGTCCATAATGGAGCGTATGAAGCGTATTTTTTTAGAAGGATGTCAGAAAAATGTTCGCTGTAATATATATTTTCAGTCCCTTGCTGTGCCAAACTGTTTTTAAGTGAGCAATACAGATGTAAGGCTTTTAAGTAGAATGGACTCTTCTTATATTGAGTCCCTGTAATAGAGTCAGGTTTTAATGGATTGGTAGAGATTGTTTCCATTTCATCAATATTATTTTCATCAGATACACTTTCAGCGATCGCCTTTTCTACCTTTGGTGATATTTTGGGAGATAGTAGAATTATAAACATTCGTTTCAGCCAGGAGAAAAAAACTTGGAAGTTGTGAATATTCATCGCTTTTTGCATTTGATGTTTAAAAAATTTTATTGGAGTATCCTCGGAAAATGAAGCTTCGATGTCTTTATATGTTATCCTCGAAAAATGTGAAGAACATATCTGAACAATTACGAGGTTTTTGGAGTGGACGTTTTTTGAAGACAGTAAATAGCACTTTGCTATATATTGGTCGACAGATGAAATATTTAGTTCCTTGTTGAATACGGAAATTATGGCATTCATAGATGCAAAGCTCCAATCTATTACAATGCGTCGGGCAATAGGCCATGATATATTATTTAATACACAAAATGTCTTTATTGATATTAAAAATCTTTCGATGTCCTCACTGTAATGGCTGCACAAAAAACCTTCTGCTATTGGGAGTAAAATTCCTTCCTCTCTACTATTATTTCTAACATGGGCTATCAAGCTATATAAAAATACCCTCTTCGTCTTAATTTGAAATTTTTTTAGGATACTACCAGTTGCATCAAAAAATAAGGAATTCCTACTCAACTTTAAAATTTTCTTTTTGTTCACCTGTAATATCGATATCTGTTTTTTGGAAAAAAGATAAATTTCTTGTGGAAGGCTTACACGTTGTATAAAACCTTCCCAGTCATTTTCCCTATACATTTTTACTAAATCATAGTAGTTATCTGCATCCCGGTCTAGTGATCTTATTCCCTCGGATTTAATTTTTCTGCTAACCGTCTTTGAAGGTACACCTTGGTTATTTCCTAATTTTCTGAGGGCTTTAGACTGACTGATAAGTTTTTTATTTCTCCAATTGGAAGGGAATTCATTCATTATTTCGGTTTTGGCTATGGCTCTGTTTACCTTACGAATTTGATGTGTCTTTAAAACTGTCGGGTGAACTATATCTGTTTGGGTACTATGAACATAGGCTACAATTGAGTTGGAATCAAAATGAATTGTGAATCTATATCGACCGCATCCTTCGGAGTTGTATAAACATTTAGCATATAACATCAATTTAGATTTCGATATGTTCCATCTGGAGCTACAAAAGTTGATTCCACATACATTATTAAGTAACTTAAATTTTTCTCTGATCAAGGCTTCTAAGAAAGGCAAAACTTCATCATATTTTGAATGCTTCAAAAAATTGTCGTTAATAAAAAGAATTTCAGATTCTGAAAATTTTATCTCGTCTATATATACACTATATGTATTAAGTCCGTTTTGCTTCGATTTTGGTGACTTAACTAAATTTACTTCTTTGTTCGGGAATTTGCTAGGCTGAATCTTTTTCATTAACACATTATATTCTTCTATTACGGGATTGGAAATTGTTGTTATATCAATAGATTCATTTATACTATTCCTTTCTATCTGTTCGGTTGAATTGAATTTAATACAGTTATCAAACTTTATAGTATCTGTAATATTTGTACAATTTTCTTCATTGAAAACTAAAAATTCTAATAACTCTATGTTTAAGTCTGTGGTTGTATTTGCTATAATTGGAGTTAGTTCATTATTTTCTTCAAATAGTGCATAGACGGGTGTATTATTAAAATGCATGACACTTGTATTTTCAGCGGGTACATTAATGATGTCATTTATCTTAAGATCCAAACTATCCATGTAGTTTATTTCCTCAGAATGATTTTTGATTAATGAACCCTCTTCTGTGACATAGCATTCTAAAATACAAACGATAATATATACACAAATTCTTAATATTTAAATACAAATTTAAAAGAAATATAGAAAACCGCTTACCATGCATTACTTCCATTTGCGGTTTATTAAGATCTTCTGTGACCAAATTTGATGAGATCACAAAGTTTAATCCAAGCACAGAGATGGTTTTGTCGAAGAGAGACATTTCATTTATTTGCTTGCACTTTCCATGAAACTGTTTTAACAAATCTTTTAAAGATATTTCATCGGAATCCTAATTGGAATTATATTTTTTATTAAATAATTTTTTCTTACATTAAATACAAATATTGCAGTAATTCAAAAAATCGACGCTTAGTTATATCTGATCTTTTTATTTAATATAATAAGGATGATTTTGGACTGTAATTAAATGGTTTTCTATGATTCTCATTTCTATTTTAAAAACTTTCACACACGTAATTCAAACGTTCCAACGGGACGATGTGGCAATAAAACTTTCAGATTCACACAATTATGAATTATTAGTATTAACTATAAATTTGTAAAAACTTATTTGATTTTTTAAGTAAATATAGAACAAACATTTAAATATAATGATCAGTACTTGCGACGATTTTTTGAGGCACTGATATGTATCAATAATTATATATTTATTCTTACACATAGTCGCAGAATCGCATACACTTTTTGTCGTTGACGTAAATTATCACCAATGGTAATACGAAATATTTCATTAATTTCATTCATTTTCAAAAACAAGTCTGTATACACGGCATTCGTTTTAATTTTTTTAAAATGTTCCAAAGTAGTATTATTTTTTTCCTTCAAAGCCAAATAATACAGTTTCACAAAAACACTGAAATAACTTTTTCTTTCCATTTTGCAATCACTTATACTTTCAAAATTCAAATAAAGAACAACACTTTCCACTTTCGCGATCAATCTATGAATGAAATATCCAACAAAGGATAAAAACCACACTCACTCCTTCACGAAACATCCACAATTCTGCGAAATCAATCATATACACATATGAATTTCCCAAAATATTACCAATGAATTGAACTCCTTGCAAGCCATAAACATCGCTACCATAAGAAAACGATGGAAATTCCAAAACATTTTTGAATGAGGGATAATAAATCTATATAAAAATTCGTAAAGACAGATTTTTGAAATTTATTTCCACATCCCAAAAGCTGCACGTGTGAGACTAGTTTTATTGCACCCAATTCAATAACGTAATAAAATGACCACAGTCATCTGTCCCACGAGGACAGATGGCCATGGGGTAATAAAATGAAGACACACAGCCAAGGGGTAATAAAATCTAAAAAGCAATCCTTCGAAAACCACCTAGGTACCTGTTAACTCACAACACAGCTCTGTGTTGTGCTAACACGTGTTACTTTTTTTGGTTACAAATTTTTATGGCGATGTTTTTTTCAGAATGTTGAATATTGAAGCTAGACTATACCAGATTTCACTTAGAGGTATTTCCATTTGGCCACAGTAGACGCAGAAATCATCGTAAATTGGCTAAAAATTGATATTTTGAAGATTTTTTCAGAGCTTTGGCCTTTGAAACTAGACGGAATTACCATTAATTTGATTTTTTCAGAACTTTGGCCTATAGAAGGTGAAACTAGACGGAATTACCTTTAATTTGATGGTAGTCCCATCAACTAAAGTATCTCCATTTGGCCACAATGGACGCACTAGTCATCCTCTCCAGAAATTTTTGAGGTTTTTGGCTAAAAATTGATATTTTGAAGATTTTTTCAGAACTTTGGCCTTTACACGGTGAAACTAGACGGAATTACCTTTAATTTGATGGTAGTCCCATCAACTAAAGTATCTCCATTTGGCCACAATGGACGCTCTAGTCATCCTCTCCAGAAATTTTGGGAGGTTTTTGGCTAAAAATTGATATTTTGAAGATTTTTTCAGAACTTTGGCCTTTACACGGTGAAACTAGACGGAATTACCTTTAATTTGATGGTAGTCCCATCAACTAAAGTATCTCCATTTGGCCACAATGGACGCACTAGTCATCCTCTCCAGAAATTTTGGGAGGTTTTTGGCTAAAAATTGATATTTTGAAGATTTTTTCAGAACTTTGGCCTTTACACGGTGAAACTAGACGGAATTACCTTTAATTTGATGGTAGTCCCATCAACTAAAGTATCTCCATTTGGCCACAATAGACGCACTAGTCATCCTCTCCAGAAATTTTGGGAGGTTTTTGGCTAAAAATTGATATTTTGAAGATTTTTTCAGAACTTTGGCATATAGAAGGTGAAACTAGACGGAATTACCTTTAATTTGATGGTAGTCCCATCAACTAAGGTATCTCCATTTGGCCACAATGGACGCACTAGTCATCCTCTCCAGAAATTTTGGGAGGTTTTTGGCTAAAAATTGATATTTTGAAGATTTTTTCAGAACTTTGGCCTTTACACGGTGAAACTAGACGGAATTACCTTTAATTTGATGGTAGTCCCATCAACTAAAGTATCTCCATTTGGCCACAATGGACGCACTAGTCATCCTCTCCAGAAATTTTTGAGGTTTTTGGCTAAAAATTGATATTTTGAAGATTTTTTCAGAACTTTGGCATATAGAAGGTGAAACTAGACGGAATTACCTTTAATTTGATGGTAGTCCCATCAACTAAAGTATCTCCATTTGGCCACAATGGACGCACTAGTCATCCTCTCCAGAAATTTTTGAGGTTTTTGGCTAAAAATTGATATTTTGAAGATTTTTTCAGAACTTTGGCCTTTACACGGTGAAACTAGACGGAATTACCTTTAATTTGATGGTAGTCCCATCAACTAAAGTATCTCCATTTGGCCACAATGGACGCACTAGTCATCCTCTCCAGAAATTTTTGAGGTTTTTGGCTAAAAATTGATATTTTGAAGATTTTTTCAGAACTTTGGCCTTTACACGGTGAAACTAGACGCAATTACCTTTAATTTGATGGTAGTCCCATCAACTAAAGTATCTCCATTTGGCCACAATGGACGCACTAGTCATCCTCTCCAGAAATTTTTGAGGTTTTTGGCTAAAAGTTGATATTTTGAAGATTTTTTCGAAACTTTGGCCTTTACACGGTGAAACTAGACGGAATTACCTTTAATTTGATGGTAGTCCCATCAACTAAAGTATCTCCATTTGGCCACAATGGACGCACTAGTCATCCTCTCCAGAAATTTTTGAGGTTTTTGGCTAAAAATTGATATTTTGAAGATTTTTTCGGAACTTTGGCCTTTACACGGTGAAACTAGACGGAATTACCTTTAATTTGATGGTAGTCCCATCAACTAAAGTATCTCCATTTGGCCACAATGGACGCACTAGTCATCCTCTCCAGAAATTTTTGAGGTTTTTGGCTAAAAATTGATATTTTGAAGATTTTTTCGGAACTTTGGCCTTTACACGGTGAAACTAGACGGAATTACCTTTAATTTGATGGTAGTCCCATCAACTAAAGTATCTCCATTTGGCCACAATGGACGCACTAGTCATCCTCTCCAGAAATTTTTGAGGTTTTTGGCTAAAAATTGATATTTTGAAGATTTTGTCAGAACTTTGGCCTTTACACGGTGAAACTAGACGGAATTACCTTTAATTTGATGGTAGTCCCATCAACTAAAGTATCTCCATTTGGCCACAATGGACGCACTAGTCATCCTCTCCAGAAATTTTTGAGGTTTTTGGCTAAAAATTGATATTTTGAAGATTTTTTCGGAACTTTGGCCTTTACACGGTGAAACTAGACGGAATTACCTTTAATTTGATGGTAGTCCCATCAACTAAAGTATCTCCATTTGGCCACAATGGACGCACTAGTCATCCTCTCCAGAAATTTTTGAGGTTTTTGGCTAAAAATTGATATTTTGAAGATTTTTTCAGAACTTTGGCCTTTACACGGTGAAACTAGACGGAATTACCTTTAATTTGATGGTAGTCCCATCAACTAAAGTATCTCCATTTGGCCACAATGGACGCACTAGTCATCCTCTCCAGAAATTTTTGAGGTTTTTGGCTAAAAATTGATATTTTGAAGATTTTTTCAGAACTTTGGCCTTTACACGGTGAAACTAGACGGAATTACCTTTAATTTGATGGTAGTCCCATCAACTAAAGTATCTCCATTTGGCCACAATGGACGCACTAGTCATCCTCTCCAGAAATTTTGGGAGGTTTTTGGCTAAAAATCGATATTTTGAAGATTTTTTCAGAACTTTGGCCTTTACACGGTGAAACTAGACGGAATTACCTTTAATTTGATGGTAGTCCCATCAACTAAAGTATCCCCATTTGGCCACAATGGACGCACTAGTCATCCTCTCCAGAAATTTTTGAGGTTTTTGGCTAAAAATTGATATTTTGAAGATTTTTTCAGAACTTTGGCCTTTACACAGTGAAACTAGACGGAATTACCTTTAATTTGATGGTAGTCCCATCAACTAAAGTATCTCCATTTGGCCACAATGGACGCACTAGTCATCCTCTCCAGAAATTTTTGAGGTTTTTGGCTAAAAATTGATATTTTGAAGATTTTTTCAGAACTTTGGCCTTTACACAGTGAATCTAGACGGAATTACCTTTAATTTGATGGTGAGTCCCATCAACTAAAGTATCTCCATTTGGCCACAATAGACGCACTAGTCATCCTCTCCAGAAATTTTTGGGAGGTTTTTGGCTAAAAATTGATATTTTGAAGATTTTTTCAGAACTTTGGCCTTTACACGGGTGAAACTAGACGGAATTACCTTTAATTTGATGGTAGTCCCATCAACTAAAGTATCTCCATTTGGCCACAATGGACGCACTAGTCATCCTCTCCAGAAATTTTTGAGGTTTTTGGCTAAAAATTGATATTTTGAAGATTTTTTCAGAACTTTGGCCTTTACACAGTGAAACTAGACGGAATTACCTTTAATTTGATGGTAGTCCCATCAACTAAAGTATCTCCATTTGGCCACAATAGACGCACTAGTCATCCTCTCCAGAAATTTTTGGGAGGTTTTTGGCTAAAAATTGATATTTTGAAGATTTTATCAGAACTTTGGCCTATAGAAGGTGAAACTAGACGGAATTACCTTTAATTTGATGGTAGTCCCATCAACTAAAGTATCTCCATTTGGCCACAATGGACGCACTAGTCATCCTCTCCAGAAATTTTTGAGGTTTTTGGCTACAAATTGATATTTTGAAGATTTTTTCAGAACTTTGGCCTTTACACGGTGAAACTAGACGGAATTACCTTTAATTTGATGGTAGTCCCACAACTAAAGTATCTCCATTTGGCCACAATGGACGCACTAGTCATCCTCTCCAGAAATTTTTTGAGGTTTTTGGCTAAAAATTGATATTTTGAAGATTTTTTCAGAACTTTGGCCTATAGAAGGTGAAACTAGACGGAATTACCTTTAATTTGATGGTAGTCCCATCAACTAAAGTATCTCCATTTGGCCACAATGGACGCACTAGTCATCCTCTCCAGAAATTTTTGGGAGGTTTTTGGCTAAAAATTGATATTTTGAAGATTTTATCAGAACTTTGGCCTATAGAAGGTGAAACTAGACGGAATTACCTTTAATTTGATGGTAGTCCCATCAACTAAAGTATCTCCATTGGGCCACAATGGACGCACTAGTCATCCTCTCCAGAAATTTTTCAGGTTTTTGGCTAAAAATTGATATTTTGAAGACTTTTTCAGAACTTTGGCCTTTACACGGTGAAACTAGACGGAATTACCTTTAATTTGATGGTAGTCCCATCAACTGAAGTATCTCCATTTGGCCACAATGGACGCAGCTAGTCATCCTCTCCAGAAATTTTGGGAGGTTTTTGGCTAAAAATTGATATTTTGAAGACTTTTTCAGAACTTTGGCCTTTACACGGTGAAACTAGACGGAATTACCTTTAATTTGATGGTAGTCCCATCAACTAAAGTATCTCCATTTGGCCATAATGGACGCACTAGTCATCCTCTCCAGAAATTTTTGAGGTTTTTGGCTAAAAATTGATATTTTGAAGATTTTTTCAGAACTTTGGCCTATAGAAGGTGAAACTAGACGGAATTACCTTTAATTTGATGGTAGTCCCATCAACTAAAGTATCTCCATTTGGCCACAATGACGCACTAGTCATCCTCTCCAGAAATTTTTGAGGTTTTTTGGCTAAAAATTTATATTTTGAAGATTTTTTCAGAACTTTGGCCTTTACACGGTGAAAGTAGACGGAATTACCTTAATTTGATGGTAGTCCCATCAACTAAAGTATCTCCATTTGGCCACAATGGACGCACTAGTCATCCTCTCCAGAAATTTTTCAGGTTTTTGGCTAAAAATTGATATTTTGAAGACTTTTTCAGAACTTTGGCCTTTACACGGTGAAACTAGACGGAATTACCTTTAATTTGATGGTAGTCTCCCATCAACTAAAGTATCTCCATTTGGCCATAATGGACGCACTAGTCATCCTCTCCAGAAATTTTTGAGGTTTTTGGCTAAAAATTGATATTTTGAAGATTTTTTCAGAACTTTGGCCTATAGAATGTGAAACTAGACGGAATTACCTTTAATTTGATGGTAGTCCCATCAACTAAAGTATCTCCATTTGGCCACAATGGACGCACTAGTCATCCTCTCCAGAAATTTTGGGAGGTTTTTGGCTAAAAATTGATATTTGAAGATTTTTTCAGAACTTTGGCCTTTACACGGTGAAACTAGACGGAATTACCTTTAATTGATTGTAGTCCCATCAACTAAAGTATCTCCATTTGGCCATAATGGACGCACTAGTCATCCTCTCCAGAATTTTTTGAGGTTTTTGGCTAAAAATTGATATTTTGAAGATTTTTTCAGAACTTTGGCCTTTACACGGTGAAACTAGACGGAATTACCTTTAATTTGATGGTAGTCCCATCAACTAAAGTATCTCCATTTAGCCACAATGGACGCACTAGTCATCCTCTCCAGAAATTTTTCAGGTTTTTGGCTAAAAATTGATATTTTGAAGATTTTTTCAGAACTTTGGCCTTTACACGGTGAAACTAGACGGAATTACCTTTAATTTGATGGTAGTCCCATCAACTAAAGTATCTCCATTTGGCCACAATGGACGCACTAGTCATCCTCTCCAGAAATTTTGGGAGGTTTTTGGCTAAAAATTGATATTTTGAAGATTTTTTCAGAACTTTGGCCTTTACACGGTGAAACTAGACGGAATTACCTTTAATTTGATGGTAGTCCCATCAACTAAAGTATCTCCATTTGGCCACAATGGACGCACTAGTCATCCTCTCCAGAAATTTTGGGAGGTTTTTGGCTAAAAATTGATATTTTGAAGATTTTTTCAGAACTTTGGCCTTTACACGGTGAAACTAGACGGAATTACCTTTAATTTGATGGTAGTCCCATCAACTAAAGTATCTCCATTTGGCCATAATGGACGCACTAGTCATCCTCTCCAGAAATTTTTGAGGTTTTTGGCTAAAAATTGATATTTTGAAGATTTTTTCAGAACTTTGGCCTGTAGAATGTGAAACTAGACGGAATTACCTTTAATTTGATGGTAGTCCCATCAACTAAAGTATCTCCATTTGGCCACAATGGACGCACTAGTCATCCTCTCCAGAAATTTTGGGAGGTTTTTGGCTAAAAATTGATATTTTGAAGATTTTTTCAGAACTTTGGCCTTTACACGGTGAAACTAGACGGAATTACCTTTAATTTGATGGTAGTACCATCAACTAAAGTATCTCCATTTGGCCACAATGGACGCACTAGTCATCCTCTCCAGAAATTTTGGGAGGTTTTTGGCTAAAAATTGATATTTTGAAGATTTTTTCAGAACTTTGGCCTTTACACGGTGAAACTAGACGGAATTACCTTTAATTTGATTGTAGTCCCATCAACTAAAGTATCTCCATTTGGCCATAATGGACGCACTAGTCATCCTCTCCAGAAATTTTTGAGGTTTTTGGCTAAAAATTGATATTTTGAAGATTTTTTCAGAACTTTGGCCTTTACACGGTGAAACTAGACGGAATTACCTTTAATTTGATGGTAGTCCCATCAACTAAAGTATCTCCATTTAGCCACAATGGACGCACTAGTCATCCTCTCCAGAAATTTTTCAGGTTTTTGGCTAAAAATTGATATTTTGAAGATTTTTTCAGAACTTTGGCCTTTACACGGTGAAACTAGACGGAATTACCTTTAATTTGATGGTAGTCCCATCAACTAAAGTATCTCCATTTGGCCACAATGGACGCACTAGTCATCCTCTCCAGAAATTTTGGGAGGTTTTTGGCTAAAAATTGATATTTTGAAGATTTTTTCAGAACTTTGGCCTTTACACGGTGAAACTAGACGGAATTACCTTTAATTTGATGGTAGTCCCATCAACTAAAGTATCTCCATTTGGCCACAATAGACGCACTAGTCATCCTCTCCAGAAATTTTGGGAGGTTTTTGGCTAAAAATTGATATTTTGAAGATTTTTTCAGAACTTTGGCATATAGAAGGTGAAACTAGACGGAATTACCTTTAATTTGATGGTAGTCCCATCAACTAAGGTATCTCCATTTGGCCACAATGGACGCACTAGTCATCCTCTCCAGAAATTTTGGGAGGTTTTTGGCTAAAAATTGATATTTTGAAGATTTTTTCAGAACTTTGGCCTTTACACGGTGAAACTAGACGGAATTACCTTTAATTTGATGGTAGTCCCATCAACTAAAGTATCTCCATTTGGCCACAATGGACGCACTAGTCATCCTCTCCAGAAATTTTTGAGGTTTTTGGCTAAAAATTGATATTTTGAAGATTTTTTCAGAACTTTGGCCTTTACACGGTGAAACTAGACGGAATTACCTTTAATTTGATGGTAGTCCCATCAACTAAAGTATCTCCATTTGGCCACAATGGACGCACTAGTCATCCTCTCCAGAAATTTTTGAGGTTTTTGGCTAAAAATTGATATTTTGAAGATTTTTTCAGAACTTTGGCCTTTACACGGTGAAACTAGACGCAATTACCTTTAATTTGATGGTAGTCCCATCAACTAAAGTATCTCCATTTGGCCACAATGGACGCACTAGTCATCCTCTCCAGAAATTTTTGAGGTTTTTGGCTAAAAGTTGATATTTTGAAGATTTTTTCGAAACTTTGGCCTTTACACGGTGAAACTAGACGGAATTACCTTTAATTTGATGGTAGTCCCATCAACTAAAGTATCTCCATTTGGCCACAATGGGCGCACTAGTCATCCTCTCCAGAAATTTTTGAGGTTTTTGGCTAAAAATTGATATTTTGAAGATTTTTTCGGAACTTTGGCCTTTACACGGTGAAACTAGACGGAATTACCTTTAATTTGATGGTAGTCCCATCAACTAAAGTATCTCCATTTGGCCACAATGGACGCACTAGTCATCCTCTCCAGAAATTTTTGAGGTTTTTGGCTAAAAATTGATATTTTGAAGATTTTTTCGGAACTTTGGCCTTTACACGGTGAAACTAGACGGAATTACCTTTAATTTGATGGTAGTCCCATCAACTAAAGTATCTCCATTTGGCCACAATGGACGCACTAGTCATCCTCTCCAGAAATTTTTGAGGTTTTTGGCTAAAAATTTATATTTTGAAGATTTTTTCGGAACTTTGGCCTTTACACGGTGAAACTAGACGGAATTACCTTTAATTTGATGGTAGTCCCATCAACTAAAGTATCTCCATTTGGCCACAATGGACGCACTAGTCATCCTCTCCAGAAATTTTTGAGGTTTTTGGCTAAAAATTGATATTTTGAAGATTTTTTCAGAACTTTGGCCTTTACACGGTGAAACTAGACGGAATTACCTTTAATTTGATGGTAGTCCCATCAACTAAAGTATCTCCATTTGGCCACAATGGACGCACTAGTCATCCTCTCCAGAAATTTTTGAGGTTTTTGGCTAAAAATTGATATTTTGAAGATTTTTTCGGAACTTTGGCCTTTACACGGTGAAACTAGACGGAATTACCTTTAATTTGATGGTAGTCCCATCAACTAAAGTATCTCCATTTGGCCACAATGGACGCACTAGTCATCCTCTCCAGAAATTTTTGAGGTTTTTGGCTAAAAATTGATATTTTGAAGATTTTTTCAGAACTTTGGCCTTTACACGGTGAAACTAGACGGAATTACCTTTAATTTGATGGTAGTCCCATCAACTAAAGTATCTCCATTTGGCCACAATGGACGCACTAGTCATCCTCTCCAGAAATTTTTGAGGTTTTTGGCTAAAAATTGATATTTTGAAGATTTTTTCAGAACTTTGGCCTTTACACGGTGAAACTAGACGGAATTACCTTTAATTTGATGGTAGTCCCATCAACTAAAGTATCTCCATTTGGCCACAATGGACGCACTAGTCATCCTCTCCAGAAATTTTTGAGGTTTTTGGCTAAAAATTGATATTTTGAAGATTTTTTCAGAACTTTGGCCTTTACACGGTGAAACTAGACGGAATTACCTTTAATTTGATGGTAGTCCCATCAACTAAAGTATCTCCATTTGGCCACAATGGACGCACTAGTCATCCTCTCCAGAAATTTTGGGAGGTTTTTGGCTAAAAATCGATATTTTGAAGATTTTTTCAGAACTTTGGCCTTTACACGGTGAAACTAGACGGAATTACCTTTAATTTGATGGTAGTCCCATCAACTAAAGTATCCCCATTTGGCCACAATGGACGCACTAGTCATCCTCTCCAGAAATTTTTGAGGTTTTTGGCTAAAAATTGATATTTTGAAGATTTTTTCAGAACTTTGGCCTTTACACAGTGAAACTAGACGGAATTACCTTTAATTTGATGGTAGTCCCATCAACTAAAGTATCTCCATTTGGCCACAATGGACGCACTAGTCATCCTCTCCAGAAATTTTTGAGGTTTTTGGCTAAAAATTGATATTTTGAAGATTTTTTCAGAACTTTGGCCTTTACACAGTGAATCTAGACGGAATTACCTTTAATTTGATGGTAGTCCCATCAACTAAAGTATCTCCATTTGGCCACAATGGACGCACTAGTCATCCTCTCCAGAAATTTTTGAGATTTTTGGCTAAAAATTGATATTTTGAAGATTTTTTCAGAACTTTGGCCTATAGAAGGTGAAACTAGACGGAATTACCTTTAATTTGATGGTAGTCCCATCAACTAAAGTATCTCCATTTGGCCACAATGGACGCACTAGTCATCCTCTCCAGAAATTTTTGGGAGGTTTTTGGCTAAAAATTGATATTTTGAAGATTTTATCAGAACTTTGGCCTATAGAAGGTGAAACTAGACGGAATTACCTTTAATTTGATGGTAGTCCCATCAACTAAAGTATCTCCATTTGGCCACAATGGACGCACTAGTCATCCTCTCCAGAAATTTTTGAGGTTTTTGGCTACAAATTGATATTTTGAAGATTTTTTCAGAACTTTGGCCTTTACACGGTGAAACTAGACGGAATTACCTTTAATTTGATGGTAGTCCCATCAACTAAAGTATCTCCATTTGGCCACAATGGACGCACTAGTCATCCTCTCCAGAAATTTTTGAGGTTTTTGGCTAAAAATTGATATTTTGAAGATTTTTTCAGAACTTTGGCCTATAGAAGGTGAAACTAGACGGAATTACCTTTAATTTGATGGTAGTCCCATCAACTAAAGTATCTCCATTTGGCCACAATGGACGCACTAGTCATCCTCTCCAGAAATTTTTGAGGTTTTTGGCTAAAAATTGATATTTTGAAGATTTTTTCGGAACTTTGGCCTTTACACGGTGAAACTAGACGGAATTACCTTTAATTTGATGGTAGTCCCATCAACTAAAGTATCTCCATTTGGCCACAATGGACGCACTAGTCATCCTCTCCAGAAATTTTTGAGGTTTTTGGCTAAAAATTGATATTTTGAAGATTTTTTCAGAACTTTGGCCTATAGAAGGTGAAACTAGACGGAATTACCTTTAATTTGATGGTAGTCCCATCAACTAAAGTATCTCCATTTGGCCACAATGGACGCACTAGTCATCCTCTCCAGAAATTTTTGAGGTTTTTGGCTAAAAATTGATATTTTGAAGATTTTTTCGGAACTTTGGCCTTTACACGGTGAAACTAGACGGAATTACCTTTAATTTGATGGTAGTCCCATCAACTAAAGTATCTCCATTTGGCCACAATGGACGCACTAGTCATCCTCTCCAGAAATTTTTGAGGTTTTTGGCTAAAAATTGATATTTTGAAGATTTTTTCAGAACTTTGGCCTTTACACGGTGAAACTAGACGGAATTACCTTTAATTTGATGGTAGTCCCATCAACTAAAGTATCTCCATTTGGCCACAATGGACGCACTAGTCATCCTCTCCAGAAATTTTGGGAGGTTTTTGGCTAAAAATCGATATTTTGAAGATTTTTTCAGAACTTTGGCCTTTACACGGTGAAACTAGACGGAATTACCTTTAATTTGATGGTAGTCCCATCAACTAAAGTATCCCCATTTGGCCACAATGGACGCACTAGTCATCCTCTCCAGAAATTTTTGAGGTTTTTGGCTAAAAATTGATATTTTGAAGATTTTTTCAGAACTTTGGCCTTTACACAGTGAAACTAGACGGAATTACCTTTAATTTGATGGTAGTCCCATCAACTAAAGTATCTCCATTTGGCCACAATGGACGCACTAGTCATCCTCTCCAGAAATTTTTGAGGTTTTTGGCTAAAAATTGATATTTTGAAGATTTTTTCAGAACTTTGGCCTTTACACAGTGAATCTAGACGGAATTACCTTTAATTTGATGGTAGTCCCATCAACTAAAGTATCTCCATTTGGCCACAATGGACGCACTAGTCATCCTCTCCAGAAATTTTTGAGATTTTTGGCTAAAAATTGATATTTTGAAGATTTTTTCAGAACTTTGGCCTATAGAAGGTGAAACTAGACGGAATTACCTTTAATTTGATGGTAGTCCCATCAACTAAAGTATCTCCATTTGGCCACAATGGACGCACTAGTCATCCTCTCCAGAAATTTTTGGGAGGTTTTTGGCTAAAAATTGATATTTTGAAGATTTTATCAGAACTTTGGCCTATAGAAGGTGAAACTAGACGGAATTACCTTTAATTTGATGGTAGTCCCATCAACTAAAGTATCTCCATTTGGCCACAATGGACGCACTAGTCATCCTCTCCAGAAATTTTTGAGGTTTTTGGCTACAAATTGATATTTTGAAGATTTTTTCAGAACTTTGGCCTATAGAAGGTGAAACTAGACGGAATTACCTTTAATTTGATGGTAGTCCCATCAACTAAAGTATCTCCATTTGGCCACAATGGACGCACAAATTCACCTCTTCAAGTGTTTGGGAGCTCTGTTAACGGCTTAACATAGCTCTGTTAACTCATTAACAGCCGATAGTTTTAACAGTGGTTTGTGTCTCTGCTAGTTAAATTCGGAATTTATCTTCACTCACATCCAAAATCCACACCAAACAGTGACTCGTTGTGGTTGCATTGTCTTATCAATAGTCGCGTGTGGGTTCCCATATGCGGCAATTTTGTTTATTGACATAGCCACTGGTGTGAAAATGAGCTTCATGAGGCCGAATTGAGGGCTGAATTGAGGGCTGAATTTTCCACGAATGTAAACTAACAGCTGGCAAAGGACACATCTGATTTTTAAAAATCCAATCAATATACATCTGAACACCAGAAACTTCCCGTCCGATTTACGCTATACATATTTCAGCCAGAGTTAAAATACTAAAAAATACTACATATATAATAAATAATTAATATAAAAATATAAGTTGATTTACAAATGTCAGTTTCTATACAGACAGAAAACAGCTGTCACATCAAACAGCTGTTTTCTTAAAATCTGACCAAAATATATATCCGATCACCAAAGACTTCCCGTCGTATTTACGCTATACAAATTTCATTCAGCGTTCGTAAAAATACTACATATATAATAAATCATTAATGTAAAAATATAATACCTAACTAACGGGTGATTTTTTAAGAGCTTGATAACTTTTTTTTAAAAAAAACGCATAAAATTTGCAAAATCTCATCGGTTCTTTATTTGAAACGTTAGATTGGTCCATGACATTTACTTTTTGAAGATAATTTCATTTAAATGTTGACCGCGGCTGCGTCTTAGGTGGTCCATTCGGAAAGTCCAATTTTGGGCAACTTTTTCGAGCATTTCGGCCGGAATAGCCCGAATTTCTTCGGAAATGTTGTCTTCCAAAGCTGGAATAGTTGCTGGCTTATTTCTGTAGACTTTAGACTTGACGTAGCCCCACAAAAAATAGTCTAAAGGCGTCAAATCGCATGATCTTGGTGGCCAACTTACCGGTCCATTTCTTGAGATGAATTGTTCTCCGAAGTTTTCTCTCAAAATGGCCATAGAATCGCGAGCTGTGTGGCATGTAGCGCCATCTTGTTGAAACCACATGTCAACCAAGTTCAGTTCTTCCATTTTTGGCAACAAAAAGTTTGTTAGCATCGAACGATAGCGATCGCCATTCACCGTAACGTTGCGTCCAACAGCATCTTTGAAAAAATACGGTCCAATGATGCCACCAACCCATAAACAGCACCAAACTGTGACTTTTTCTGGATGCATTGGTAGCTGTTGCAATGCTTCTGGCTGATATTCACTCCAAAATCGACAATTCTGCCTATTTACGTACCCATTGATCCAAAAATGAGCTTCTTCGCTGAACACAATTTTTCGGTAAATGAACTTTCTTAACAGAGCACGCATTTTGGTAATAAAATTCAATGATTTGCAAGCGTTGCTCGTTAGTAAGTCTATTCATGATGAAATGTCAAAGCATACTGAGCATCTTTCTCTTTGACACCATGTCTGAAATCCCACGTGATCTGTCAAATACTAATGCATGAAAATCCTAACCTCAAAAAAATCACTCTGTATGATCCATTTCTAATAGCCTTTTCAGACTGCATGCGAAATCTAAGGTCGATTTACAAATGTCAGATTCCATAGAAATTTGACATTTGAAAATGGATCTTATGTCATTTCAACATGAAATCGATTGATTTCGCATGCAGTGTGACAAGGCTATAATATCAATTCTGTTATGCACCATTTTTGAAAATTATCATTAGGAGAGTTTACACTCTAATTTACAGTCTAATTACTAAGCATTATATTATTAATATTGTTTTTATTTTTCCAATAATATTGGACACCTTAATCGTTATTCCTCCCATAATATATCATTAGGAGAGTTTGTATATTTAATAATATAATAACTAAGCATTAAATTAATAATATTGTTTTTACTTTTTTTAGTTATTCCTCCCAAAATATTGTCCAAAACACCGTCTTATGGCCAATACTATTTAATTAAACAACACACGTATGATGACACTCCCTTTTGTCTAAATTAGTTCTTTTTGTCCCAACCCTAACCTCTAAATAAATAAGTCGATTTTTTGCCAACTCAAGCGTAAATCATAATTACAGTATCTTTACTTTGCAACACAGCACACAAAAATTAATGCGCCAAGAACCCCCAACAAAATAACAACTACGACGAAATAAGCCATGAATTTAATGAATCTTAACCCCTTTTTGGTGACATAGTCCAAAGACATTTTCTCCCCCATAAAACCAACATTAATTAGCTTTCCATGCGAGGAGTGTTCTTCGGTTTCTTCTCGCAGACATTTTTAATGTATTTTGAAACCTACTTAGGACAAACTCTGTGTGTGCGTTTGAATGTATTTAAGGTTAATAAGGATTTCGGCCAAAGGACAAAAGAAAGAATTTGATTCAATGATACGTTGGCTTGGCTATTGGCTGGTTGGTCGACAACGATTGGTGGATTATTAGTAGAGGGTCTACCGCCACCAGCGTTTGTGTTAACCACACTGGTTCGCTACAGATATCTGCGCTCATACCCATGTTTTTGGTTAAACACACTGTCGTTAAAAACTTGTCTCCGTCATTCGCTGATATCGCTCGATTTGTTAAGAAGAAGAAACAAAATTGGACGACTTATTAACAACCACAAAAGCTGCTGATGTCGGCATTTGTATTATTATTGTGTGTGTGTGGGGGGGTGGTGGTTTTAATTAGATTTTATGTGACTGAGAGATAAAGGACAGGCACGCAACCCCAAGTGGTAATGTGTACAAAACAACAACAACAACGAAACAAAATCAATAAGAAACATAATTTTATGGTAGAAAAATAAATCCAACGGATGGGGAGGGAGCGGTCTACTACTAATGGCCTTAAACCAAAGGACCACAAGTATGATTATATTAGTAAATGGAAATGCTAAAGGTTCCGCCGCAATGCATTGTTTTGAAATGGCATTGATGGCAGTGCCGAAAGGGGATCACAAACAAGTAGTCGTCGATGCCTCATTATCCTTAATTATAGAAATTATTATTAGATACGCCTACAGACATATGGGGTATTATTGTGAATAAAAAAAGATTTTAATTTGTTATTACAAAGGTCTATTGTAATACTAACGAGTAAAAAAGTTAGACCAGGCCGAATTGTATATACCCTCCATCATGAATTACATTCCACAGAGTCTGCCGATTTTACAGAAGTGCAGTAACTTGACAGGAAAATGTTACATTTTTTATATATAGCCAAACCAAAACAAAAAATATTGAAAAAATATTTTTTCAAAAATTTAAAATTTTTATTATTTTAAACCAATATATCTATACTATATATAGAAATAATAATTCAAGTCACTTCAAAAAATATATAAGGCAGAAATATTCAAAAAGCTAAAATATGAAGGTATAATGGGTGCATTTTCAGCTGCAGCCCTGTAGTTAGTTGTATTTCCAACCTATTTTAAAGCCAAAAGTACAAATTTTGAAAATCCATTATCTCTAACGTACACAGTGCAATATAAACAAAGTTCATAATTCTAGCCATTTGCTCGCTATCAGTTAAATCACTTTTCCTAAAAGTAAAAAGTACGAATTTGAGAAATCTTTTTATTTTGAGAATTTATTTATTTCAGAGGAATCTACATACAGAATTCCATGATTCTAGCTGCGGCCATTTGTTTGGTGCCATTTTTATCCTCGCCTACCCCCTTAAAAGTACGACTTTCGAAAATCTATTTATTTTACGTGTCTACTTAATTAGAGGGATGTACACACCGAATTTCATCATTTTAGTTGTAGCCGTTTAGTGGCTACCATTTTTATCCTTCTGTTCCCTTTGTCGCTTGAAAAAACGAATTTGAAAAACCTTTTTATTTTCTGTGTCTACGCAGTCGCAGGAATGTATACACCGAGTTTCATGATTCTAGCTGCGGCCATTTGGTTGGTACCACTTATATCCCCTTTTTCCCATTTTACCCCCTTAAGAGTAGGACTTTCGAAAATCTATTTTTTTTGCGTGTCTACGCAATCAGAGCAATGTATACATTTCATTATTTTAGGTGCAGCCGTTTGGTTGGTACCATTTTTTTCCATCTATTCCCATTTTACCCCTTAAAAGTACGAATTTGGAAAAAATCATATAAAAGTATTTTTATCATATAAAAGTATTTTTTATATCTACTCAATTAGAGGAATGTACACACCGTGTCGTGTTGATAGCTGTTGTCGTTTGATAGGTACCATTTGTATCCCTCTTTGGCCCATTGCACCCCCTACGAATATGAATCACTTTATAATGCACGTTTTTGCGCACACCCAATATCAAGTAAATATAAGCAGACACATCAAAAAACATGCTGGAATAATCTAAATATTAGGAATTATTCGGTGCATGTTCAGTCCTTGCGAGGGAAATTTTTTTCCTTTGGACCGATTTCGCCCAGTTGCAATCCCTACCTAACTACGACTATAGGATGCATTTATGGAAAATTTGCTTTCAACAGACAGACGGACATGGCTAGATCATCTTAGAGTTTTATGGCGATCAAGAACATATATACAATTCTATTATACAAATGTCAATTCCCATACAAATTTTACATATTTGAATCGATTGATTTCAAGTCAAAATCGATTGGTTGCGTATGCCGTGCCTTTTTATAGCCTTTTTTAAGATTTAGCGCCTAAATTGTCATTTGGAATCTGACATTTGTAAATCGACCATATGTCATTTAAACTAGATTTTGCATGCAGTGTGACAAGGCTGTAACTGGCAATCTAGAAAGCTGTCAAACAGCCGTAATGTAATACGAACACACTTCTTCGTAGGCTTGCGTACACCAAAACTTGTTACTGACGCAGTTACATTTTACATACCTCTTCTTATGGGTTGCCGTATCAGCTATTTAAGAGAAATTCAGCGTTGACTTTGAATTATTCTATTATTCCATTATTCTATTATTCTATTATTCTATTATTCTATTATTCTATTATTCTATTATTCTATTATTCTATTATTCTATTATTCTATTATTCTATTATTCTATTATTCTATTATTCTATTATTCTATTATTCTATTATTCTATTATTCTATTATTCTATTATTCTATTATTCTATTATTCTATTATTCTATTATTCTATTATTCTATTATTCTATTATTCTATTATTCTATTATTCTATTATTCTATTATTCTATTATTCTATTATTCTATTATTCTATTATTCTATTATTCTATTATTCTATTATTCTATTATTCTATTATTCTATTATTCTATTATTCTATTATTCTATTATTCTATTATTCTATTATTCTATTATTCTATTATTCTATTATTCTATTATTCTATTATTCTATTATTCTATTATTCTATTATTCTATTATTCTATTATTCTATTATTCTATTATTCTATTATTCTATTATTCTATTATTCTATTATTCTATTATTCTACTATTCTAATATTCTATTATCCTATTATTCTATTATACAAATGCCAGTTCCCATACAAATTTAACATTTGTAAATCGACCTTATGTAATTTCAAGTCGATATAGATTGGTTTCGCATGCAGTGTAAACATTTTATAAGACTTAACGACTAAATTGTTATTGACATTCTAATAGCCTTGTCACACTACATACGAAATCTATTTGAAATGACATAAGGTCGATTTTCAAATGTCAAATTTGTATAGCATTTGTAACTGTCAGTTCAGCAAGATTTTGCATGCAGTGTGACAAGGCAATCTAGAAAGCTGCCAAACAGCAGTAATGTCATACTACACACTTCTTTGTTGTAGGCTCGCGTACACCAAAATTTGTTACTGTCGCAGTTACATGTTGCATTCTTCTTCTTATGAGTTGCCGTATCTGCTGTTTAAGAAAAATTCAGCGTTGATTTTTTTGTATTACTCTATTATTTAATTATTCTATTATTTAGTTATTTTTTTATTATAATATTATATATTCTATTATTTAATTGTTCTTTTATTATATTATTCAATTATTAAATTTTTCGTATAATTAATTATTCAATTATCCATTGATATTGAATCAATCCATTTATTCAATTATTTAAATTTTCAATAACTCATTTACACTTGTTCGACAGACAGTGAATTCTTCAACGTCTTGGATAATTAAGATCCATATCCAGACAAAGAAAATTGTTCATTATAATCCAACGTCTCCTTAATTAGCATCAGACCGTCCTTTTTGCGAAATAACTTATTTTCTTCAGCAGCCATTTCTGCTGTAATATATGCAAACTTTAAATACCTATATCAAAGGAAAGACCGTTTAAACATTGTAATTAAGCTGGATAAAATTGCGCGAATATTGTTACGCTGCTGGTGATGATTATGATGCGATGATGGTGGCGTTGGCGGTGGTCTTGCTGTGAGTCTGACGGCAACGTATTACTCCGATAATAATCAGCAGCAGTTGCAAGCAAAACGTAAGGATAACAAAGCGATTACGGTACATATTATACTGCCACCGCCAAAGGTATGCAGATAGGTAGATGGTACTTATACACCACTTAGACCCCACTTATACCGCAGATTGTACACATTTGTGTTTTGTTATCCCCAACAACAGTTGATGTTGTTGTTGTTGCTGCTGCTTTATTTAAACAAAGCAAATTTTAATAATTATGTGCACTGGTTGGTTACTATTTGTTTTCCTTTTTTCCCATCGGTTCTTTCTAAACAAAGGTACTGTGTAAATAATCAACCAAGCAACCTGTGTAAATTACTGTTGAATTCCCCACCACCACCCTCCCCCCATGGCCAAGCTCTAGCTCATTCCCTGTACACACCACGTCAGGTAACAACAACGGTATGTCTGATTATTGACACACTTCCGTTTAGAAAAAAACGAAACGAAACGGCAACAAACAAATAACGAACCAAACGGAAACGCTTGTACACTTCAAGTTTGTTGTTCCCTTTTCCATTGGAAAAATGGTATAATTAAAAACAAAAACAAAATGTAGCGAAAGGTGAGGATGAAGAACAATGTTGTAAGGACTTGAAAGGACTTTAAGCTAAAGAAAAAAGTTAATTTTTTACGCATGAGAAAATGAATAGAAACTTTAAGCAAATGTATGTGCTCGGGTGAAAGTTCAAAGCTGCTACCACCGGTAATTGATGGTTTCTCGATAACAGTTGAAATGTTATTTCACTGGGCGGTTTATGAAGCAAGTCTTATATGAAGACATTGATGTTTTTGAGTTTAGTTTGTTATTATTATTTGAAACCAATTGACAACCGGAAATGATACTTTATTTTAGAAGCAGCAGTGAGGGGCGTATTTTCTTTTACTAAATGTACACCAATTTTAATATGAACACATAACGTATAATACGTTTTTCTAACAGAGTCGTATTCACTGGTAGTCTCATTTTTGTCTTGATGTTTTCGTAAATCGATCAAATTGTCGCATTTGTGGTTTATAGCCTTGTCACACTGCATGCGAAATATAGCTTAAATGACATAAGGTCGATTTACAAATGTCAGATCCCATTACGGTTTGGACTTTTTACACTTTACTGCGTATGTCAACAATTATCCCACCCCTTGAAGGAGAAAATTCATCGCTTTGGCAACAAAATCCAGCATTATTTACACTAAAGGAACTCAATTCGAAAAATGCAGTCTTATAGAAAAGCAGCCCTATTATTAATCTAGGAAGTTATCAAAGAAAATGATAGTAGCTTGAATGGTGATTAATGGTGATTAAGTGAAACCAATTGACAACATTGACTGAAAGTACTCCAGCGTTATTGTAAACAAGTTGATTTAATAAAAATAACAAGATGCATTATATTTCCCCCAGTTACAACATTTTTAGTCAATCGATTTAATCTCAGTTTCGATTTACAAATGTCAGTTCCTATACAAATTTAACAGTTATAAATCGACCTTATGTCATTTCAAGCCGAAATCAATTGATTTCGCATGCAGTGTAAAAAGGCTATAACTATTTTAACGTTTTTACTCTTTTTACAAAAAAAAAAATCACAATAAGTCCAAAAACGCCAAAATGCCGAAAAATTACAATCTGGTAATATGGTAGTTGTGCAAGTCTAAACTCAATTTAAATAATATACTTCGCGTTAAATCGCTGATTATAGATTATTCGTGCGATTTCTCTTTTAACGAGTTCTAACGATTTCCACCTTTGATAACAATTAAGTTCTCCGTCTTGTCTTGTTACAAGGCAATATTGCTTTCTAATAAAAATTTAAAATATTATAAGGGGAAATATAACATTCGCACATTCGGCCAAACAGTAATGCTACAATCGAGCAACTAAGCGACTTTAGATCAAATCACTAATTGCCTTTTCACAGTCAATCTATTTAAGCTCATAATCGATTTACAAATGTCAGTTCCCATATTTGTATTGACATTTGTAAATCGACCTTATGTAATTTCAAGTCGAAATCGATTGATTTCGCATGCAGTGTAAAAAGGAATTAGCGACAAAATTGTCAATTTCTAATAGCATTGTCACACCGAATGAGAAATCTAGCTGAAATGACAATAACCTTGTCACACTGCATGCGAAATCTAGTTTAAATGACATAAGGTCGATTTTCAAATGTCAAATTTGTATGGCATTTGTAAATCGACCTTATGTCATTTCTGCTAGATTTCGCAGGCAGTGTGACAAGGCTATAAGGTTGATTTTCAAACGTCTTATATAGCACCTCATATTTGTAAATTAGCCTATTCAGCTATATTTCGCATGCAATGTGACAAGGCTATAACTGGCAATCTAGAAAGCTGACAAACAGCTTTATTGGCATACTACACATTTATTTGTAGGCTCGCGTACACTGAACGTTTTAACTTCGCTGTTACTATTACACAGCTCTTCTTATGGGTTGCCGTATCTGCTGTTTAAGAAAAAGTCAGCGTGTGTTCGTGACTTTTATTAAAGAGGGCTATTTTTATTTGATTTTCAAATTTCTTGAAATTTTCTTCATCTTGGTTGGTTAGTTGGTCGATAATACTCTCTTGTCTACAATCAAATAAAAAGCAGACATGGTCAAAAGTTCTCGCAAAAGACATAAAGTAATAAAACAAATATATGGTGTTTTTTACATTGCGTACGAACGAAAAACCTTTTTTTGCAAAACCAAAAACTTCTTGTCTAACTTTCAGGCCACGTTTTTAGAACTTTTTTCTTCTTCTATGACCGTTTGTCTCATGAAATTCCTTGAGAAAACTAAACATTTATTTATTCGTGTCGTGCCTTATGCTGCCTTGAATCGAATTTCTACTACTACTGCACATTTATTTACTCCTCGTCGTCGTTGAAACTAAAACAAAAACAGCAAAAAAAAGTGTGTTTTTAAAACAAGAAGAAAAACACATGGTCGTGACAACATTGTCGCACAGTTTGTCGGTTTAGTTTCACTCAATACTTCTTTCTTTGCCGCATAATGGTGGCGCATGGTAACTAAGAGTAGTCAAACATATGTACTACGGTACATACATATAATCCTACACATAGTACTTTCCTTTGGCCATATACTCTTGCCGGTATTTATTATGTACACTGAAATTGTGTACATAGAAAAAAATCGGTAACCTATGTACACATAGCTGACGTAAAGTTAGCTAAAATTAAAACGGACGTATGTATTATTTTACGTTTATATAAAGAGCAAACGAACTATGTAAATTAAAGAAAAAACTTGTGTAAAATATTATACTTATAAACTTACTTTTACAAAAGCGTTGCCAATTCAAAGTGAAAACTATTTATCCGCTTTTTTCAACTAATGAATGCTGTAATAAAATATACTTTAAAATATTGAAATAGTTGCTTGGTCAAACTTTAATTATTTTACCTTAGAAGGTTTATTTAACTTAGATAACCTATACATGTTATCATTGCAAATTTTTAGTTATAATAAAATCTAGTCAAATAAGAAAATGACTACGCACAATGAAAGTCATCCACTTTCAGCTTTTTGAGTTTTTGTATCTTACGTACATTTGCATTTTAGCTGGTACAAGGTGTATGCAAAGTCGTTTGACTCCTAAACGTATACTAGTATGTTATGTTGCATTTTAACCCTTACAACCCTACAACACTTCACTCATTTAGAGTGTAGTTCTTTGGGTGAATTTTCTTGTATTTCACCTCCTCGGTTCTTTTCATGATATTATGCAAGCAATGAAGCATACTTTTAGCTATTTTCATGGTTTCGTTCATCATGCCACCACCTGGTGGTGTATTTGCATTTTTGCATACTTTGAAAAAAAGTATAGTTTTCAAACCTCTTAAGATGTATTTTTTCATTCTTTCTTTCGGGCGCTTTTCATGTGTCTGTATTATGTACATAAGTTTATCACCTTGGTAATCAGATTTTTTTTCAGTTGAAGCCTACTTATGTATATATACGTTCATATGTACGAGTAGAATAAAATGCATAGCATATCATTAGGGTTTATATGTATGTATCAAAATGGGCGATAAAGGTTAATGTTCTATCGATTGAAACGGTAATTATTTCGTCTAATGAAGTTTCCAATACAGGGGCAGGGAGTCATTAATTTTCAAATATAAGCAATTAATATTTGTAGCTGATGTCTATTTTTTTTAGAACATAATATAGAGAGCTATATGTGGCAATGAGTTAGGATATACACCCAAAATCAACTTTTTCCGGATTTTAGATTTTGTTTGTGGAGTTTAAGGGCCAACATTGTTGGTATCTCTAAGGGTACGAATACTTTTAGAGGATGCAATGTCTTATAGACTTGTCAGACTGCAGGGGAAATCGAGTTAAGCTAGATTTTTAGTGTCAAACTAATATGGAATATGACGTTTGAAATCGAGTTTATGTCAATATCAGCTCGATTTCGTCTGCGGTCTGAAAGAGCTATTAGACCACTATCATACTAAGTGGCACATATGTTTTTTCAAGCATATCACAGAATTCGTTCGGAATGGTTTAAATCCGTAGTTACCATTTCGATCCATTTCGTTTTACCTTCTTCAGATTCGATCGATTGAATTTTTCATCCCTGGTTTTTTTTTAATTTTTTGTTTTCTGTAGAAGCAAACTGCGGAATTAATTTCACTTTCGATCGGAATGGAATTCTGAGACAGGCCCTTATATCACATTTATTTGTATGAATAGGAGTGTTTACACATGAAAACTTATTGTGGAACTTTGAAATCGATTCAAGTTCTGGGGAGACTTATCAATGAAAAATATTAGGCTTGTTCGATTGGGCTTAATTTGTGTATGGAATTTACTCGTTAAACAAAAAAGTATGTTACTACTCTCTTAGATACCGAGTTAGGTGGTGCCAGATTTTTATCTCTGATTTATTTAAATAAAACCAATGAATAAAAATATTGCCACCTTATCGAACAGGCCTATTGCATTTGTTGTCGATCGACCATATGATCTTCAAGACAGCGCCTCCTACATCTCAAATCAAAAATATGGTAACGATGGTAACAACATCTCGGGGTTTCTTCAGTTGTCTCCGCCTAAATAAATAAAAACATTCTGTGTTTTAATTAATTTAAGGTCCACCTGGTGTGAACTTCAACAGTATTATTTAGAATATCAAAATAAGAAAGATTTTGGAAAGCTGACAAAAAACAATGTTCAGTATTTATGGCGATTTCCCTTTTAAGTTTCGGATTTCTTCCATTGAAGTAGCTATAGAATAAACTGTAATTTCATTAAATCGACCCAATCAGAAACATTTCCATATCATCATCCCTTAGAGCCTTTTCACACTGCATGCAAAATCTAGCTGTAATGGCATAACGACGATTTGCAAATGTCAGATTCCATATAAATTTGACATTTGAAAATCTAACTTATGTCATTTCAAGCTGAAATCGATTGATTTCGCATGCTGTCTGAAAAGGCTATTATATTAGATGACATTTTTGACCAAAAGAAGATCAATTCCAGTCACCGGAACTACTAACAATTTCGTCGTATTTTGCCCTCTCAATTTGTTGATGTTATTAAAGAAGAATTACTTAAAATGTTCAGCTTAATTCCCTGTGGATCCCATACAAAATCCCTGGAAACGTAAAATAAAAAATACGAAAATTCCAGGGATTTTCACTGCAGGAAATCCCATAATGCAAGCTCTTACGTTAATTAAAGTAAATGATCTTAAACCATTTACAATTGGCAAACTACATCGACTGTCTCATAATTCTCGAATTTTTTGTAACCTTTCCAACCAACAATCAACTGGCATCACTTTGTCTGTCTATCTGTCTACTTTAGAAAAGAAAACAGGAAAGCATTTATGTTTACCATGGCGCCATTTCACCCTCCAAAATTTGGTTTCCTTTAAAAGCAGCCGTAAATCACTGGCAATTGCGAGGTCATACATTCACTTGAACTCACAAATGCGCTTTGAAATCTTTCAAAATCCAATTAGAAGGATTGTCATTATGACTTGATTTATTTTACTTTTTTTTGTGTTGATATCTTTTAGTTTTTGTTCTCTCTGCCTTGTTTTCCTATTTTACAGCACAAAAAATCTATAATACCAATTTAAACTGCTATAATTAATCATCGTTTTCTCTCTTTCTCTTTTTAGGTAAGTGTTTTCCATCAAATCATTTTTATTTTCAAATTTCATTTTTTTGAAAATTGTCTGTGTAAGTATGTCCGTGATGTCCATGTGATTCAAATGTTCATTGTGTGTGCCATTGCAAAATAACTGTAATTTTCCTTCTCCTTGTCTATGTATTAGTGCTAGTTTTTTTTTTTTGGCAAAACACACACGAATTGAGGCTAAAACAAAACTACCGATAACTTTAAAAAAATGTCTGCATTAAACCGTTATACACAGCTGATGATGATGTGTGTTGGGGTGCTTGGTCGATGATTCATCAGCTGCAATAGCAACAATTTCAGCTGTTTTTTCTGTTATTCTTTCACATTTCTTCGTCTCCATTGGTGTTGGTGTTCGTTCATTGCTTTATTTGGCTTTCCTCTGCTGTTTGTTTTCCATTTCCTCGGTTTTTATTGGTGTCGTCGTCGCCTATTAGTGTTCAACGGTAGTCAATGGCAACTGATAGAGGACCTACCGGAGAGGGGAGGTCAATTTGTGTGTTTGTCTCCTTCATATACTCGAGTTTGATTTGGTCGCTGGAACTGTAAATTTACTCAAATTGTTCATGACATGTTTGGCAAGCATTGCCGAACGTTGGCGACGAGGACCTTTGCTTGCTAATTTCGAAGGACTTTTTTTGTTGTGTTTCGAGGTATTTTAAATTGATATGCAGAGGCACAATTACACATTTTTAAATTGAATTTTTTGGAAAAAATCTTTGTTGTTATTCTATATTTTAAACACAATTTTTGGTGTATCGTGTTTGTAGGTTTTTATCCCGAAATATCCTGATATCTTTTTCAGACTGCATACTAAACCGAGCTTAGTTCGATTATTACAGTAAAATTTGTATGGGATATTAAACTCTATTTCGAATGTAGTGTGAAAGGCGACTTATTCAAAAGTAAAGCCTTAAAGGAGTGTTTACACATGAAGATTTTTTGAACAACAACAACAAATTCTATAGGGTGGGCCATTTAAAATTTTAATCAGTATCGGCTATAACAAAAGTACTGATTTTCTCAAATTTCTGGCTTTATTGGAAAGGTTGAACTTTGTCATTTAATAATGGAACACAATAGGGCTGTTCGGTTGGGTTTACTAGCTTACAATTAAGAGACTTGATAATGTGGCAACGTTGCTACCCATTGGTTTATCTTAAATGGAATAATAGGAAATATCTGACAAACATAACTTAGAAGCTACTTTCTTGTGAAGCGAGTAAATTCCATACAAAAATTAAGCTAGTAAGCATAATCGAACAGGCCTAATATAATTCATATGGCTACCACGACTGGCTCGGCAGTATCGCATTCGATCAACCCATTTTTTCAGAATATGGACCAATGATGCCGCCAGCCCAAAATCCACACCAAACAGAGACTCGTTGTGGATGCATTGGCTTCTCAATAGTCACGTGTGTGTTCTCTGAACCCCATGAGCGGCAATTTTGCTTTTTGACATAGCCACCGAGCACCGATGAAAATGAGCTTCATCTGAAAACACGAAAATTTTCCACGTAAATTTCTCACTACTTTTGGAAGTAAGTTTTTTATACATCCCAATTTTGTTCGAGCGTATAGCGTCCCGTTTTGCAAATTTCAAAGAAATTGGATAACATTTTTTTCATAAACTACTACTACTCAAATCTTCATGTCTAAAAACCGCTTAACGCAGATGTCAGTTTAAATGTACTACTTTTGGAAGTAAGTTTTTTATACATCCCAATTTTGTTCGAGCGTATAGCGTCCCGTTTTGCAAATGTCAAAGAAATTGGATAACATTTTTTTCATAAACTACTACTACTCAAATCTTCATGTCTAAAAACCGCTTAACGCAGATGTCAGTTTAAATGTAGTGTTAACAAAATCCTCTCAAAATGTATTTGTTTCGAATCTATATTTTTCGTGTTATAGTCATTTTTCGTTGAGCCTTTTTTGATACGTTTCATTTAATTGTGATACCTCCCCCCGGGACAAAATTATTATATCCGTTGTCGAGCAATTTGCAGACATTCACTGGAAAATAAATATATACAGCAATCCATCGCTACAATATTTAGATCGGTTTTTATTTAGACAATTTCCTTTTTGTCGCCGAAAAGCCTTCACATACAAACATGCATTGTATGACCATGCAAAAAAACACCTGCAATTTTCAACAGAAATTCACATGCATGACAATCTATCTGAATTGTACGTGCACACACACGTTCTTTATAAGAGCAGTTCACACTGTACAATATGTTGTTCGCGTTGGATGTGAATTGTTGTAATGCGAACACATGGCACAATAAAAGCTCGCGCATTCCGGCGTTTTTTTCAATTTTGTGTTTGCGTCAAAAAACCGCTTTTAATACAAACTACGTGTTCGTTAGTGTATTTGACCAAAACGCCGTTTGTACAAAATTTTGTATTTGTGGGACAAAACCTGAGTATGTAAATCGTATTTTCTCGTATTTTGCGTAACATATTTGGTGCAAATAGTTTGTGTGTCTAAAAAGGCCTTTTTATAAAAACATTTTGGTGTTTTGTTTTGATTTTTCTGCTGTGAATGTGGTTGTGAAAGTGCCAAATACTGGAAAACTTGTTTCAATTCGTAGAAATATCGAAGTACTGCTGACTTGCTTTTAGCGTTGTTCACACATAAATATTTATTGTGCAACTTGGAATCCGATTCTAATTCTATGTAGGCTTTTCACAAAAAATGGATGATTTTCTTTAAGCCGGGTTAAAAAGCTGCGATAACAAAAACGATAATAAAAATTTATTTTTTGCTCAAAATAAAAAAAAATATTTTTTCACATTGTCGCCAACTACAATATACATAAATATTTTTATCACACAAATATTTTGTGTTGACTTAGCCTCGATAACCATAAATTTGACTTACAAGACTAAGTCCAAAATTTTAACATACAATTATTTAATAAAAAATTGTTTTAATATTGCATTTGGCGACAATTAAAAAAATATATTTTTTATTTTTAGTGAAATTATATCTTTTTATTTAGGATTTTTTATCACAGTTTAGTTATCCAGCCTTAAACAAAAACGGCATTATTGTATCATTTAGTAGATCTAAGCCTTAAGTAACAGAAAAATGCTAAATTTCTTATGTTTTCTTATATAACCTATTTTCAAATTGTACAATAAATATTAAAGTGTAAACAGCGCTTATGAAACGGCTTTTATTCTTCCACGCTGCTTCATTAGAAAAACGATTACTTTGGTGTGCGCGTGCCTTAATGAAGGTTGACCAACAACAAATACTGAGAATTATAACCCAAGGCGTATTTATACAGGTAATAGCACTAGAACAACAACAAATTCGGAAACAACAACAAAGCAAAATATATGGGATTTGACAATTTCGGTTACTTTTGAATGAAAAAAATTTCAGTCAGCTGAGCTCCTGCTATCACCTTTATAAATACGCCTTGTTATAACCTGAATATTATTGTCGTTTTAATTATGACATAAAACTTAGATGTAAATGACAAGGCAGTAAATGTTTTTTTTGGCACGATATTAAAGAAAAGTTAAAAAAATACCCATTCCTCATATCAGAAAATGGCAATTATATTCAGTTTAGTTTTTCAGATCTCTTCCCCCATTCGCCGCAAACTAAAGTTCCGTTCTACAATTTTCGCCATGACACATCTTTAGTATCTCTGGATCAGGAAAACAAAAAAATTGCAATTGAATTTAGAGGTAGAAACGTAAAATAAATACATATAAAAGATGGAGGACTGAAAATAGCGCCCAAAATGGACAGGATTCTTCTATCTACATAAAATCAACCACAAAGCAAATACATTTAATTTTTTCATAAATCCTGCTGACATTATTGGTCAACCAAATTTTACAACGTAAACTTCTCTATAGTATTGACTGGCGCAATCTATATTATTTCCTTCATAGCCGTTTCAGACTGCATGCGAAATCAATTGATTTCAGCTCTAGGTCAATTTAGAAATGTCAAATTCCATACATATGTGACATTTGAAAATCGATCTTATAGCCTTGTCACACTGCATGCGAAATCTAGTAGAAATGACATAAGGTCGATTTCAAACGTCAGATCCCATACAAATTTGACATTTCAAAATCGACCTTGTCGTTTCTGCTAGTTTTCGCATGCAGTGTGACAAGGTCATTTCAAGCTGAAATCGCTTGTTTTCGCATGCAGTCTGAAAAGGCGGTTAGCAGTCATAAATCCAGCTGACTTTATTGGTCAACCAAATTTTACAGTGTGAACCTCTATAGTATTGACTCGAGCAATTATCAATAGTCATATGCATACTCATTCATGTCTATGTACATATTTGAGATTGTGTTACCAGGGTGAGGCCAACACATTTTCAATTTCCTCTCCTTTTTACCGTGATGCTATGCTCTTCCTCTTCTTTGCAATGAAATTCTCTCGAATCTCTCTGTGGCAACCGAACGAATTTACTAATTGTCCCGGTAACCAAAAAAAAACGAAATGGTTCAATGATAAACCGTCATCGACAACCGGCAACCCAAAAAAATAACAAAAAAAAACTACAACATCTGTGCGGCCATTTACTGTTACTCCATGCATGATCAACCATGCATGGCCTTATGGCCAAAGGGGTGATGTGAACTAAAGGACACACACGGACTATCGATAAAACAATCAACAACAGCAACAACTTTATTATTTCGCCATATAAAATGGTAATTTTTTCGCTACATGTATGGTCGGACTGTATCTCTTTTACTCCTCGTTCTGTGTGTTTGAAACCTTTTTGCCGGAAAAAATTCCTCAGATTGAAATAACACAACATGAAAATGTTTGTTGTTCATACGACCACATGTATACTTTACTACAATTCGTACAACGAAGGAACGAACGAACGAGCAAACGACTGACCATCGTAACCCTCTCCCCTCGCAAAACATTCTTTATTGCTTGTATGGCCAGAGTAATGGTGTGTGGAACGCAGCCAAAAATATGCAATAGTTTTTGCACTATTTGTTGAGAACCCCCTTTGCCCCTTTCACTTTGTTCGCGTATGTTTGTTTAGTTGCCAGTGCCAATGTATGGTGTTGTTGTTGTTATTAGTGAACCTTTTTGTTGCCGGGATCCTTGTGTGTGTGTGTTTTTCTCTTCTTTGCCGTCTATCCCTTAGACATTATGTCGTCATCGCCATCGCCATGTCTTTCACGTGTGTGTTGTCGTTGCTGTTATTGTTGTTACCATCATATGTACACTGCCATTGTAGTAGTTGTTGTTGTGTTATGTTTGAACAGAAGTTCGTTCGTTCGTTTCTTGCTATATTCGCCGTTTCCCTGCATTCAGTTCAATTGCAACAGTCGCGTGGTTACCGTTTGAGCTGCAAGTATTTTTTTGGCCAAACCGATTATAAAGAGAAACATACAAGCTACCAGACCAGACTACCTAAGGAATTTTTAGAATTTTTTTATTGAACAATTTACTATACCACATAAACATTCTAATAAAAAAAGTGTTCTACGGTTTATAACAATTTACAACTTTAACTGACTAATAACTATCTAAACTATAACCAGTGCCTTTTTCTTTTGTAATAAAACAAAAGACTTCGCTTCTCGCCCCCACTATACGAAATGGTTGCCATCAATAATTGTGAGTGTGAATTGAATTGAAATTTAAATATTTTTTTATTGTATTATATTGACAATTGGTCTGGTGATGTCGAAAATACGTTTGAATTACAAATATAAACCTTTAAGTGTAAACTCTCCTTTAGGGACGAGCGTTCGAATTTTTATGAATGTATAAATCTGAAGAAAAGTGTTTTGAATTAGTATATCATATTATATATTCACTATCCATAAGTGGAACCTGGATGCGTGTGATTTTAAGGATTATAGTCAATTTCATTTTTATAGACATTTTCCTTTAATAGAAGTGTCTCCGAATGTGTCACCGGCCACGTGTCTCTTTAGTAGTTTAGTTTG
The DNA here is from genome assembly GCA_947397865.1 of Polietes domitor. Classification (NCBI taxonomy): domain Eukaryota; kingdom Metazoa; phylum Arthropoda; class Insecta; order Diptera; family Muscidae; genus Polietes; species Polietes domitor. Next base: position 152,298,508 of record OX377619.1, on the reverse strand, counting down.
GATGTTCTCCTTTAAGGCGAGTTTACACTTAAATTTCTATAGCACATCTAGGAAGAAGACCCAACAGAGAAAAGCATTGCATCATTTAGCAGTATTAATAATTATTTTCCATCGAAAACTTTCAAACGATAAACTTTTAAGTGTAAACTCATCTTTAGGGACAAGGATATCAAATCCAATCGGACAGGCCTAAAAACAACAACGAACGGTTGTTAAGTCGACTTGCGACTGTCTTGTCTGTCCGAGTGTCGCGTCTTTGCAAAGTGGATCCTGGATGCGTGTGATTTTAGGTATTATAGTAAATTTCATATTTAAGGAAATTTTCCTTAAATAGAAGTGACTCCAAATGTGTCACCGGCCACGTGTCTCTTTAGTAGTTTAGTTTGGACGTTGTCCTTTACACTTCAATATCTATCGCGCATCTAGGAAGAAGACCCGACAGAGAAAAGCATTGCATAATTTAGCAGTATTAAGAATTATTTTTCATCGAAAACTTTCAAACGATAAACCATTAAGTGTAAACTCACTTTTAGGGACAAGGATAGTAAGTCAAATTGAACAGGCCTAAAAACAACAACGAACGGTTGTTAAGTCGACTTGCGACTGTCGTGTCTGTCTGAATGAGTCTTTAACCATCATAACTAACATGGTCCATACTCTAATAATAAAATAAACACAGGGTGGACCATGTAACATTTTAATTTAGAATCGGCTATAAATGAAAAAGTACTGATTATTTTTTCAAATTTCGGGTTTTATTGGAAAGTTTGTACTTTGTCATTTAATAATGGAACACAATAGGGCTGTTCGATTGGTCTTACTAACTTACAATTGAGACTCTTGATAAGGTGACAAAATTCTTATCCATTGGTTTTATTTCAATAAATCAGAGATAAACATCTGACACCACCTTACTCGGTAACTAAGAGAGTAGTAAGCTACTTTCTTGTTAAGCGAATAAATTCCATACAAATATAAAGCTAGTAAGCCAAATCGAACAGGCCTAAAATCATTCATATGACTACCACAATTGTCTCGGCAGCACCATCCGATCAACCCAATTATTCGGAACATTTTCGATTGTTCCGGCTCGAATCTCTTCAATGGCAACATCGATTTCATGTTTCAACGCTTCAATTGTCTCTGGATGGTTTGTGTAACATTTATCCTTAATGGCTCCCCACAGAAAATAACGCAAAGGACTCAAATCACAGCTCCGAGGCGGCCAATTGACATCACAATTTCGGCTGATTATTCGCTGGGTGACATGTGGCCCCGTCTTGTTGAAACTCAATGTCGTCCATGTCATTCTCTTGGATTCTTTAGAAACAAAAATTCATTGAGCTTGGCCCGGTAACGCTCACCGTTGGCGGTAACGGCGGCTCTTTGCTCATTTTCGAGGAAAAATGTTCCAGTGATAATGCCAGCCCAAAATCCACGCCAAACAGTGACTCGTTGTGGATGTCACGTGTGGGTTCTCTGAACCCCATATGCTTATTGACATAGCCACCGAGATGAAAATGAGCTTCATCTGAAAACACGATTTTTCGGTTCGATTTCAGCCCATTGGGCGTACCGAAAACACATTGGACGCGTCACATTTTACAAATGTCATACATAAATCTGAAATGATTCTATTCTATTCTACCTTTCAAAGTCAAAGAATCTGTAGTTCAAACTTTAAACGGCCCACCCTGTATTTACTCTACCAGATCATCTTTTCTAACTAAAATAATGGACAACTTCACTCAATCTCCATAGGTTTAAGATGGTTGCTCGGTCGTGTGTGTTTAATCGATTCAATTTTCTGACAGCGATTAATTGGTCAAATCTAACGCTATTATCAATTGTGCTGATTTTGCAATGCTTGCAAATTGTGCACATTTATTTCTAAAATCTTGGTTCAGTGCAAGAATCGCAATATTCTGTTCAGTGATGAGGCTCGTTTTTTGTGATTCAAAGGATATATCACAAATAGTCTTTTCACACTGCATGCGAAATCCATAAGATTTCAGCTTAAGGTCGATTTTCAAATGTAAGATTCCATACAAATTTGTCTGTCCGAGTGTCGCGTCTTTGCAAAGTGGATCCTGGATGCGTGTGATTTTAGGTATTATAGTAAATTTCATATTTAAGGAAATTTTCCTTAAATAGAAGTGACTCCAAATGTGTCACCGGCCACGTGTCTCTTTAGTAGTTTAGTTTGGACGTTGTCCTTTACACTTCAATATCTATCGCGCATCTAGGAAGAAGACCCGACAGAGAAAAGCATTGCATAATTTAGCAGTATTAAGAATTATTTTTCATCGAAAACTTTCAAACGATAAACCATTAAGTGTAAACTCACTTTTAGGGACAAGGATAGTAAGTCAAATTGAACAGGCCTAAAAACAACAACGAACGGTTGTTAAGTCGACTTGCGACTGTCGTGTCTGTCTGAATGAGTCTTTAACCATCATAACTAACATGGTCCATACTCTAATAATAAAATAAACACAGGGTGGACCATGTAACATTTTAATTTAGAATCGGCTATAAATGAAAAAGTACTGATTATTTTTTCAAATTTCGGGTTTTATTGGAAAGTTTGTACTTTGTCATTTAATAATGGAACACAATAGGGCTGTTCGATTGGTCTTACTAACTTACAATTGAGACTCTTGATAAGGTGACAAAATTCTTATCCATTGGTTTTATTTCAATAAATCAGAGATAAACATCTGACACCACCTTACTCGGTAACTAAGAGAGTAGTAAGCTACTTTCTTGTTAAGCGAATAAATTCCATACAAATATAAAGCTAGTAAGCCAAATCGAACAGGCCTAAAATCATTCATATGACTACCACAATTGTCTCGGCAGCACCATCCGATCAACCCAATTATTCGGAACATTTTCGATTGTTCCGGCTCGAATCTCTTCAATGGCAACATCGATTTCATGTTTCAACGCTTCAATTGTCTCTGGATGGTTTGTGTAACATTTATCCTTAATGGCTCCCCACAGAAAATAACGCAAAGGACTCAAATCACAGCTCCGAGGCGGCCAATTGACATCACAATTTCCGCTGATTATTCGCTGGGTGACATGTGGCCCCGTCTTGTTGAAACTCAATGTCGTCCATGTCATTCTCTTGGATTCTTTAGAAACAAAAATTCATTGAGCTTGGCCCGGTAACGCTCACCGTTGGCGGTAACGGCGGCTCTTTGCTCATTTTCGAGGAAAAATGTTCCAGTGATAATGCCAGCCCAAAATCCACGCCAAACAGTGACTCGTTGTGGATGTCACGTGTGGGTTCTCTGAACCCCATATGCTTATTGACATAGCCACCGAGATGAAAATGAGCTTCATCTGAAAACACGATTTTTCGGTTCGATTTCAGCCCATTGGGCGTACCGAAAACACATTGGACGCGTCACATTTTACAAATGTCATACATAAATCTGAAATGATTCTATTCTATTCTACCTTTCAAAGTCAAAGAATCTGTAGTTCAAACTTTAAACGGCCCACCCTGTATTTACTCTACCAGATCATCTTTTCTAACTAAAATAATGGACAACTTCACTCAATCTCCATAGGTTTAAGATGGTTGCTCGGTCGTGTGTGTTTAATCGATTCAATTTTCTGACAGCGATTAATTGGTCAAATCTAACGCTATTATCAATTGTGCTGATTTTGCAATGCTTGCAAATTGTGCACATTTATTTCTAAAATCTTGGTTCAGTGCAAGAATCGCAATATTCTGTTCAGTGATGAGGCTCGTTTTTTGTGATTCAAAGGATATATCACAAATAGTCTTTTCACACTGCATGCGAAATCCATAAGATTTCAGCTTAAGGTCGATTTTCAAATGTAAGATTCCATACAAATTTTGAATTTGAAAATCGACCATATGTCATTTCAAGCTGAAACCTATTGATTTCGCATACAGCCTGAAAAGACCATAAACTAATTAAGCTGCATTTGGAATGAAAGAATCGTGAGACAGCATTACATCCACACAAACTCACTTTGAATCGCGCAAAACACGTGTTTTCAAAAATTCCTCTTGAAGAAGACATACGTAAATATACATAAAAATATTGAATCACTTCATTTTAGAATCGTTATTTTATCTAACACTTGTGTCTAATTTAGTTCAATATGGTAATATTGGTCATCTTCCGACCAATGTTCTACACTTACTTTTAATGTGAACAAGAATTCATGAAGAATAAAATAATATTCTTATTTAAGAGAACTATCTAACTCATGGTACATTATGATATCTAAAGTATTATTCTATAAAAATAAATGCATCGTCTGTGCCGAAATTACCATAGGAAAAGTATATTGAATCACTTAATTTTAGAATCGTTATTTCATCTAACACTTGTGTCTAATTTAGATCAATATGGTAATATTGGTCATCTTCCGACCAATGTTCTACACTTACTTTTAATGTGAAAAAGAATTCATGAAAAGTAAAATAATATTCTTATTTAAGAGAACTAACCTATGTTACAATATGATATCTAAAGTATTATTCTATAAAAACAAATGCAGCGCATGTACGCAAATTTCCATAGGAAAAGTACCATTGCAATTTGGAAAAAGAGATTTCTTTGCCGCACTACTCTTTTCATTGCCGTGTACTGCTGTAATCACGGCAATTCCCTTGCTACTATAACATATTTTACCCATACTAAGGCACTTCATTTAATTATTACATCCAAGAATTTTAGAAATATGTAAAACTTGTTTAATCCTGCCGTTCATAATCGATATTTGTCTCTTAAATACTTTTTTATTGCATACTTTTAGATTGGCAAACTTTCAAAATGGTATAGTATACCTGCGGCATTACTCATTATCCTCCCAGACTGGTATTTAAGTAAACATGCCAAGCCATTAGATGATGTTTATAATGAAAAGTTTTTAAATTTAGTTTTGGGTATTTCCCACACTAATAGCTTTTTATTTCTCCACTGCTCACGTGATACATGATTTGCAACAGAATATAATTATTCATTGCATGCTTTTAGGCATTTTAGAGTTTTTTTTGGGGGGCGGTTGTAGTCTCTCTCGCTGCCACAACTACAACACAATCTGCATGGGTGAGGATGTCGTTCGTTGTTCTCCTTTATGTGTAACCTTCAGTTAATATTCTTTATGGTGTTTTTGTTGTAAATAAATGTTGTAAAACATCTAAAAGTTTTACTACTCTCTACCATACAAAGTACAACGAGTATGGAGCCATTGTGACAACTCTTTTTTCTTTTTCATTGAGCAAATAACACCCCTGAGCTTATGCTACAAAAAATAATTTGACGTTAGACGATGGAAGAGAGAGTTTTTTGTCTCTTCCTATTTGAAGGCAACAGTAGTGAGAAGTTCACTGTCATTATCCTGACTTGGAATATAGGGTGGGACATTTAAAATTTTAAATTAGAATCGGCTTTATAAAGGTACTGGTTATTTTTTCAAATTTCTGATTTTATTATTAAGGTTGAACTTTGTCATTTAATAATGGAACACAATATCATTCATATGACTACCACTTCTGGCTCGGCAGTACCTCATCCGATCAACCAATTTTTTTTAATACATGGCCCAATGATTAGAACAGAGCTTTGAGTCATTCAGAACTTTGAGTCATACACTTGTAGTAAGAGTTTGAATTGGCCTTTAATTCCACTCGATCTTATCACACCACCCTCGTTTAATTTGCTATCATGCTACAAACTTTTCCAAAATATGCAAGGTATGAGTTTATGTAATACTGACGTATAGACAGTGTTATTCATGCAACTGCTGTGTGTATGAATGTAATCATTTATGAGGTTATAAACCAAGTGTATGATGGATGTAGAGGGGACCAAGGGCTGGCATCAGCCACCACTGAGCATTCCTGGCTACCGTCAACTTCACACATTGACTGGCTGCAGACACATTTTTGTCGGTGTATGCGGACGAATTTGCTCTCACTGTAGTACGTTATAATTTAATTAAATGTAAATTAAAATGCTTTTATGAATATTAAAATTGTTTTATTATCAGTAGAACAACAACATCAACAAACTTTCTCGGCGGATGTGGTGATTTTCAACGTGTGGATACGGAAACGCTAGACGGCTGTGTCGTCGCCGTCGTCGAGCGATGAATGGCGAAAGAAGAAGAAATTGTCTCATCAATAGCAAGTGAAGCATGCTTTTAGGCGCGTCTTATTTGCTTGAACTACTACTCGCAATTATTCGTTTCGTTTGCCAAATTTCCGTTGAACTTCTGCCATCATCATTGGCAAACATACACATAAATGACTGTTTGCTATTCTGGGCTTTTTTCACCGCTTCTTCTTCCCTTTCTACTTATTAATTTTCGCTTTGGAAATCCACTTAAACCATTAAGTTTTTTTTTTCTTTCATTTGTGTCTCTTGAAAATGTTGGGGAAAAAAGCTGTAACAGATTGTTGGCTCAACGACGACAATGACAATGATGCGAGAGTTGATTGTCGACATCGATGTTGTCAATTTAGCGGGATTTATTTTAGAAATCGGCTTCATAAGACTTTTTTGTGACTGCACGCGAAATCTAGCTGATATGACATTTGTAAATAGACCTTGTACCTTGTCACACTTCATGCGAAATCTAGCTGAAATTACATAAGGTCGATTTACAAATGTCTCGAGTATTAAGTCGAGAATAATTTAAAAATATTAAATATTATATTAATCGCGTTAGTTACAAAATTTGTATACCCTCCACCTACAGGATGGAGGTATACTAAGTTTGTCATTCCGTTTGTAACACCTTGAAATATCGACCTGAGACCCTATAAAGTATATATATACTTGATCGTCATAAAATTCTAAGACGATCTAGCCATGCCCGTCCACCCGTCCGTCTGTTGAAACGAATGGAGCCAGGATGTCCAAATTTTTCATAAATGCGTCTTATAGTCGTAGATCGGTTGGGATTGCGAAATTGTTCCAAAGGGAAAATTTTTTCCCTCACAAGGACTGAAAATACCCGTAATAACCCCTAATATATTATAGTATTTAAGCATGTTTTTCTATATGTCTGCTTGTACTTACGTGCCCCATAAAGTGATTCTTATTCGTAGGGGTGAAATGGGGCAAAAAGGGATAAAAATGGTACCTACCTAACGACAACTGCTACAAACACGAAATTCGGTGTGTACATTCCTCTAATTGAGTAGATATAATATAAAAGTATGTTTTCCAAATTCGTACTTTTAAGGTGTAAATGTGAATAGAGGGATCTAAATGGTACCAACCAAAGGGCAGCATCTAAAATAATGAAAGTTGGTGTATAGATTCCTCTGATTGCGTAGACACGTAAAATAAATGTATTTTTCAAAATTCGTACTTTTTGGGGTAAAAATGGGATACAAATTGTACCAATCAAATTACCGCAGCTAGAGTCATGAAATTCGGAGTATACATTCTGCGTAGACATGAAAAATTAAAGGTTTTTTAAATTCGTACTTTCAAGGGATACAATGGGAACAGAGGAATAAATGATGAAATTCGTTGTGTACATCCCTCTAATTTCGTAGACACGTAAACTAAAGAGATTTGAGAAAGTCGTACTCTTAAGGGGAATATGGGAAATAGGGGATAAAAATGGTACCAACTAAACGGCTATAGCTAGAATAATGAAATTCTGTATGTACATCCCTCTAATTGCGTAGACAACTAAAATAAAGAGAATTTAGAAAATAGTACTCTAAGGGGGTAAAATGAGAAAAAGGGGATAAAAATGGTACCAACTAAACGGCTACAGCTAGAATGATGAAATTCTGTGTGTACTTCCTCTAATTGATAAGTCGTTAGATTTTATAAAGTCGTTAAAAGGGATAAAAATGGTACCACTTAATTTGCCGCATTCATGAAATTCGGAGTATATATTCCTCTGACTGCGTAGACACGAAAAATAAAAAGGTTTTTCCATATTTGTGCTTTTGAGAGATATAAGGGAGGGATAAAAATGGTACCAACTAAACGGCATGGTACCACGGCCTTGTCTTATAGCCGTGTTTTTAAATAATTAAAATTTTATATTTTTTATAGAATATTTTTTTCAATATTTTTATTTGTTTGGGTTTGGCCATATTAAAAAAATTTAACATTTTCCTGTAATGTTACTGCACTTCTACGAAAATCGACAGTCTCTTGCCTTCAAACTTGACAGCACTGGCTGACTATGTCATGTTGTTTCATTAACTGAATGCTAGATTTTTATTGCTCTCGTTCTCTCTCTCCATCCTACGTTCGTTCTCCTCGCTCTCTGTCGAATAAGTGCCGCACTTGCGAAGAAGTGCCTGTTTTTTCCTCCACAAGAACACTTGAGCAATGTAAAATTTCGTTTTAATTACAATTTCCGCATGTAAAGCTGTAGCATAAAGGATACGCAATTTTTGTTTTTTCCGCTGCCTCTCTCGCTGAATGACTTCTTAAAAAGTCGTTTAAATTCATTCAAAAACACAGAGGAAAACTCAAAACTGAATATCATGTTTTCTTCCATTCCTTTCACATGTATTTTTTTTTTTCAAAATATGTACATGATATGCATAACTTGGCTTTCATCATCAGCAGGCTGCTGACACAGCCACATTTGGCTGATTTTTCCGCATAGTCCCTGAATTTTACACCATTTTGAGTTTCTAGAAATATGTACATACGTATGTACATGTGTGAAAAATACACAAATTATACCCACTACTATTCTACTTCACGTATTATGTTAATGACTCTGTCATTTCATTTTTCTATTGCGCGCACATGCCCACTTAATTTTACCAAAACTATTCCACCATGCACTTTGACATACATACAAATGTGTAATTAGTCGGATTTTCGCACAAACAAAATAATTAGAATATTATGTGCAAATATGACCTGAGCATTTGGAACATAGCCGCTGGTACTGGCCCAATTGGAATGAATTGTATGCCATTCAATCCTCATTTCACCTATGAGCTGAAGTGCTAAGGTATATACATATATAAAAAAGGATATATAAAAAAAGATTTTCATACTTATTGGTTCAAAGTTTGTCCAATGCTAAGTTTCTTTGTTATATTACTGTTTTACAGAATAGTTTAGGTCATTTATTGAGATCAAAAATTAATTGAATGAAACGACTTAGAATGACTAAAGCTCATAATGGATATTATCGCAAACCTAAACCCTAAATCCGCATGCAGAGAGCTACCATAATAGTATTGTCACACTGCCTGCGAAATCAAGCTGAAATGACATAAGGTCGATTTTCAAATATCAAATTTGTATGGGATCTGACATTTGTAAATAGATCTTACATCATTTCAGCTAGATTTCGCAGGCAGTATGACAAGGCTATAAGAATACATGCAATTATGCAGCGGCAGTCCGTGTTGATTTATTTAAAATTTCTTCGCACCTTTTTTTGTTTAATATTTGTATGGAATTGACTGCCACATTTTTCTTGTTGATTTATTTAAGAAAAACCAATGGATAATAATGCCGCCACCTTATCAAGCCTCTTAATTGTAAGCTAGTAAGACCAATCGCACATGCCGTTTAAAAACTAGTTAATTAAGTGAATTACCGATAACTACAGAATATATATTTTTTCTTTTTTGAGGTCCCCTAGTGGAATCTCGATATCATGCTTTGGCACAAAATCTTTCGATATTATTTATTTTTACAGGTAGTGTGCGCGAGCCTTTAACGTTCACATTCTATTGTATTTTTCTATACTATGATTCCACTGTAAAAAAAGAAAAAATATTGTTAGTTTTCTCTCTCTCTCTCCTTCTCGCAACATTCCACCTCAACCTCTATTCTACAAATACCAAAATGTCCTGATCTTTTGTCGGTGGTCGTCCTTAAGCACTCACCTGGTAAAAACTTTTCTTTCATTCTTCCACTTAACATTTAGTTGCAATCGTTCCACTTCTAATGTTTTAAAGCAAACAAACTTTCTACTCATTATAATTTATAATAAATAAGGTTTTTTTTGCAAATGCATTCACACTCACTCACTCAACGAGAACTTTGTTAAAAGTTAAAACATGACCATAAAACTAAATAAATTGTACATGCATACTACGTTTGAATGGTTCTATTCTCCATTCACAAGTATAATTTCTTTTTTGAATTTTAGGTCATTAAAGTTGTGCATATTTAAATCTAAATGAGAACATTTCGCAATGGAGCACAATTTTACTCAATGCCTCTACCTCCCTCCCCACCCACATAACATTATGCTTATCGCAAAAGAGTTCTTACCAAATGAATGAATTTTTATTGAGAACAAAAAATGATTCCAACTTTTTTCCCAGCTGCATTACTTGCATACAATTTTAACTTAACTCAACAGTAACAACGAACAACTATTTCTGTTTCTACGGTTGGCGATAATCATCATTAGTAAGCACTGGGTGTTTCAAATATCGATTTAATTACAAACTTGGTGTGTGGCACACTTTCTAACACGGATTTGCTTTTAACGAACTTATTATTGTTCAAGGCGTTTAATTGTGTTTTCTTCTCACACTCGTTTGAATGAGGTTAAAAGTTGAAGGTTATCCTAAAACAGTTACATTATTTTATCTGTTACATATAACGTAGAAAAATTAAATTTGAAATAATTTCAATCGTATGTTTTATAGTCCTCTTTACACCGAAATGTATGTGTGTGGGACGTTTCTAACGAAATTTAGCTGGGGCAACACCAATTTTGCTAATTTTTTGGTAGTATTCGAGACCTGATGAAAGATATTATTACTTTTCATTGAATTTTATTTTCATGATGGCGCTCTCATGAAAAATTTGGAAGTGTTTAGAGTACAAGATGTAACACAAATTCTCAGAATTAATATTTTTGAAGAAACATTTATATACATTTAAATCACCTACTTTACTTTTTGTTCAGGGATCTTCAGTTATCGTTGATGTTACCATGTGTTTTCTATAGCTGTCATTTAAAAAAAACTCAAACATGAGGCACCCTGTAATATTGTAGAAACTTTGTAAAAAGAATAGAAATCTTCATTTTTACCAAAAAATCCCACATATAGAAATATGTATGTAATTATTTATATTAAAACAGGTCAGGCAAAAGTCTTGTGTAATGCCCCATAATAACATACATGTGTGCTACGTCTTTTTAAATCCTTTTGTCGTTTATTGCGATTCTTGCAATAAAATTACTTCTCTGGCAACCATTTTTCTTTTATTGTTGTTGGTGTGTTTCCCCAAGTAATTTTCTTAAGTAGCTTTTAAACCAATTTCTCTTAAGAACGAACACCAAGAGCTCTGCGTATGGATAGTAACGAACATTTAACCGGCTGTGCCGCCGCCTACGCACATAACAGGAATTACAGCCATCAACACTGTAAAAAGGACAACCGGGACGATATAAGAAAGAGAGAGTGGAAAGGAAACGAAAGAAAATAAAAGAACTTAGGAAATAATAAATAGTTTATTGTGTATGGTTATGCATTCAAATCCATTAACTTGAAGTAGTAGTAGTAGACGAATAATGAGTAATAATGGGATTGTATAATAAAAAAGGGAATGCGGCTGTAAAGAATAAAATATTGTATGAAATTGCTTTGCGCAGAGTGTAGAATCATTTGCGAGGGGAATAGTTGTTCTGTTCAAAGAACTGTGAAAAGAGAATTATTATATTTTTAAAAAGGATCCAAAGCTATCGCAATACCAATTTAAATCCATTTCGGTCTAACACAGCTTTCGGATATACACTCAAAATCCACTTTTTGCTGATTTCAACTGTCAAACTCCATATATAGAAAATCTCAAAGTCCGAAATCTCGGCGAATGTTAATTTTGTAGTCATATTTTCAGTTTGAAGCATAATAGCATTGTCACACTGCATGCGAAATCTAGCTGAAATGACATAAGATTGATTTACAACTAGCAATTTTTTATGGAATCTGACATTTGTAAATCGACCTTATGTCATTTCAGCTAGATTTCGCATGCAGCGTGACAAGGCTATAAAAAAGTAAATAAGAAAAAGTAGTTATACGCCTTTTTGTATGGTAACAGGTTGGCTTACATTGACTGTTAAAAAATGGCACAGAAAGATAGACATTCTTCATTTTTCACCTCCATTTCTTGTTGGACCTGAAAACGTTCGTCCGCAAAGAAACGCTGTCCTCTCTTTGTTCTCAATCCTTTAATGAATTGACTCAGTTGGGCGCCGTCTTTTGCCGCGTCGCTGTTCAAAATTAATCTACGCCGCTCTTTAATAGCATAATGAAAGGAAAAGGTTTTTCACGTGAAAAGCTCATGGCAACTGGTTATTTATGAAATGGTCTTTTTCATTTTTTTGTGTGTTAAAGCATTTGGTCAACAGTGATTAATAGCCATACAAAAACAGACCTTCAACTTATTCATGTGTTTTTTAAACGTTCCTTTCAGTTCATGCGCCACATTCAACCGTACACAAACAATTATGAAAAATAAATGTTTCGGAAATAAAATATGGCGTAAAAAAGCGACAAGGGGTAAATTGTATGTTGGTGGGAAATGAAAAATTATCCAAAATAAAAAAGTTTATTGAGTACAAAAATTAAAAGTTTGTTTCAAATAGAAATTTTAACAGTACATCGATGTACTTTGCTATTTTATCAGTTTTGAAGTTGGATGATTGCAGGGTGATTCAAATAAATCACTCTAATCAAGCGGAAAGAAAGTACAACGAAGGTGATGTGTTGTACTAAACACGCTCACAAATGAGAAGTTGTTAAACCATTTTATTGAGAACAAAAACTAAAAGTTCAAAAACAGATTTTGGCTGTAAATCGAAGATATTTTTTATTTAGTTCACAGAACTAAAAATTGCTAGGCGATTCATATAATTCAATTTCTGAAAGTAATGCCGAAACAAAAATGACAATGACAAGAAGATGATTTTGATGGGAAGTCAATTGTTTAAAATAAAAAATTAATACTTTTTTCTACAATAAATTTATTTTATGTTCGATTTATGTTTTTTTGTAGCATTGTTCCATTAAAATTAAGAAAAACTATACATTAGAAAATAAAAATATTTTTTTTTTCAAGAATAACAAATAAATATTAGGAGTATTGTTTGTAATAATTATATACATAAATATATCACACTAGCAGTGCCCGCTACTTCGCACGCGGAAAAGCCAGATATCTGTTATCAGTTTTATCTGTCTTTGGATAGTATTTATTGAATTTTCTTTTAGTAGATATCGATAAATCTAAAATAGTCAAAGAAATGTACTTGACGACGAATTGTACTATTTTAGGTGAACTCCTTTCGTATGTATCATTATTATCATTTCCTACTCAGTTTCGAGAAAAAATTACAAGCGCAGAGCCTTTTATGTCCTCCAACTCATGTTTCTAGATTAAGGCCGCCATTTTATAACCTCCTCTTTCCCAAAAAGAACACATTTTGAAAAATCTCTATACATGTGTTTTCACTTCTCTCCTAAAGGCAGTTACTTTACTTAGTACAACGTTTATCCCTTTTCGTCCCGCATTCTCCTTACAAATAAATATTTTGAAACTTTCATAAGATAACAACTTTACATGCCAAATTCCAAAATTCTAGCTATAATACTTTAGTTGGTACCATTTTTATCTTACCTTTCTGTCCCATTTATCCCTTATAAATACAAGTTTCGAAAAATCCATTTAGATTTGCGCTTCTACGTTGTCAGAGGAATCTATGTACCAAATTTCACGATTCTAGCTATAATACTTTAGTTGGTACCATTTTTATCCCTTTTTGTCCCGTTCACTCCTCAAAGGTATAAATTTCGAAAAAATCCATTTAGATTAGCGCTTCTACGTTGTCAGAGGAATTTATTTATAAAATTTCACGATTCTAGCTATAATACTTTAGTTGGTACCATTTTTATCCCTTTTTGTCCCGCTCATCGCTTATAAGTACAAATTTCGAAAAAATCCATTTATATTTGCTCTTCTACGTTGTCAGAGGAATTTACATGCTAAATTTCACGATTCTAGCTATAATAATTTATTTGGTACCATTTTTATCCCTTTTTGTCCCAACCCTTATAAGAAAAAAAATCGAAAAATCCATTTTGATTGCGCTTCTATATAGTCAGAGGAATTTACATACCAAATTTTATGATTCTAGTTGTAATACATAAATTGATACCATTTGTATTCCTTTTTGTCTCTTTCCTCCCTTAACACATTGAGTGCCAAGCGGTTTTGACGCAAACCTTCCCAGGAGGCCAAATTTTTTTTTGCTCTAAGTAAAAGCAAACACTGTCGTGTGTTAAAAGTAAAAATTTCGAAAAATTCCTATTTGTAGCTCGTCTGCATGGTCATTGCAAGTAACACACCGAATTACATGTTTCTAGCTTCTAGTGTTTATCCCTTTTTGTCCCATTTTACCCCCTAAAAGTACGAATTTTTTATTTTGGGAACTACCTGAAAATTTCATTACCCTGACTTCAGCCGGTCTGGGTACTGATCAGTGATAAGTCTGTCAGTAACGCAACTCTTATATGTATATATATAGATTGAGTCATTAAGCAGATCTAAGTTAAGTTATTGCTAACAATAATTTTTCATCAAAAAATATAAATTAAATTTTGCGATATTATAAAATCTCCACATGTATACATTAATTATTTCGCTTTATTTACGTTTATTTCTTTATTTTGTCTCTTTCAGCCACTGAGATCCGCTGCCAGGAAAAATCTCGCGGTGGTTTGAGCTATGAGGTTATTCTGGCCGAGCCAGCTCCTAATGTAACCGTTCCCAAGAAGCCGGTAACACCTGGCAAAAATGTCTCAGCCGAAGAAATTGAGCAGAAATTAAAGGCAGCCGAAGAAAGACGTATTGTAAGTATGGATAACTAGGTTATATGGCAAAACAGTCTATAGCATTCAATTTCTTCCCTTCCATGTAGTCTTTGGAACAAAAGAAAATGGCCGATTTAACTTACAAATTGGCGAAAATTGAAGAAGCCACACGCAAAAAGGATGAAATCACCAATGAATTCATCAACCAAACCAAGGAACAATTGGAATCGAAAATGGAACAACATGTTGAAAAGCGTGAAGCCATTATCAGTGACTTGAAGGAAAAATTGAAGGTAACTTTTAAAGAGATGGAAACCCCCCAAAAAAAAACACACACTAACATATGTCTGCTTGTGTCCTTAGATTCACTCTCAAGAAATTGAAAAGACTCGTGAACAATTGGAACAACAAAAATATATTGAAAAAATCGCCATTGAGGAGAAACTAAAGACCGCTCAATCTTTGCGCGATGAAAATATTAAGAAGATGTTGGAACGCCTAAAGGAACATGTAAGTTTTTACTCTAAAAAAATAATAAACCACTCGGCCAATTCTGTCAATTATCAGGCACTCAGAAAAAAAGCACCACCATGGTCACCATTCACCACCATTCATTGTTTATATTCTACATCTTCCTGACATTTGTCAATGTTTCATTTTTCATTTCATCTCTCATTTCGAAAAGAAAACAATTCTTCGTCTTTATTTAAGCCAAACATAACATTTATTATTTTGAAGCACTTTATTTTGCACTCACACACCACTCACTACGAATATTTTTTTAAGTATTTCATTTCGAAAAATAAAATTGGCATTTCCTTTTTCCTTCATACTTTGTAATATAATCCAAAATTGATATCATTTCTTCTCACTCATGTTCAATTCATTATCATTTGTTTCTACAAATCTTTTTCCATTAACAATTTTTTTATAGAACACTGTCAAAATTGCCGAAATCAAAAATCAAATCGATCAATTGGAATCACAAAAAATCGAGGAGAAGGCCCGCATTATTGAAAATAAATTATATACCGCTGAACAAAATCGTGAAAAGGAGATTCAAAAGAAAATTGAAAAAGTTCATAAGCTCGTATGTTTCATTTTCTAATTATTTGTCTAACTACATACTACCCCCCTACATACTACATTTAGTTTTAATTTATGTTATTTTTTGTGTTTAGATTTACCATTTTAGAAATTATATCAATCATGGCTTTTTGTTATATTCATTTTGATTTCAAATAATCATAACATAAAGTCATCGCTGATTGTCGTCATGTGTGTAATTCGCCCGAAAGAAGAAAATCTGTTGATAAATCTATGAAAAATTCGAATTTTCAAATTCAAAAATGTTCACTGTACATTCTTTATATGTCACTCTTTTTTGAAAGTGTTATGACATTCCTTGTGTTATATATTTGATCAATGCTGCATATTTATTTCATTTTGATTGTTGTTTCATTTCATTTCATTCTCCGTGAATGTCAGTTTTCTTTCAAATGCTTGGCATGTTTTCTTTTTTTAACTGGGATAAGAGTCGTTACGATTTAAAAAAATCTGTGTTTAGACTTAATGAATTCGTATGATCATGTTATTTCATTCTGCCGTTCCTATTGAAATGCCTGCGATAAAAAAACGTAAAAATTAGTATTTTTTACTCAAAATGAAAAATATTTTTCATTACGTCGCACAGTGAAATACTTTCATACAAGCTGAGGCAAAAATTAGAAGGAATAGAGTTAGGACCTTAATTGAATTTCGCACAATTACCTTATATCGTCAAATTAGATCAAAAACAATTTTTTGTTTAAATACGCCCTGAACCACGACCACCTCCCATGTTAGTTAAAATGAAAAACGTCATAAATTTCTTATTGAGCGCCCCGGTAGTCGAGTTGGTGGCATGCTCAGGGTCGTGGGTTCGATTACCACCAGAGGCTCTGGTCTGTCGCTTCAATAACTAGCTACATTGGTCTTTGTCACCTCGGCTCAATCCCTTGACCCAAAATCCAGTTTAAATGACATAAGGTCGATTTTCAAATGTTAGATGCCATAAAAATTTGACATTTGAAAATCGACCTTATGTCATTTCTGCTAGATTTCGCATGCACTGTGACAAGGCTATAATAAGCAATTCTTACAATTGAGTAAATTCATACTTGTGAAAAGAAACTTTCCATGGTTATAACTTATAAGTAAGAAATTGTTTGTATGAAAAAAAAACATTGAGGAAATTTTAACTAAAAAAATGTGTATTTTCTTAAAATTAAGCTTATGTGTTTGTTTACTGAAATTTATGCCGAGTTCTTTATACATTTAAGTATTAATGAACTTATAAAAGATCACTTTAAATTGTTTCGAAAATTCCTAATTCTTGTTCGTTTGCAGAGACTTATTTCTTAAATACTTCATGTATTATTCTAAACAACCACTGCGATGGCGTCTATCTTGCCTTCGCATCAATCATGGAGTAAAAGCTCAGCTCTTAATGGCAGAGGTATCATGGAACTTTTGTGAAATATTTCATGTTTTCATTTAATTGAATTAGTTGTGCATACCCTGAAACCAAATCATTTGTTTGAATTATTTTAGTCACACTGAACTTATTTTAAGTTCACTTTTTTCCTTGTATCAAGCAAAATTTTCCTCAGTTTAAGTAAAAATGTATTTGCTTTGGGGGAAAATCTGCAAATTTGTCCTCAGTTTAAGTAAATCTTTACTTTTTTTGAGTAAAAATTTACTTAGTTTCAGGAAATGTTCAGCAAAACTTTACTTAGATTTAGTAAAAATGTATTTGTTTTAAGGAAAAACTTACTGCAAGTTTCCTCAATTTGAGTAAATATTTACTTAGTTTGAGGAATATTGAATTAGAATCAAGAATCAAAAGTTTGAACTTGATAGGGTTATAGGGTTCACTTTTTTCACACCTTTCGATTGAGAGCTGACTTCACTAAAAACTAAAATAAATAATAACGTGAATAAACTATCCCAATGTCCCTCAAAAAGTAAACCTTCAAATATAGTTAAGTCGCAACGGTTAAATAATTACGGCGTCTAAAAAGCATCCTTATTAGGATTCTGTAGCTTGTAACTTGTATATGGACGATAGGAAAAATCATCGTTCCATTAGATAACACGCACACTCATAATTAGAGGTGTTTACACTAAATCTTAAATGTTTTAAATTCAAGGGGAATTTACCTTTCAAATTATAAAGGTGATAAATTAGCATTTTTTTAAGTTAGAAAACAACAGACAAAATTACACGACATCAATTAGGGGCGTTTACACTTTAAATTTTATAAGGTACTGAACTTTTAAAATTGTCCGTCCGTCCTTCCTTTCTAATTATAAAGCCGAGAAACTAGAATTTATTTTAAGATAGAAAATATTTTAAGATAGAAATTTCAAAAATTTTTAACCATTAACTTGGATTTGTTGATGTTAAATATTTTAATACCTAATGATCCTCAAATCGGCACTATGCTCCTTATATGCGTAAAAGGACAAAATATAGGTATAAAGATGTGCAAACCACAACAAAGTTTACAAATTTCTTCGACTTTTAAATTCAATTCCCTTCCTTTCAAATTATAAAGGTGATAAATTAGCATTTGCTTTAAGTTAGAAAACAACAGTCAAAATTACACGACCTCAATTAGGGGCGTTTACACTTAAAATTTTATAAGGTACTAAAAACACAGCTATTGAACTTTTAAAATTATCCGTCCTTCCTTCCTTTCTAATTATAAAATCGAGAAAGTAGAAATTATTTTAAGTTAGAAACCATTAACTTGGATTTGTTGATGTTAAATATTTTAATACCTAATGATCCTCAAATCGGCACTATGCTCCTTATATGCGTAAAAGGAATAAATATAGGTATAAAGATCTGCAAACCACAACAAAGTTTATAAATTTCTACGACTGATGAATTATTTAAGCCATGTGCATGTTCATGCCATTTGAATATTACGACATTGCATCCCATTTTATGTTGACAAATTTAAAAAAATTTATAGGAGATTTATAAAAGAATATTTTTTTAAATTATTGCGAACTTAGAGTTTATCAACAGATTTCTTTTTTATTATTTAAGCCACTTTGAAAACTCGGAAAAATATTTTAACAACACCAACTAATTAATTCTTTGTTTCCATCTATCCCCCCCAACCCCCCTCCCATGATAAACAGGAACGCCGTGCTGAATTGGTACGTCAAAACAAGGCAGCCGCCCAACAGCCATTGTGCGAGGATAACTCAGCACCCATTGCCTCATCTGGCTAGAATATTGACGATTACTCAGCTACAACTACACAACTTCTCAACAGTAACAAGCAAGAAAGGAAAGGAATGATGATAAACTAACAACACAGCACTACAAAACTGCTTCAAATAACAAAATACTTCAAAATTAGAGATCTTTGGGAGAACCTTAAGGTTTTCCACACGAAAAAACATGAACAACATGAAAAATCATAAACTGCTAATACAAAAACAAAAACCCCGTTTAATTAAAAACTAAACTATATACTCAAACAAAATTTAAAGAAAATCAACAACATGGTAAAAACGCATATAATCCCCTCTCTCTTTACTATTAATTATTACACAAACAAACAACAAATACTAATTATATTTTTCATTAACAATTATTATTACAAAACAAACAAAAAACAGCTACAAAAACTCATTAAATAAGTAAACGAAACAAAACAAAAAACAACAACAAAAGCTGATATTACAATTACAAGAACAACATCAAGATGATAATAATAAAAAAACAACAAACAAAAACTCCGCTTACACGAAGGAGAGAGTTTTTCAAGCGTTGAAGCAAACAAAAGTTCGCAGAGAACCATAATATAAAGTTAATATTAACCAATTATATTTTTGCACTGTTTTTTGTTCTAAATTATTACCTTTTGCAAAATCAAAATTGTACGTTTTTATTGAGAGCAAAAATTAATTGAAGCGAACGACTTAAAACAAAAAAAAAACAAAACCAGCTATAAAACTCAAAAGAACGAATACTACTAAAAAACAAAGAGAGAGAGCGTTGCTTTGTCCGAAAAAGTATTGTTCAACAACTTCGACAGGGCGACTCCTAATCAACGCTTTATATATACATATATATACATACATGTATGTATGTGGGAAACGAACATCTGAAAAGTCGTTAAGCTTGATGTGACATTTTAGTTTTTGTTTCATATTCATTTATTCCCATGTTTTATTAATAAAATTATATAAAAATGTGAATTTCAAGTATTATTTTTTCAAATTGTATAACCTATAACCCCCTCCCTCCCCTAGCCTGGCTGCTTTACGGAGATGATAGTTTTCTTTATGATTTTATAATTTTCTTACTTTTTATATGTAACATTTTTTTGTAATCAACTTATATGTGTAAGTTTCATTGATATAATTTCCAATTATTTTTTAATATGTATTGTCGTGTAAGTTCTTTTTTTAATAAAACAATAAAATGCTTCAAAAAAAATCAATAAAACATTATTTAAACAAATAAAAAACAATGGGTTTTATTTCATTTCACCATAAACAACACGTGTTTAGGCTTATACTAAATTATACCAAAAAAAAACGGTTTATTAATCAAAATATAAAAGAAAAATTTTAATTTTTTATACTTTGTGGGAAGAATAGCATTAAAAAATAATAATAAAACCAGATTGATTTGGTATAAATTATATAAAAGAAAACGTAATATTAAAATTTAAATATAAATATAAAACAAATATTTTGTCTATTTAATCTTATATTAACAGAAGAAGAAGAGAAAAACAATGGAAAATCATACTTTCATATTGAATTAAAAAGTATGTAAAAAGCGAAATATGATAATAATATAAACCGAAAATATATACAAAAAACAAACATCAATAACAACAACAACTCTATATTATAATTTCCCCAACAACAAGTTAGTATAATTTGCTTGCAAATTTTCACAACTAGCTTAATTATTTACAAAAACAAGATATTTTCAACAAAAACCTATGCAAGTTTTCAAACCAAAAAAAAGGAAAAGAGCTCACTTAAAAACAAAAATAAATTTTCAATTTAAAAGAAGACGTCAAAGTGAGCTTGAACTTTTTTTTATTAAAACCAAAATAAAGAAAGAAAACAATTAAATTGTTAAAATATATAATCTTTGAAGTAAAACAAAAGAAAAGTAAAAAACAACAACCAACTGCATTAATCAACCTTTAACTTTAGAGAAACGCTTTTGCATTAAACCAAATATACAACCACAACACAACAAATGTAAACCATCTTACATATATACCTTCTTAATTAATGAAAAACTATAAGCCTTATTCTTCAAAAAAACCCTTCTCCTCCAAACCCGCCCTCTACGCCTTCTTCTCTCTTAGAAAACATTAAACTTTACCTTTCTTACCATAAAATACTCCTCCTTTGTAGCACAACCTCTATCAACCAATTTACATGAATGTCATCCCTCCCCCCTCTGTAATCGCCATGTATTACCTAAAGTCTCTGTTGTGATGAAGACCGATCCAACTTCCCCCCCCCCCCCCTCATAACTAAACCGAAATAAATTTCCAAATAAAAAATACCGCTGCCAGTTTGTTTTCTCTTTTTTATATTTAGTATAACCTATCCAAGACACCCTGTAATGTATCACATTTCACAGGAGTACGTAACTTTTTTAGTTTAAGCGAAGAAAAAATATTTAAGAATATTCATAACAAGAGGCAGAAATCTCAACAAGAATCGTATATATAAATGTGTAAAACTCATTTCGTAATACAGACATGAATATATCAAAAACAAAACAACAACAAAAAACAACCATTGTGAAGAAAACATCAATAAAGTATGAAAATGACAAAACATTTGTAATTGGAATGCTAATAATAATGAGGTGTTGACTTTTTATTTCCAAAGAAAATTCAAAGGTAAGATCAAGGGCAAATGTCGATAATGTGAGACGACCAACATTTAGCTATATATCAAGACGAAAAATATAATCATACCCGTGTCTCCCAGTTTTGCCCAAAGTCATGCACTTTTTTATGGGCCCCAAAGGTTTGGGGCCTCGGTGTCATTTTTGTGATAATTTTCTCAGGCTCATATCTTGCAAACCGTTTGGAGGCAAAGTTGTAGCTCTTGTCATAAAGAATAAAAATGTCGAACATATAAAATCAAAAAAACTTCATCTTCAAGGTCAAAATCGCTAAAAAAAACTTTAAAAATTCGATGTTTATTCCTTTTTTTTCCCCTGTTCAGGTCCGTAGGTAACAAACCGTTCAAAATTCAAGGAAACAATCAACTACAAACATGTACCTAAGATCTCAATGTTTTTTTCTTTACTTCAACATTGAGATACTCTGCTATCTATTACTAAAATAATAAAAAAACAAGTAAAAACGGTGTTAAGTTCGGCCGGGCCGAATTTTTAATACCCTCCACCATGGATTCCATTCCACAGAGGTTGTCTGTTTTCATAGAAGTGCAGTAATATTACAGGAAAATATAAATTTTTTTATATAGCCAAACCCAAACAAATACAAATATTGAAAAAATAATTTTATAAATAAATATAATATCTTTATTATTTCAAACCATTATTTATTTCAAATCAAAAAATAAATATTCTTATTTAATATTTTCAAAAAGTTTAAATACCATAAATATCAGTAGATAGTGGGTGCTACAGTTTGTTGTATTTCCATTCTATTTTAATTCCAAAAGTATTACCCCCTTGACGTTTCTACGCAACTAGAATTTCATCATTCTAGCTGTAGTCGTTTAGTTGGTACTATTTTTATCCCTCTGTACCATTGTATCCCTTGAAAGTAAAAATTTCCAAAAATCCGTTTATTTTTCATGTCTTCGTAGTCAAAGGAATGTATACTCCGAATTTCATGACCCTAGCTGCGGTCATTTCGTTAGTACTATTTTTATCCCCTTTTTCTATTTTGACCCCAAAAAGTACGAATTTCGAAAAATCAGTTTATTTTCCGTATCTACACAGTCAGAGGAATGTATACTCCGAATTTCATGACTTAAGCTGCGGTCATTTGATTGGTACTATTTTTATCTCCTTTTTCATTTTAACCCCAAAAAGAACGACTTTTGAAAAATCCGTGAATTCTACGTGTCTATGCAATCTGAGGAATGTATACACCGAATTTCATTATTCTAGGTACAGCCGTTTGGTGGGTACCATTTTTATCCCTCCATTCCCATTTTACCCCTTAAAAGTACGAATTTGGAAAAAATATTTTTATATTATGTATCTACTCAATTAGACTCTACACACCGAATATCGTGTTTCTAGCTGTTGTCGTTTAATATGTACCATTTTTATCCCTTTTTTGTCCAATTTCACCCCCTACAAATAAGAATCACTTTATCGTGCACGTTTTTGGTATAAGGGAAATGCGCATACCAAATATCAAGCAAATATAAACAGACATATTCAAAAAACATGCTTAAATACGCTAAAATATTAGGAATTAGTATGGGTATTTTTAGTCCTTGTGAGGGAAAAAATTTTCCATTTGGGCCGATTTCGCCCCATTTCCAATATCAATCCAATCCCAACCGATCTACGACTATAAGACGCATTTATGGAACATTTGAACGTTCTAGCTCCTTTAGTTTAGATGCTAGCGTGCTTTAAACATACGAACAGACGGACGGACGGATATGGCTAGATCGCCTTAGAATTTTATGACGATCAAGAATATATATACTTTATAGGGTCTCAGGTCGATATTTCAAGGTGTTACAAACGGAATGACAAAGTTAGTATACCCCCATCCTGGAGGTGGAGGGTATAAATACAAATTGGATATTTTTGGAAAATTTCCATTTTCGCGGGAAATATGGCTAAAATGATTTTCATGCATGACATTTTTGTTTTTGATTTTCTCGCGATTTAGCCAACTGAATTTATTAAGAACCAATATCGCTTGTAACATATATGTAGTCGGTCGCGAAAATCGCTACAACTGTTGAAAAATCCAAAATTCGCTGTTGCAATTGCTTATATTTTAACATTCTTCATCCAGGATTCTGAAACTTTTCTGACACAAATATTCCCCATGAAGTCAGCAATCGCATGTCAAAGAAATATTTTGTTATTCTCAATATAAGAAAAAGTTACGCGGGTTTTTCTAAAGATACTTTTCATAATTTTTGACTTTACAGTCACTATTTATCCTATTTTAGCCTAATGACTTGGGAACCAAAATGCTATTAACCGAGAAATGGTGGAATTTGATAATGCGATATGTCTAAGGTGACCATCCACATCCAGTCCAGTCCCGCTTTAATTTTCCATCCCGCATAATCCCGCTTTTTTACAAAAAGTCCCACTTAATACCGCTTTTTCGTTTTAGATTATTTTTGTTAGAATAACGATTAAAAATTGGAACTTAAAAATTTGTTGGTAACCGAAAAAATCCACAATTCCTAAAATATTTAATTAATATTTACTTTACTCTAAATTTTTGCTTTTTTGTTTTGAGGGAAAATTTAAGAATAGTAATTTAATCTATATTTTGATAAAATGTAATGCAATGTTGCATTTTTCAATTATTTTATTTAAAACATATATTAATAAGACAAGACATTCAATGTCAAACAGTTTATGAATGGACCCCATAATCAGGGCCGTGCGCAGGGGGGGGGTTTTGGGGTTCAAACCCCCCAGAGAGGTTTCGAACATATACTTTTTAAAACCTTCTAGACTTTCTGAAGCAAAAAATATAGAATTTTTAAGGTCTTTTTAAAATAACTTGTCTGAAATGGTAATTTTGCAGTAAAATCATGAATACACGAAAATTACTTAAAAAAAATCGTGGACACTTTCTTGAATTCGGACAAAGGTTATGAAAAATACAAATAAACTAAACGAATTGTGCCGATTTCAAGATTGTGTAGTGCTAATTTCGCTAATGGACACCAAATTGTTCGGAAAATTTTCATTTTATTAATCGATACCACTTCTTGACATTCGACTAGATTTAATTGTGTACTGCAATAAAAGTTTGGAAAATTAATAACAAAATCGTTTAGTAATTTAAAAAATGTGTAGATAAAAATCACTATGATATCATAATGAAATCTAAAATATTCTTAATAAAAGCAAATAATTTGCTTGATGCTTGTAGAGCGCTAAGATGCAATATTTGCGATTGGACATTTTTATGGAGCTGTATCAAAATCTGAACCGATGTGTTCTATTTTCAACACATATGCAACAACAACGGTTTCTGTTACTTCCAATGTTTTGGGAGTGTTCAAATACATTTCGACAAACGAAGAAAACTGTTTGATATACATAAACTTATTTCTCTATGTTCATTTAGAACAACTGATGACAAATAAACTAATGACAAATAAACTAATTTTTCCCACAAAAGAAACTCAAAAACGATGTTCACGTGTCTAAAATTTCGTTTCTACAAAATGCTTTTGTTCTCTGCGTGTAGGTCTCTATTTTAAAATCTACTTTAAAGTTGCGAAACAATAAGAAATGAGTTTTAACTTACTAAAATTTTTGTTATATTTATCACTAATGTCAAATATTTTTCAGAGTTAGTATTTTTTGTACATATGTAACAACTATTATTCAAAAGAGAAACAACAAATTCAGTATCTTGGATTTACGTAGGAAAACGAAACTCTATAATACCAATTATTTGTTTTTTTGGAATTTCTAGTTGTTTCTTCTTGCATTTCATCGAATACAAAAAAAAAAACAGTATTTGTTATTCGAATTTATACATATTTAAGATTATAAAAATTAATAAACATTTCCAAATGTTTTTTATTTAATCGGAATATGCGTATAAAGATTTTGAGTAAACATCCTGAGTAACATGTCCTATATAGATTAAAAACTCCAAAACTCTTTAGACATCCTATTTAGACCCATACTTTGTCAAAAAGCATGTCCAATTTTCTCCATTTACCAAAAAAAAATGCGGAACTGAAGGGTTTTTCGCCGAAGAATTTAATAGTAATATATTAATATTTCTTTGAAATAGATATCGTATATTTCTTCGAAATAGATATCGAGGGCTTATATTCAAAAGTGGCTATGAACCATTTTCTCGAAAATGAGTTTTTGATGCCAAACTATTCTCAGATTTGGATGTCATCTGTCATATAAATTTGGAAAAGATTTTTTTCTAAAGCCATTTTCTTTTAATTTTCTGATTTGGCTATCCCCTCGCACGTAAGTTTGTGACTGCATAAGTGGCTATGAACATAAAAATAATAGAAATAAAATAGTTCAACAATGGAGCAGCATAAAACCGAAGGTTATAATTCGCTACAACGATTTTGTTTAAAACATTTTTCTAGATTTAGGGCATATCGTACTATCAAATTCCATCATTTTGCGTTAATAGCATTTTGATTCCCCAGTTATCAGGCTAAAATAGGAAAAATGTGAAAAATAGGAAAAATTGTGAAAAGTATATTTAGAAAAACCGGCGTAACTTTTTATTATATTGAGAATACCAAAATATTTCTTTGGCATGTGATTGCTGTCTTCATGGGGAATATTTGTGTATAAAAAGTTTCATATATAAGGAATTGCAACGGCGAATTTTGCAGCGATTTTTGCGACTGGCTACATATATGTTACAAGCGACCAATCTGACGGATGAAGCTGGAATCTTTAAATTCCTGTGTACATCACAGAAAATGCGTTTTCTATATATCATTGCCAAGATTTCATGAAAAGTTATGGAGTTTACAATAAATCTTATTTATATATTTGGGCATACATGGCTATGTGCTTATTTCAACATTCATAGTGCTCAATTTTAAACATATGAACAATGAAACCGCGAATAATAGGAAATTTTTAAAACTTTTTAATCGTAGCAATTAGTAATCATTTTTAGATTAAACTGTAGAAGAATGATTAAAAATTTCTCTTCAAATTAAGGAGAAAATCAGTTTTTTCGCTCTCCTGAAAAGTTATGTTTTTGTTCATAGCCACTTATGAATATAAACCCTCGATATGTATGTATGTAATTTCAAGCAACTATTTAAAAAAAGTTCTACATTTAGAGAACAAGTCTGTTAATAAAAACAGCGATTGTCTGCTGCCTATCAACAGACACTTTTCTGCTATTACAGCTGTTATTTGGCATAACAGCAGTTTTCTGCAATCTTACATCACCATTCACACTGCTAAAGAGTTTGCAGTATGCTAAAATTGACTGCTGGTAATTAAAATATAGAAATAGATAAGCGTTCATAAGCGAGTTTAGCTCGAATTTTCTTTTATATTAGCTTGGGACAATATGCGTATCATATATAATGCTAAAAACAAGAAACAGCTGTTTACCATCTCAGCAGATACAAATCTGCTGTCTCTTTTTAACAGCAGAAAATCTGCTCTTTCAGTAGACTTTCTGCTTTCTTTTACTGACATATTCCTTTGAGTGTACTCATATATGGATTACTGAAATGCAATTTTGCCGACGATGTCTGTCGGATGAATGTATCAAAATATTTCTCGAAGATCCTGACAATAAAATATGAGTCGTTTCCAAACGCTCCAGTAAAAATTTCCTAAAAAGTTGGAAAATTAACTAAGTATGAGTAAAGTTTCTTTCTTTCAAAGCCATAGTAAATAGTTCATTTACTAGAAAAAGGGTAGTAGATTTACTTAAGAACATTTCTTTGGATCTAATAAAAAATTCTTAGAATTGAGTAAATTCAAACTTATGTGGAAGAATATTTCCAAGGTTTTAAGTGAGAAAAAAATCTGAAATTTTTTGTATGGAAAAAATTCAGATTAGGAAATTTTAATTTAAAAATGTGTTTTTTTCTAAAATGAATTTCTTAAATACTTTATGAATTATTCTAAACAACCACTGCGAAAGCGCCTATCTTGCCTTCGCAACAACCATGGAGTAATAACTCAACTCCTTATGGCAGAGGTATCATGAAACTTCTGAGAAATATTTCATGTTGTCATTTTTTGTATCAGTTTTGCATACTCTGAAGCAAAACTAATTGTTTGATTTTTTCAGTTAAATTTAACTTATTTTAATTTCACCTTTTTTCTTCTATAAAATAAAATTTTCCTCAGTTTAAGTAAAAATTTACTCGTTTTGAGTAAAATATCAGCAAAATTGTCCTTAGTTTGAGTAAATATTTACTTGATTTGAGTAAACATTTACTTAGTTTTAGGAAATTTTTAGCAAAATTTTACTAAGATTTAGTAAAAATTTACTTAGTTTTAGGAAAATTTTGCTTAAATTTAGTAAAAAATTACTTGGTTTTAGGAAAAATTTACTTAGATTTAGGAAAATTTCAGCAAAATTCTACTTATATTTAGTAAAAATGTACTTGGTTTCCTAAATTTTAGTTAATTTTAACTCATTATAGGGTTAACTTTTTTATGAGTGTAGATGAAACCCCCCCAGGGGAAAATCCTGCGCCCGGGCCTGCCCATAATGATACAAACACCTGTAGATTAACAAAATATACTCCCATGAAATTCTACCCTGATATTAAGCTCTTTAAACTACAATTCAAAATAAAAATTATGTGTAGATTTCTTTACATTTTGAAGATAGCATCCAGTGCTATGAAAAACTGATAAAAAGAAACTAGTAAAATAGAGTTAAGTTCGTTCATGTCTAATTTTATATACCCTCCACCATGGAGTGAATTTCACAGTATTGCCGATTCTAGCCTGTCGGCTTTTTACTATTTTAAAAAATTGTCTACACACACAGGCTACCCTGGTTAATGTTCATGATTCCTTATATAGCAGTTTTGTGACCCTAAAAGTACGAATTTGAAAAAATTCTTTGCACGCCCACAAGGTCAGGCAGTCATATTTTAAGCATAGACATTTTAATATAATACAGATAAAGCGTAGTTTTTTATGTTTAAATTTTTTGGTTAGATTTTCACGATCCCGCTTTTTTTCTACAAAATCCCGCCAAATCCCGCTTTTTGTCCAATAAGAGATATGGCCTAAATCTAGAAAAATGTTTTAAACAAAATCGTTGTAGCGAATTACAACATTCGCTTATATGGTGCTCCATTTTTGAACTATTTTATTTATATTATTTTTATGTTCATAGCCACTTATGCAGTCACAAACTAACGTGTGAGTGATAGCCTAAATTAGAAAAACTTGATTTTCTTGCTTTAGAAAAAAATTCTTTTCCAAATTTACATGACAGATGACATCCAAATCCGAGAATAGTTTGTCATCAAAAACTCATTTTCGAGAAAATGGTTCATAGCCACTTTTGAATATAAGCCCTCGATATATATTCTTGAAATTTCCATAAATACGTCTTATAGTCGTAGATCGGTTGGGATTGAAACTGGGCGAAATCGGCCCACAAGGGAAATTTTTTCCCTCACAAGGACTAAAAAACCCAAAATAACCCCTAATATTTTAGAGTATTTAAGAATATTTTCCAATATTGTACTTACTTGATATTGGGTGTACGCATTCCTCCCATAACAAAAACGAGCACCATAAACTGATTCTTATTCGTAGAGGTTGAAATGGGGCAAAAAAGGATAAAAATGGTACATATCAAACGACAACAGCTAGAAACACGAAATTCGGTGTGTAGATTTCTCTAATTGAGTAGATACATAATATAAAAGTATTTTTTCAAATTCGTAATTTTAAGGGGTAAAATGGGAATAGAGGGATAAAAATGGTACCAACCAAACGGCTGCACATAGAATAATGAAATTCGGTGTATATATTCCTCCGATTGCGTAGACACGTAAAATAAACGGATTTTTCGAAATTCTTCTACTTTTTGGGGTTAAAATGGAAAAAGTGGATAAAAATAGTACCAACCAAATGACCGCAGCTAGAGTCATGAAATTCGCAATATACATTCCTCTGACTGCGTTGTCACGAACAATAAAATGTTTTTTTACAAATTCGTACTTTTACGGCAAAAATTGGTTGAATCGTGAAGTTAGGTGTTTTTGCACTATGTACGTGAGATAATGGATTTTCAAAATTTGTACTTTTGGAATTAAAATAGAATGGAAATACAACCAACTGTAGCACCCACTATCTACCAATATTTATGATATTTAAGCTTTTTTGCAAATATAAATATAAGAATATTTATGTTTTGAATTGAGTTGAAGTATTATCTCGATATATATGGTGTAAACGTATTGGTAGCCTTGCCTTATAAGCGTGGTTTGAAATAATAAAAATATTATATTTTTTATAAAATTATTTTTTCTATATTTGTATTTGTTTGGCTATATTAAAAATATATATTTTCCTGTAATATTACTGCATTTCTACGAAAATCGACAGCCTCTGTGGAATACAATCCATGGTGGAGGGTATATAAAGTTCGGCCCGGCCGAACTTAACGCCGTGTTTACTTGTTTCTTGGTCTTTTATCACGTAGTGGTGTCCGTATATGGTTATATTTCCATGCCTAATGTTGCCTATAGGCAACATCACGAGTTAGTCCTATAAAATTTTTAAAATCACATATTTTGCATAATTAATAAATTTATTTTTGTGTACTTATGTAACAAAGATTCTTCAAAAGAGACACAACATATTCGGTGACTTGAGTCAGCGTAGGAAGACGAAAACAAAAGTGAAGTCTTAAATTTCAATTATTTCATTTTCTTGTAATTAAAATTGTTTAGAATTCCTTCTTATTTTTATAGGATTTCTTCGAGTACAAGGAAGTGATACATAATAAAGATTTTTAAAATGAAGAAACTTTTCAAATAATTGTTATATTTAACCGATATCTGCAGTATAAGGATTATAAGAAACATACTGTTATTCATGTCCTGTATGAATTAGAATCCCCAAAATCTATAGAAATCAAACTCATACTTCATCAGAAATCATAGTAAATTTTATATATTTATTAAAAAGAAAATTCGGACATGACACACAGTGTAATATAACTTTGTTTGCATTACGTATACTTAATAATAATATAATGTAATAACAGTAAGTATACGCCCACGTATTTATAAGGCAAGTGCAAAAAACTCTCATCCAATTTTCAAAATCTAACCCCAATGTCAATCATATGAAAAAACACAACAACACACCTACCATCGGGGTAGGTATACGCTATTATGACATAATATATAATAGTACATATTTTTGTAATAGATAGCAGAGTATATAAATTGTTCCCAGTTTACGCCCTTAAAAGTACAACTTTCATTATCTCTTTATGTTGCGTGTCTACGCAATTAAAGGGATGTACACTAGGGCGTACCTCAAAAAAAAAGTTCGCCGTACACCTTCGAATATGAAGTATTATTGAAAGGTAGTTTCAAAAAAAAATTTTTTATTTTTTTATGCCGAACGTAGGGGTCGCGCTTTTACATTTTTCTATATAACTTGTATTTATAAACGGATTTTAAAGTGTGATACATCGATGTTTTTGTCTCGACGAGGCCGATTTTTTTGTCTTTGAAGTCATTGAGCTCAAGCACCCCCTTCTGGTACTTACCCATCATTTCTCAGTTGCTACTACCCTAATGTACCACTCTAATAATCGAAAATTAAAGCTCGCATAAAATCATGAATCATGTTTGAGCTCAATGACTTCAAAGACAAAAAAATCGGACAAAAACATCGATGTATCACACTTTAAAATCCGTTTATAAATGCAGAAGTTATATAGAAAAATGTAAAAGCGCGACCCCTACGTTCGGCATAAAAAAATAAAAAAAATTTTTTTGAAACTACCTTTCAATAATACTTCATATTCGAAGGTGTACGGCGAACTTTTTTTTTTACTTGTAACCTGGTACGCTCTAATGTACACATCAGATTTCATCATTCTAGCTGTAGCGGTTTAGTTGGTACCGTTTTTATCCCTCTGTTGTATCCCTTGAAAGTACGAATTTGGAAAAATCTTTTTATTTTTTGTGTCTACGCAGTCAGAGAAATGTATACGATATATGTATCCGAATTACATGACTCAAGCTGCGACCATTTGGTTGGTACAATTTGTATCCCCTTTTTACATTTTACCCTCCCCCCTAAAAGTACGAATTTCGAAAAATTCCTTTTTTTTAAGTGTCTACGCAATCAAAGGTATGTATACACCGAATTTCATTATTATAGGTGCAGCCGTTTGGTTGGTACCATTTTTATCCCTCTGTTCACATTTTACCCCTTAAAAGTATGTTAGCAGCAAGCTGCGACATAACTTTAGTATAAATGACATTGTCCTTGAAAGATACTATAGTATGCTAGGATGTAAATTACCACTGTTAGATTTAAGATATTTTATATTGTGTAAGGCTGAAATGAATTTAATAAAACCCAAATCGTTTAAAACCCCTTAAAAGTACGAATTTGGAAAAAATAATTTTATATTATGTATCTACACAATTAGAAGAATGTACACACCCAATTTCGTGTTTCTAGCTGTTGTCATTTGATAGGTACCATTTTTATCCATTTTTGCCCCATAAGAAATACGAATAAGAATCACTATTGTTATAAGCGTATACCTAATAAAGGGTGTTTTTTATTGGGGTATAGAACTTTAAGTTGGCATCACTTTTTTAACTGGCGGCCATTTTGTCAGCTGTCAAGTGATAAATATTTAGTTTGGTTTGCCATTTCATCATGAACAGGTTGACAAAAGAACAACGCTTGCAAATCGTGCAAATTTATTTCGAAAGTAATGGTTCAGTTCGCGAAGTTCACCATTTTATGGTCGACATAATCGTCCATCAGAGCAATTAATTCGGTTAACCATGGATCGTTTTCTCTATGTGATAATACGCATCCGCAGAGACGTCGAACAGTGCGCACCGAAGAAACAATTGCCGCTGTAGAGCAAAGTGTTGAAGAGGACCCGAATGAATCGATTCGCCACCGTGCACAGCAATTGGAGAAAGTGGTTGAAAATTGGACCTGTAGAATTGGCTATATTCGAGCCAGCCGCGGCGGCCACATGCCCGAAATCATATTTAAACATTAATGGCATAAAATTATCCTTCCAATAAAGCCAAATTGATGGACACTAAAACGATTTTCTTGTGTTTTATTTCAATTCGAAGTTCTATACCTCAATAAAAAACACCCTATATGAAGTAAATATAAGCAGACATATTTTGAAAACATGCTTAAATACTCTAAATATTAGGGGTTTTTCAGTCCTTGTGAGGTAAAAAATTTTCCCTTCGGACCGATTTCGTCCAGATGAAATCCCAACCGATATACGACTATTAGACGCATTTATGGAAAATTTGCTTAGTTATCAAGTAATCGGTCGTTAAATATTGAAAATATCGTGTTTTTTTCGTTCCATTGGACTCAAAATAGAAAATTAGAAGAAAAAATCGATAACTTTTTAATTACTTATTAATTCCCATAGATATCGATTGCGGAAATTCTCTAAAAAATATAGTGCAGTTTTATGTTAAGCAAAATTTTAAATTACAAAGAAATTCAATAACAAATACAGGGTTTTGCAACAAGAGGTGTTATTTTGGTATTCAAAGACAAATGTAAATTTTTGAGATAAATGATCGGGCGTTTATTTCATAATAAAGAGGAAGGTATGCCGTTAATAATGAAAAACAACATCAGCCAAATGGCCACCACGACCACGCTTACAGGACCATATCCTTTTCATGAAATTTTCCATAAACAAATCGCAAAGTGGCTGGCCTATGTCCTCGATAGCCTCACGAATTCTATCTTTGAGGTCTTGAATCGACGCTGGGCTGTTGGCGTAGACTTTATCTTTCACGAGGCCCCAAAGGAAGAAGTCGCAAGGTGTTAAATCACAAGATCTCGGTGGCCAATTGTGATCACCTCTTCGAGAGATAACACGGTACGGAAACTTTTCCCGTAAAAGAGCAATGTTTTCGTTGCTTGTGTGGCACGTAGCGCCGTAATGTTGAAATTAAACGTTGCCCAGATCAATACCATCCAACTCCGACCATAAAATATCATTAATCATCTCTCCATAGCGCAATCCATTCACCGTAACTGTTGATCCAACCTCATTTTCGAAAAAGTAAGGTGCAATGACCCCGCCCGACCATAAACCGCACCAAACAGTCACACGATGAGGATGGAGAGGCTTCTCAACAATAACTCTTGGGTTTTCCGAGCCCCAGATGCGACAATTTTGCTTGTTGACGTAGCCATCAGTGAAGATGATTCCGGATCATTTTCATTCATGAATTTTAATAATTTCAATGCGTTGTTGAAGCGTGTGTCGTTCCATTTTTAGTAATGTCGTAGTTTCTACTTGTCAAATGTCATAGAATAAAAGCTTCGAAGTGACAGCTACCGAAATACCGGGTGATTAAAAGTAACACCTCTTGTTGGAAAACCTTGTATAACTATTATACGTCGAAGTGAAGAAAACTAAAATATCGCGCGATATGTTTAATAGTTTTTATTTTTAGTTTTCATAGAAATGCAGAATCAAATCAAAGCCCTTTTTGAACGATCTAATCGAAAGCTAGCACAACCGACTTTTGCAGATCGAGGGCGGACGGTTCAGATTTATATATATAGTCACCACACATGTCACCCCTGATTTTCCGTTCATTTCCATACAATTTAATTTAATTGGCTGAGCTGAAATGACATAAGGTCGATTTACAAATGTCCCCACACAAATTTCACATTTGAAAATCGACCTTATGTCGTTTAAACTAGATTTCGCATGCAGTGTGAACACACTATTAGGAAAATATATGCGAGCATGGATGTTTTCATATAGCCCTCATACAAATGTTCGCCCGACTTGAATTCTTGCTGCCTATACCCAACATATTTTATATGTGTTTAGGGTCAAATTTAACATTTTTACACAGTTAATAATCTATATACAGTGGTGGTCACGAGTTTAGCACACTTCACATGTGTTGTTTATAATAGCAAATAATTTGTTCTGATAATGAACTCTGCGCCAAATATTTGTTTTTTTATTGTTGCTTATGGTGTGATCAATATTTTTTCGTATTCTTTTGTGCCTTTTTCTCGTACTCTCATGTATTTGCAAGTAATTCGCAATCTGGGCTGGACACAAATTTAGCACATTTGATCAAATTTATTATTTTCTGTCCCTTTTTGCGTTTAAATTAATTAATTGGTATGTATGGGTAATTTTTACTCAAATGGAAGTTATTATTTAACAAAATTCATAATTAGACATTGCTAAAGGAAAATGGTGCATTGAGGCGCAGCGTCAGGTTATTATGCAATTGAACGACAGTGGAAGTACCGCTGGGGATATCGCAAACATTATAAATTGATCCAGACAGATTGTGTGCAATATACTAAGCCATATTGGCACTTATGGGAGCTTCAACAATGTCGCACAATGTCCTACGCCGAGAAAAACAAGCAATAAATCAGATTTTTTAATTTATAGAACCTGCGTAGCAGATCCACTTAAGAGCTCATCTGTGATTCAGAGAGATATTTCGGCAAAAATTGCAATTAGTATTTCCTCAAGAAACATAAGAAGAAGAACTAATGAAAACAATTTACTTGGATGCATTGTTCAACATAAGCCAGACGTATCAAAATATGATTTACAGTGTCAAATTTAATTTGCTCAGGAGCATTTAGAAAAATCCAACATTTTTGGGAAAATATCGCCTGGATTGGCGAACCGAACATTTGTCGGTTCGGATCTAATAGGAAACAATACGAATTGTGCCCCCCAAGTATGCAGCACAACCCAAAGTACTAATCTGAGACGGTGAAGCTTGTTGGCGAAAATCTGATAGTGTATACTGCGTTTTCTGGACACGGTGTTGGTCCGATACACAAAATCGATGCACTAATGTATCAGTATATTTACAAAAATCTACTTGTTGATACTATGATAACATATGCAGATAAAAAAAAAACACACTCAACGCCAGTGAAGAGCTGTTTGGAGCTGAACAGAATAGATTTTAAAAAATCGTGCAGCACAGTCACCAGATCTCAATTCTATTGAGAATCTATGGAATGGACTTTAACAACATATTATAGCAATAAAACCCAAAAATTTGCTTGATTTCTTGAATGAAACTCTAAATTCCTGATATGTTATTCCAATGGAGCGTTTTACGTCTCTAGTGGAGAGTATGTCCAGAATATGTACAGCTATTACTCAAAATAGTAAAAAATAAAATGTATTGGTTAGTTCAGTTTTTTCCGGTTTGATTAAAGTTTTTTAATTTGTGCTAAATTACTGTCCCATCACTTTTCGCATTATTTGTTCTTTAAGAACCGAACAAAAACAACGTTAAATGGTCAACTTATCGTACGTAATATTTTAGACAAAATACCGGTCAAAAACATAAAAAGAAGTTGAAATATTTGCTTTATAAAGTTACATGTGGTGAATGTGCTAAATCCGTGCCCACCACTGTATATAAAAGAGTTGCGTTACTGACTGACTGACTTATCATTGACCAGCCCCCAGACCAAACGGCTGAAGCCAGGGTCATGAAATTTTCAGGGTAGTTCCCAAATATGATGTAGACGTCGACTAAGAAAGGGATAAACATCGAACCTTCGTCCTGACTAAACGGCAGTAGCTATAAACATGAAATTCGGTGAGTTCCTTGCAATGACCATGCAGACGAGCTACAAATAGGCATTTTTCGAAATTTGTACTTTTAAGGGGAGAGCGGGACAAAAAGGGATAAAAATGGTACCAACTAAAGTATTACAGCTAGAATCGTGAAATTTGGTATGTAAATTTCTCTCACCATATAGAAACAAAGTAAAATTAGATTTTTTCGAAATTTTTACTTTTAAACAAGTCAAAAAGGGATAAAAATGGTACCAACTAATGTATTACAACTAGAATCGTGAAATTTGGTATGTAAATTCCACTGACCATATAGAAATGAAGTAAAATTGGATTTTTCGAAATTTTTTACTTTTAAGGGGCGAGCGACACAAAAAGGGATAAAAATTGGACCAACTAATGTATTACAACTAGAATCGTGAAATTTGGTATGTAAATTCCTCTAACCATATAGAAACGAAGTAAAATTGGATTTTTCGAAATTTTTACTTTTAAGGGGAGAGCGGGACAAAAAGGGATAAAAATGGTACCAACTAAAGTATTACAGCTAGAATCGTGAAATTTGATATGTAAATTCCTCTGACCATATAGAAACGAAGTAAAATTGGATTTTTCGAAATTTGTACTTTTAAGGGGCGAGCGGGACAAAAAGGGATAAAAATGGTACCAACTAAAGAATTACAGCTATAATCGTGAAATTTGGTATGTAAATTCCTCTGACCATATAGAAACGAAGTAAAATTGGACTTTTCGAAATTTGTACTTTTAAGGGGCGAGCGGGACAAAAAGGGATAAAAATGGTACCAACTAAAGAATTACAGCTAGAGTCGTGAAATTTGGTATGTAAACTCCTCTGACGATATTGAAACGAAGTAAAACTGGATTTTTCGAAATTTGTACTTTTAAGGGAGAGCGGGACAAAAATGGTACCAACTAATGTATTACAACTAGAATCGTGAAATTTGGTATGTAAATTCCTCTGACGATATAGAAACGAAGTAAAATTGGATTTTTCGAAATTTGTACTTTTAAGGGGAGAGAGGGACAAAAAGGGATAAAAATGGTACCAACTAAAGTATTACAGCTATAATAGTGAAATTTGGTATGTAAATTCCTCTGACCATATAGAAATGAAGTAAAATTGGATTTTTCGAAATTTTTACTTTTAAGGGGCGAGCGACACAAAAAGGGATAAAAATGGTACCAACTAAAGTATTACAGCTAGAGTGTAAATTTTGGTATGTAAATTCCTCTGATCATATAGAAAAGAAGTAAAATTGGATTTTTCGAAAAGGGATAAAAATGGTACCAACTAAAGTATTACAGCTAGAATCGCGAAATTTGGTATGTAAATTCCTCTGACCATATAGAAACGAAGTAAAATTTGATTTTTTCGAAATTTGTACTTTTAAGGGAAGAGAGGGACAAAAAGGGATAAAAATGGTACCAACTAAAGTATTACAGCTATAAACGTGAAATTTGGTATGTAAATTCCTCTCACCATATAGAAACGAAGTAAAAATAGATTTTTTCGAAATTTGTATTTTTAGGGGGCGAGAGGGACAAAAAGGGATAAAAATGGTACCAACTAAAGTATTACAGCTAGAATCGTGAAATTTGGTATGTAAATTCCTCTGACCATGTAGAAGCGCAGTATAATTGAATTGTTCGAAATTTGTTCCAATTTAAGAATTGCAGCTATAGTCGGGAAATTTGGAGTGTAAACTGTGTGTAAAGCGCAATCTAAATGGATTTTTTGAAATTTTCTTATATGGGGTGAGCTACAAGGGATAAAAGTAGTACCAACTAAAGTATTGGAGCTATAGTCGTGAAATGTGGTGTGTAAGTTCCACTGACAACGAGAAGCGCAAATCTAAACGAATTTTTCTAATTTTGTACTTATAAACAATGAGCAGGATAAAAATAGTACCAAATAAAATATTTCAGCTATAGTCGTGAAATTTTGTGTTTAAATTTCTCTCACAACGTAGACTTGCAACATAAATGGATTTTTCGAAATTTGTACTTTTAAGTTGCGAGCGGGACAAAAGGGGATAAAAATGGTACCAACTTTAGTATTACAGCTAGAATCGTGAAATTTAGTGTGTAAATTTCTCTGACCATATAGAAGCTCAGTAGTTTGATTTTTCGAAATTTGTACTTTTAAGGGGTGCGCGGGACGAAAAGGGATAAAATGCTGTACAATCATTTAATTACGTAAGCGCGGAATATAAATCGATATTTCAAAATTTGTACTTAAAAGGGGGGATACGGGACAACAAGGAATAAATGTGTTACCAAATAAAGTACATATTTTTAGGGGAAGCAAAAACACAGTAACATATAATTCGGTGTGTGACTGGCACTTACCATGCAGATTTTTCGAAATTTATACTTTTAAGGAAGGAAAGGGGCAGAATGGCATAAAAATGGTACCAATTTAAGTAATGCAACTATATTATTTTTGCACTTTTAAAGGTGAGCGGCACAGAAAGGGTTAAAAATGGTACCACCTAAATTATTGGTGCTAGAATAGTGAATTTTGGTATGTAAATTTCTCTGACCAAGTAGAAGTGCAATAAAATTGGATTTTTTTTGTACCTTAAATGCACGCACGGGGACAAAATGGGATAAAAATAGTACCAATAGCAGCTATAGTCGTAAAATTTGGTGTGTTTATTCCTCTTACAACGTAGAAGCGCAATCTGGATGGAATGGATTTTTCGAAATTTGTGTAAGCGGGATAAACAGGGATAAAAATGGCACCAACTAAAGTATTGTAACTATCCGACCACGTAGATGCGCTACATAATTGATTTTTTTTTAATTTATACTTTTAAGAAGTGAGCGGGACAAAAAGGGATAAAAACGGTACAAAATTAATCATTGCAGCTATAGTTGTGAAATGTGGTGCGTAAATTCATCTGACAATGTAGAAGCGCAATCTAAAGGGGTTTTTCGAAATTTGAACTTTTAAGAGGTGCGCGGGACAAAAATGGATAAAGGTAGTACCAATTAAGTTCGGTATGTAAATTCCTCTGGCCACGTAGAAGTGCAGTAAAATTGGATTTTTGGTGTCATTGGTTGGTGCCATTTTTTATAATTTCTATGAATTCTTTTATTTTTTACGAATGTACACATGAAATTTCACAATTTTAACTTCATCAGTATGGTCGTACCATTTCTCCTTTACCGCTTAAAAATACGAATTTCGAAATATCCACTTATTTTACAAGTCTACGCAATTAGAGGTATTTATAAACCGAATGTTTAAGGCGGAATTAACAGACAGAATCGACAGACAGACATGAGAATTTCGCCTTAGAATTTCACAACGACTCAGAATATACAGTATGTCAATAAAGTGTTTTGACAACGATTTTTTTGTAAATTCAGCTATTATCAATGCTGTTTTATGTATGTTTTGTGCTGATTTTTTCATTTATTTATTATTTATTTATTATATTGTGAAAGTACTATCAAGAGTAAGAAAGTTTAATTTACGAATACGAATATATATATAATGGATTGTAGTCGTTTTTCATCGAATATCATAACAGTTTGGTATATTATGTCACTCTACGACTATTTGGAAATCTACTCAACTTTGTGGATGAGTTTTAGCCACTTTCTTTTTTAAATAGGCCTTTACATTTTCTATGGGATTGAAGTCCGGACTTTGGGTATGGGTATGTTATGGATTATTATTTTGGTAAAATTAAAATTTTGGTTTGTTGTCAGAAATAAACACAAATGTATTCTCTATTAAAGTCAACTCTCCAATGTTTGTTGTGATAATGTTGTGATTTTTTTAACAACTTTAGAGGCTGACGTTACACTCTGCTATTCCATATCAGAATATAATGTCCCCCCTAGCCAATCAATATTTCGTGCTGAGAACAGTATTTTTATTCCAGGAACTCTTGATGTATACGTGTTCTATTCAGGACCTGTCTTATTGTTTCGTGGGAAACTTCAACGTCACATTCTTTCTTAACTTCACTGGCAATTGTTCTGGTCGAATTTTTTGCTCCACTTTTCGAAGCAATAAACGTTCCGTACGCTCAGATATCTTATGTGATCGCTCTGTTTTAAGTTTTGGATATGGCCTACCTTCGAAACAGAAGAAAACATCTTAGATAACTCTTCTACACTTTGGTGATTATAAGAAATCAACACTAATGCAGTATTTACCAAGGAAAGCACAGCTAGATCACTATCTAATTGAGTAAATCACAGACAAACGCCAATAAAATTGCGATAAATTTATTTTATGTCGCACTTTCTTGACAGTCGAATTTATGCCAATTTTTTTGTCGCTGTGTACTTGTTTTTACTTTTAAAGAATTGTATTTTTGTCGCGATTAGTTAGTAAAATATAAAAAAAAAAAACAATTATAATTTTTTATTAAATTAAAAACGAGCTCGAGGTCTTTGTTTAAACTAGATTTCGCATGCAGTGTTACAAGGTTATAAGGGGCCTCTTTTTCTCCTGTTGAGCTGCAAAGTGGGTTTTGTTAACATGGATCTACGCATCTGTCAAATTATTAATTTTAAACGTACATTTTATTATAGCTTAAAGAAATGATAAGGAAAGTCAATTTTGCAATTGATTTTTGTTAAGTGATTTTTCTTGCTCTATTTCCATTTGTATGACTTTACGTTTTCCAACAATGAAAAAAATAATCGGACAATATAAACGCCTTCGAAAGAAGCGGTTTAGATTAATGTCCTTACAAAAAGGCGAAACAAATAAAACACGCCAAATAACTATCATTTCAATATGATATGTTCTGTTGTTTAAGGTTTATGTATGTGTGATGCATGCAAAAGATTTTACTTTCGTTTTTGATCGCGGAAAATACCTTTTTCTTATCAAAAATCGACGGCTTCATAAAATTATACATGTAGGAAGCGTTTGTTGCATCGGCGGCCTTTTCCACCACCTAGTCACACTCAACCATTCTATAGTTCTATATTTACTATTAAATTTATGTGGAACACCCTGCAATGTATAAATATGAATTTAAATCTGAATCACCCTCCAATCACAAATGGACAGACGATTTTTACCACCACACGCGAATACACATTATAAACACCGGCATTCTCAACATCTGCACGAAATACTAGAACATAATTGTGAAAATATTTATTGAACATTAACTATCCGCAAAGTTGTAATAAACAAAGTTGTCACAATGGTGGTTAGGCCTTATGTGGAGGAACTCAAATATCTTGAGAAAGTCAGCGATTGCTGCTGGCGCATAAAAAAAGGATTTCAGCCGAATATGAATGTCGAGGGTTGCTTTTATGTCAATCAGAAATTGGAAAGGCTGATGTTAGAAGAGTTGAAGAACTCCTGTAGACCAGGTGCAGTGGGTGGTTTCCTGCCGGGTGTTAAACAAATTGCCAATGTGGCTGCCTTGCCCGGAATTGTTGGAAGATCAATTGGTTTGCCAGATATCCACTCCGGTTATGGTTTTGCAATTGGTAATATGGCTGCTTTTGACATGGATGATCCAAATTCTATTGTAAGTCCCGGAGGTGTGGGCTTTGATATTAATTGCGGTGTGCGTTTGCTGAGAACTAACTTATATGAGAAGGATGTGCAGCCGGTCAAAGAACAATTGGCTCAAAGTTTGTTTGATCATATACCCGTGGGTGTGGGTTCAAAAGGTATTATTCCGATGAATGCCCATGACTTGGAGGAAGCTCTGGAAATGGGCATGGACTGGAGTCTGCGGGAAGGTTATGTATGGGCCGAAGACAAGGAACATTGTGAGGAGTATGGACGTATGTTAAATGCTGACCCTTCAAAGGTCAGTATGAGAGCCAAAAAACGAGGTCTTCCACAATTGGGTACACTTGGTGCGGGTAATCATTATGCTGAGATTCAAATTGTCGATGAAATCTATGATAAGTGGAGTGCATCTAAAATGGGCATTGAAGAGAAGGGCCAGGTTTGTGTTATGATTCATTCCGGCTCAAGAGGGTTTGGCCATCAAGTAGCCACTGATGCTTTGGTCCAAATGGAAAAGGCTATGAAAAGAGATAACATCGAAACAAACGATCGTCAGCTGGCTTGTGCTCGTATCAATTCACAGGAAGGACAAGACTATCTAAAGTCAATGGCTGCAGCTGCTAACTTTGCTTGGGTCAATCGCAGTTCCATGACATTCCTAACACGACAAGCTTTTGCCAAACAGTTTCAAACTACACCGGATGATTTGGACATGCATGTGATCTACGATGTATCACATAATATCGCAAAAATAGAAAATCACATAGTAGATGGCAAAGAGAAAAAACTGTTGGTTCACCGAAAGGGATCCACACGCGCTTTTCCTCCCCATCATCCTCTTATACCGGTGGACTATCAATTGACCGGACAGCCTGTGTTGGTAGGTGGCACCATGGGCACGTGTTCATATGTCTTGACTGGTACTGAGAAAGGTATGCATGAAACGTTCGGTTCTACTTGTCATGGAGCCGGTCGGGCTTTATCACGTGCCAAGTCCCGTCGCAATATCGACTATAAAGACGTATTGGAAAAGATGGACAATTTGGGTATTGCCATACGAGTAGCTTCGCCAAAATTGGTAATGGAAGAAGCACCCGAATCTTACAAGGATGTGACAGATGTTGTTGACACTTGTCATGCGGCTGGTATTAGCAAGAAATGTATTAAGCTACGGCCAATTGCAGTAATCAAAGGTTAATGGAAGGGCACTCGCTACAATGGAATTGCATATGGATACAGATGCTCTATTTACTTTTAACCATTTAGGTTTGTTATGTTCGATCTTTTATACTCATTGTGATTACATGTATTTGTAATAAATATATCATTACCGATTTCAAATAAGATCATGTACATTCTAGGAATTGAATAAAAATAATTCTGAATGAGATTGTGTTTTTACATGGGAAAGTGAAGTCGGGTTTTTGTCTTTCTGTTTTCCAAAAAGCAATGTGACCCAGGTCAAAGGTAGTGTATTTTGAACCGAATTTTCATTTGTCAAAATCCACATCTGAAATTATGATCAATATGGAGGTATAACATCATGCTTACTTTTAATGCACATAACGGAATTTAAACCTGCCACGAACCGCAGATATTAAACTTTTTTTAATTTGTAAAAAATATTTTTGGCTTTAATGCAGCGGCGAACGCAAAAAAATAATTTGTTGCCATTCAATCCTATTACGAAATTAATTTGGCAACCATTTTGGAAAAAGAAAACATTTGTGTTGCTTTTTAATACTTTTTCTTAGATGGATCTTGAAGTTTTTTTTTAATATTGGGTTAGTGTTTTAATAGATTCAACAAACTTACCTACGTGATATAGGTATCTCGATCCGATTGAATCGGAAATTCCCAAATAAACAAATCTGAGAACTAGAAAACTAGAATTGAGCCTTTTTCGCTTTTCTAGATTGTGATTCCAATTGGATAATAGCATTTTACTCGGTAAACTCGTTTATTTGTTCGGCACTAGTATGTTCCCAGAAATTTAGTAATTTTGGCGTTTTTCGTGTTATCGTGAATGGTTTATAAAAGACTAAAAATAAAATTGTAGTAGTTATCGAAATATAAGGCCGGTTTTTCAGATCGCTTATTTACAATCTAGGAAGTTGTTAAAGACAACGCTAGTAGCTTGGATGACGATCAATTGGCAACACTGATACGACAAAGTGTAACCACCTGGCAACGTTGACTGAAGGTACATAAAATTGATTTTTTGCATTGTTTTAACAAAAATAATAAAACCCAGTTACAAAATTTTTATTCTTACTATTATAATGTTTTTACTCTTTTTAAAAAAAAATCACAATAATTCAATTTTAAACACAAAATGTTTGTGTTAAAGGCCATTTGCATAAAATTTTGTATTTGTGGGGCATTTTGCCCAAATATCTGGTGCGTCTAGCAAGCCGGAAAAACCGCCTATATGCGTCATAATACATTTGTGCAAAACGGCTTTTTGTGCAAACATTTTGTTCTCTTTTCTTAGTTTTAAAGTCTTTTTAGAAGTACAAAATATTTGCACAAAACGCCGCTTTGAAAAAACTTTGCATTTGTGGAGCAACACCAGAGCATGTAAAATGTATAGTCTCGCATTTTGCGCAACACGGGTTTGCCCAAATATTTGGCGTGCCTAAAGGCCTTTTTAGACAAACAAAATATGTG
Source organism: Polietes domitor (assembly GCA_947397865.1). Lineage (NCBI taxonomy): Eukaryota > Metazoa > Arthropoda > Insecta > Diptera > Muscidae > Polietes > Polietes domitor. The sequence continues at coordinate 152,253,900 of OX377619.1, read as the reverse complement.
CACAAAGTTTTACATTTGTGGGCTAACACCAGAACATATAAAATGTATTGTCTCGCTTTTTGCGTAACAAGTTTTTGCCCAAATATTTGGTTTACCTAAACTCCCTATAAATACGGAGAAAAAATATACGCATTTTTAATTTTGTAACTTCTAAGGAGAACTCTGCTCTTATTACCTATAAAAGAATATAAATATACATATATTTTCTAATTAGATAATCCTTACATCTCTCTTCTGAAAAGTTACAGAATATTAACGCGACTTTTTGGTCTGTCAAAACTGCGAAATGTGGTCACTACTTTTTCCAACTACTCGAATCACCCTGTTTTGCAGCCAACTTACAACAACTGAAAATAAAACACACGAACAACAAGAAAATATATTAAGACATCAAGAAGTAATTTTCAATATTCTGTGGCAAAATATAAAAATTTCGTATAAATTTCAGAGAAATACTGTAGAAAATTATGAAAAATTACACAAAATCTTATCAAATGCATTAAATCAATACGAATTGCAAAGAAATTTAAGTGAAATTGCCAAAAATTTCTTTGGGCCACGGAAGGAAAAAAAGGCGCCACACAGGGAAAAAGTAATAAAAAATTGAGCAAAACATTAAACTGGAAGGCACAAATTTGAACGACAAAAGGTAAATAGATTACATTAATAATAAAATGCTGGCGTTGTAATGCGAATACAAATTTATTTACACCTTTTATAGAAATGCCTCGAATGTTGGCCAATGAGTTTGTCTACTCCTCGACTGCAGCGGATGAACGTTATGAGTACATAACCCCCACATCGCCACCACATTACCACCAACAGTCGCAAATACAGCACCTCCCAGCAGCCGTTCTAACAGTTTCAAATTCAATGCAAGAAAATAGGAAATCAAAATCAAGATCCCGAAGCCCACCACAGCAGGCATCCACACAATCAAGTGATGGTGGCCACAATACTAGCCCTGAAACAGAACAACCACAACACCATGCACACTCAATTTCTACCAGTGATGAAGATGCAAACGAAGATCAGCCTACTACAATGGAGGAAGTTATACACAGCGTTATCTCAGATGACATGGAAGATTTTGAAGGTTTTGACGATTATACCATACCTGAGAGGTCGTTGCTTCAAGATCATAGTCAAGAACTTGACGCACATAATAGGTGTCATCTAAAGCGTCATTCGTTGTCGGATTACCACGACTATCGTGAAGATTCGGAAGGTGTTGTGGAAGCAATCGAGGTGGATGATGATGAAGATATCGAAGAGGTCGACGGTCAGATTATGTTTAGATCGCGGAGGGAGAGGACACCCGTTAAGACATTAAATCGTTATGCTGAATGCAATCCGCACACACCAAATAAGCGCAAAAAGCGACAGAATGATGTATTCTTTGATGGTGGGTAGATTAAAATCAGCTATAGATGTTACATGCATGAACTAGACTTCAATTAATCTCGTATGCGAACCTCATGTTTAATAGGTCTCAGCGAAGATCAACAAATGAAACCATTAGTATAGTTTATGTGTTGTACTTTCTTAATAATTTAAATAATTGTTGTTCCTCATTTCAGCTATATCACCTCCCCATCTAAAAACCCCACCGGATCAAATTGTCGAAATCAATTCTGATTCCACAACCATATCCCAAAAACAGAAACGTCAACAAATCAATACAAAATTCCAACTCAATCTAAACCAGAAGCAAAATCACAAAGCCGCCAACAACGCCGCTGCAAATAGATGTTCGACGGAGTCCACCAGTGAATTCCCCGTAAGTTCTCCTTCGAATCCCCAACAACCGCGTGGGGGTGGAAAATATCCACCACGACCACCTTTACTAAAAAACACTCTACCAGCAGACTCGTTTGAACGCCAACTGGCCATGATAACAGCTTGTAACCCTCAAATGACACTGTCGGAAAAAATACAAGGCTGGTGTTGCGAGGATGAATTAAGCGACGTTGAAGATGTTAATATGTTCGATCAGGAGTTCAAACGGTTAGAGGAGCAGAGAAAGTCCGAGCTGACAAAACAAAAGAACAAAAAGGGGACGGGAGGCGAGAAACAATATGACTTTGGTATATTTCGGCAAATGATTATAAATAATATGAATATTGCCCAGCAAAATAAAAGGTTTGCAGCGGGTGCAGGCGCTGGAGGGTTCTCCTCTTCGACAGCAATAAAAGGCCACGACGAATCTTCAGGAAGCAGTGAATCAAGTAAAAGTGTTAAACATATGGATGAACGTCCGTCAACATCGGCAGTAGCTCAGCAACAACTTCAGCAAAGACGTTGTAAACCTCCAATAAACATGGAGGCTGGTGATATGAAGAAACGTTTTGCGAAAGAGTTATCTAAGAGGAATCAAAATTCTACATCACCTCCCGCCACTTCTTCTTCAGAAACTGAGCGAGATTGTTTTCAAAACTCCAAAATATCGGGTCCCCATAAAAGATTTACCTCCGGACAAATCCAAGTCCACGAGAAATTGCTGTGTCCAAGCAGTTCTGAGGAAGCAAATAGCCAGGATGTACCTACACATATGCAGTTGAAATCTAATCAACGCATGACGCTGACGCAAAGCGCAGTAAATCATATACGACATAAGTCGCCAATCAAATTGGCCAAACCAGAAGAAAATAGGGATTCAAAAAACGTGCATTGTTTGGCTACCGAAGAAATTGATTCGGTTTTTCGGTTACACCGGCTTAACCGCGAAATCGATAAGCATACGGCGACGAGGGGGGACCATACATTTCCGAAGCAGCCAGAAGATGTGAATGGAGAGGAAATTACAACGGGAGTATTAATACAAATGAATATGGATGACAGAGATGATGAACAATCTCCTCAACAGTCACCTAAAAAGATGCCGGATCTATTTAAAACTCCTACAGTGCCACCAAAGTATTTTGTAAATCAAACATCGACAGAAACCAACACACCAATATGCAGTTCCCCAACAAGAAACTCTAACGATCCTATTGAACAGATCGCCAAAATAGCAACTGCAGCATCCGATGAATCTCAACAAATTACAAACTACCCCACGACTATTATAACAGGCATCACTGTACCACACTGTGCCGATATTAAATTGGAAAATGGGACGGACAACGATTTTGAGGGAGTTTACCATGAACAACATGAATTTTGTAATTATTTGGGCTTAACGGGTATTGATGATGCTACGGCCATGGCCAATGCCGTCGCTGAATTGGCCCAGTGTAATATGAAACGACGTTCAATGCGTGTTTTGCGGCAACAACAGCAGGAACGCAAAGAAAAATCCGCCAAAGAGGAACGTGAACTGCTGGCATTAAAGGACAAGCAATGCAAGGAGTTGAGGAAACGTGAGTGGGGAGGTTGTGACTTACACTTGGAGGCAGAGAACCAAATCCACATAATTGATGAAGGGTAAGACTGAGTAAAACTATAATATTGACTATCTTATAACCTCTTGCATACTTTTAGATCTAATTCCCAAACATCTGAGCCCATACACTCTATCCTTTCTCTGAAAGAGAAGAAAAAGAAGACCAGTATCGCCTCAATGACCACTAAATCATCGTCGAAATCCCAACGATCAGTGAGCATTGTCAAAACCGAACCACAAATAAAAATACTATGTCATATTGCAGCAAACGCTAACAAAGAAGATGCCGAAAATATATCTAAAGAAATAACCCAACCCATCAGAGAGACATTAATGCGCCAAGCTAAGCAAAGGAAAGATCTCGTTGATAAATCTACTGAACTAGTCGAGGATGAAGAAGATGAGATTAGTCTTGAAATCAAGACTGATGATGATTTTCATCCTGACAAGTTTAATTTAGAAGAAATGCATTTGACATCACAGCAGACTTTCGCTTCAGACAACCACAAGAGAATATTAAGATCTCCTCGCTTAGCGGCCATGAAATGCAATTTAAAAATAACACACAACAAGAGCAGTCTATTGGGAGACGATGACGTTGAACAACAATTGCTACAAGCCGCTAGGCTAGAGTTGCCATCTCCACCACCGCACTATAAAATGGAGACAGTGTGCGATTCTGTGGTGGCAAACCCACTGAAATACGAACTTAAACCTAGTCCTTTAAATAGCACAGAGAACACAACCAAAGACCCTAAAAATGTAGAGTTAAAAGATAACATCGGCGCTGATGAAGTTGTAAGCATTGATAGGGCTTTAACGCCGACATCTCTATTGATTAAACAAAAATTACAAGCTGCCCTGGAGGAGTCACGCAAAACAAAACCCAGTATTTTTATAGTACAATCTTTGGATAGTAAAAAAGAAAAGACCACTACGAAATCATCAGTATCCCTGTTCGGTTCGCCCGAAAAATCAACGCTAGATATAAAACCTACGCCACTTTCTGAACCTACAAAAGCGGTGGCAGTAGCACCTTCAATTATCTCACCGTCAAATGTGGAGATTAGAAAACAAATGAGTACCAAACATAAACTTTCGGAACTCACTACAAAAGTTGCATCCATAACAAAAAATAATGTTGGCAAAAAACTTCTGAAGGTACGTAAGGCCAAAAACCATCTAATATCCAGTTTAAGAAGTACTCCTAAACGAGAATTGCGAGCACGTAAAATTATTGTTATTAAATCCAGTAAGACAGAAGGAAAACGAAGTAAGAAAAAATCTAAAGAAGTGAAGGAACCCCCCAGATCCCAAAAACATAAACACTCAAAATCTCCAAACTCTTTCAACAAATCCAAGGAATCGACAAAGAAATTTGATGCAAATGTAATGGCGAATAATACCAAAAGTTACCGTAATGCTCAAACGGAAACAAACGATTTGGAAATGTACAACAGTCAATTGAGAACCAGATTAATGGCTAAAGCTTCGGCCTTATTGCAGCGTTCTAGGCGAATGTCATGTAGTGCTAAAAATTTGAGATCAAAACTAACGGCAAAGTTAGGAAAATCCACCATAAGTTTACGACCAACAAAAACACAAATCCTACAACCAAAGGTGTGTTTAATAAGGGCCAGAATCGAAGAACATACAAATGAATATAAAACGTCGTCCACCTCAACAACACCGCCACCTCCACCACCACCTAAGGCAACACCAACAGACCAACACAACAGGACATTATTACATGATGAAGCAGAAGCAGCGGCAAACCGAAATATAAAATCTTTAACAAATTCTTGCCAGGTCCAAGAAAGTGATACTGTCGTTGTTTCCTCCACCACCAATTCATACGATGAAAGGCCTCCTCACATCAATACTACCCTCATTCCTTCACCCATCACCTTAAGAGCAGCTGTTCACAGTAGTGCATCGTATCTCATTGCCTCGACACCAATTGAAACCAAAGATGGATGGACACAAAGTGAATCACATACGGGCGGCGGTAGTGGTATACGATATTTGAATGGATCGCCAAAAGCCTCTCAAATAATGCGTAATCCCTTAAAGCCGGATCATGGGTTGGTACATTATATTTACTACGAAGTGGATATCCTTATAGTAGTTCAAGAACGACTAATTAGCTTTTGGAAAAGTTCACGTCTGCTGAATGCTTTATCGGCCACTTCGACCACTTTAACGCAACAAAAAATGTTTAATCTGCCTCAGACGAAACCAAATATGATCTCTACGCCGCCACCGACACAAAACAGACCGGACCTGTTATGCAACAATAAGAATTCGTATACATCGACTGGTATGCCACAAACAACTTCGTTACCGTCTCTATTGGAGCCGCATATAAATGGTGAATGGATTCTACTGGGGGAGCTGAAGCGTTTGACATATGGTAAGACATATGCTCCATGCCTTTATACTTCGTTTACCTCTCACTTCCACCATAACTTATTAATTTCTAGATCAAGAAGTTTTCGCCCCATACGCCAATCGTATATGCCTACACAATTCAACGCCCATTTATGTCGAAATGCGTGCCCGCCAATTGCCCAAAAATCATCGTGATTGTAACCTTTTGTCGATGTATATAAATATATATTACTATCACGATGAGGATATGGTTGCCAAAACAAATTCCATACAATTGGATACAATACAAAGGTAGGTGGTTTTGTTTTGATTTTATTATTTATCTCAACTGTTAATACACAATTTAAAACAAATTACAAAATTTTAACATGGTTAAAAAAATACCCAATCGTATTGTAGCAAAATTAAAAAAAAAACTACATAAAGATCTTAGAGTATGTGGTTAATACATTAGAAAAAATGCGTTTTTTATATTCTCTTCTCTGTGTTCATTTGCAGTGACGTCAACTTTGTTAATTATACCACACTGGTGGACTCGCGTTATTTCATAATGACTTGGCCACAGGAGAATCTATTGGGTAAAACGCGATCCGGCTTGTGTAAATATTCGTTAACGCCACAGTTGGATACATTGGCCAGTATTAGGGAGTTCAAAAGTATGCGTCATACAATACGCTACTTGGAGTGCATGAGTGGTAAGTAATATCATAAGTTATTTCTATAATATCTTACTAGGGATATGGTAAAATAATGCAATAATTGCCTTACATAACTCGAACAACGATACAGGATTTTTTAGCAGAATTCATTTCGGAAATTAAAATTTTAATTATATTTTATGTAAGGTTATGGTGGCCACGCCTACAAAAGACATTTGACGCGATGTACAGCCCCTGTATCTAATACGCAGTGCTCCGTCAATCAACGTAGATATATTTCATGTGAACGAAGTTCCCCTTCATAGCATACTTTGGCTTGTTCATTTTCGTTATTCTGCGCGTGTCTAGGTCTGCCCACCTGCTGCTCGCCAGCATAAATTCCTTCTGCCTGAGCTGTAGCTTGCATGTCGATAGTGGTGAACCTTTACAATCAAGTTCTACAGGTACTTACAGTTCACTGATTTAAAATAAATCGTAGCACTCCGAAATTGTCAACGTCGCACAGAGGTCCAGAATAAAAATATAAAAAAATAACTTTTTTCGTATCACAATTTTTTCACCTTTTCAGATTTTTAAAATTGAAAAACGTAATTTCGTTTTTCGAGCTGTTTTATTCACATTTTAAGAGATTTTTGATTTATTAGAAATTGTGGTTTTCTCAGCTATATTATGGCGCCAAAACTAGCCAAATATAGTTTGTTTGTAATAAATATTTAAAAAATATCCTTTTTGAAAAAAATTATGACTTGGGTCAACATAACATTTTTCCTTTGAAAGCCTTTGAAGAATAAAATACATATTTAGAAAGATTGAAGGGTTTTTTACCCTTTTTTGCAGGGTAACATTTGCCTGAAATTGCACCCTTGGGAGATAGGATACATTTAGTTCAAAAACTCGAATTTCTCATTTTTTTCTTATTAACTACAAAATCATATATTTTCGACATAGTTCCTACAAATTAACTGCGATTGACATAAAATTTAGTTTGAAGATAAAGGAAATTTGTTCATCTTACTTACTTTTCAAAAGTTAATGAGAAAAATGAGTAATTCGTGTTTTGGAACTAGAAAATCTGACTTTTACTTTTATTTAAAATCGAAAAATACGAAAGTACTCAAATTTGGGCTAATTTTTAAAATATATCCGTTTGCACGATTGTCAAAATAATTGGCTCCTTGTCTAATTGTAATTTTTTGTTGAACTCAAAAATGTTTTCTAGAAAGTAGTTTAATTTTGGACGATGCATTTTGATTCTGTCACTTTGGCCCATTTGTCGGTAATACCAATTATTTAATTTTACAACAATTGTTGGGCCATGCGACTTCCGTTGTATTTAATTTTGGAGGGTCGGATATGTCGGTCCCAGGGTATTTTTGATCTTTTCTTGACCTGCGTCTTACTGAGGAATGGAATCGCATAACACCGTCTTTTGACAAGTCCTTCACAATTCAATTACTCCAGTTTTCAAACTCCGTCGATAAGCAAATAACGCGTCTTGGGTTGGACATATTCAACGAAGAGTAGCGCTTTTTCGCCAACGTCGTTATTTTGCATTAAAAACAATTACAATCAACAATTTAAAAATATTAATTCTGACACGAAATGTAATATTCACAGAAAAAACAACCAGCATCCATCAGTCATCCTGTATTTATTTAATACTATACTTTCACTTTAATGTTGTCTATTATAATTCTTCATTTTTTCAGATGATAAATTAATTGGTTTTGGCGATAGTCAAATAACCATTTGGGATCACCGCAGTGGTGACGTCTTAATGAACTATGATCTCGATATGTTATTAGGTAAAAATCTCGGGTGTGTCTATTATCCCAGTCAGGAGATTGAACAAAATAATATGATTACCTTATTTCAATATCGCGATTTAAATCCAGATGAACAGCAACAACCAGCGGAACTTTTGACCATAGCCTGTACAATAGCACACACCCAACCATCATATCGTATCTTGCAACAACTACAGCTACCACCAGCATTCAAGGCAATCAAACGTGCAATCAATACTGGTGAACATTTGGTGATTACCGGCTCAAATGATGAAGAAATCTGGATATGTTGCAATAATCCGTCACTGGTGGCACTGGTGCCGCAAAAACCGAATAAGTGTCGTTTCTTTAACCGCGAAAGGTCACAATTAATCGAGCTTACTGAGCAGGCGCTTAATTTTGATACTTTGGCAAATCATGTGTTACAATTAGCTGCTGGTTTGGCCTTAAATAATATATAAAATTAATTTAAATCTAACTTATATTAGTAGTCTTAGGCAGGCACTCGTGTGTATAGGTATTTGGTTTTTCATTGAAGATTTTTTTAGATTAGGTGCTTATCGCTTCAGTTTACTAAACGTTTTAGTTATAAAAAAATCACACCCTTTAAGAGTTGTTAAACAAATTTGTTTTATTTTTTATATAGCATTCATATTTTTCTAAAACGCGTTATTGTTATTTTTCTGGCAAAGTTTCTTTCTTTTAATTTGAATTTGAATTTTTGAGAATGTTTCCTTGGGTAAACTGTAAACGGAAAATATGAAGAACAAAATTAAATAGGGCGTAGTTTTTTAAATGCAAACCCTCTTTTTTAGTTGTGTAGAAAAACTTGAAATAATTAATGATAATAAAAAAATTGTAAAATATTTAAAATTAAACATTTTCTCTAACCTATATACTTCTAACCACAACTACATAAATACATACAAACATAATATATACATATACATATAGTAAACACTTTAAAAATAGGTTATATATACGTACATACTACATAATTTAAACAAAACTAATATTAAAACCACAACAACAAATTATGTGTCTGAGACACTTTAATGTTTTTAATTTTTAAATCTTATTTTTGATCTTTTAGTATTAAAACATAATGAAAGAAGAAGAACGCTCTTGTAAAATTTTCATTTAAAGTTGTTTTTAGTACAAGCCCATGGCGTAATAATTTTTAAATATTTTAATAAGAGGCTGTCAACTAGAAGGAAAGTGAAATTACGTTTTAGCACTGCTTAGATTATTCTAATAGGAATTTTTGCATAGATTACAAGAAAACACTCACTGAATAGTTTGAATAACACCTAATCGGTCTAATTGAGATAACAACGACATTCTTCAAATATTTAAAATATACCGCCCTCAAAGTTTCAAGTTATATCATATATGGTGACTTCACGCTCCTCAACTATTTCCATCTGTACAATTTTCGTATTTTCAAAACGTATTGAACCGACTAAACAAACTTTCATTTGTGAAATACGATGAGAAAAGAAGCATGCAGGGTATGCTTATTAAAATTTAATTTACAAATTTAACTACTTACCACAACTTGACAACTTCCGTTCGAATTAACTTAGTGAAGTCACATATTAGTTGAATCCTAACGAAATTTTTAAATAATTATATTGAAAAATATTTGACTTTTCCGCTTAACTATACACATTTGTTACATAAATTGTCAGGATTTTAAATAATTATGTTGTTATGCGAAAATGTTTGGAGAAAAATATAAAATGTATACAAACATACTAGAGGAATTTCATGTGGATTGAAAATTTTTAATTCAAAAAATTTAATTTTTTAAGATACTAATGTTTTTTTCTAATTTCAATTTATTTTATTAATCAATAAAGCCCAAATTTCCTCTCTTTTTTAACAGAAAACGCAAAATCTTAAAAAATATTTTTTAATTGTTTTCTTATTTATTTTATAAACGAAAAAATATACGTTAGATTTTTGTAAAATAAATTTTAATAATAGTTAATGTCAGTAAGACGTTCCATAAGTTTCATGATGGTGTTCCTTGTCGAAATTAAAAATAATTGAAATAACTTGCTTTAACCTGGCTTCAAAAAAGTTGTGGATGTTCTCGACTAAAATTAATCTTTGGTTCGTTATCCTAAAATATTTCGGCATTCGTGTCCATTAATTATTTTTCATTTCAACAGCAATAACGTATATAATTGTTTTAGAGTAAGTACTAGGATCACGATCATGAATCTTATGGAGCGTCTTACTGACACTGTTGGCTATTATTAAAATATATTTTACAAATATCAAAGGTATATTTTTTATAAAATAAAAAAATATAAAATACAAAAAAAAAGAAAAAAAATATTTTTTATGGTTTGACAATTTAATGTAAAAATAGAAGAAATTGGCTTGAAATTAGAAAAGAAATTAGTAATAATTAAAATTACTTTTACCCTAGCGTCTGAAATTTCTTATTTCTTGGAAAATCAGCTTTATTCGTCATACAGAAAATAAAAAAGAAATTTTCATCAAAATCGCCATGAAATTACTCATACATATATCAAGCTCCAAATCCATCCGCATTCGAACATGTTCGCTGTGTAAATAAATTACAAAAACTCGAATAAAAAGATAGTTTTTCACTCTATGGGAAACAAATAGTTGTTGTCGTCAACAACAGTATAAAGGAGTGTTTCAAAAAAAAATATTTTAATACATTAAATTATATCTATCGAGGCAAATTCAAAAATGTCAAGATAAAATATTTTTTCGAAAATTACAAACATTTTACTGACGTTGGCGACAATGTGAAAAAAAGATTTTTTTTATTTTGAGTACAAAATAAAGAAAAGAAAAACAGCCTTTCATTCTGAAACCGTTTGAAGCATGTCCCAAAAACTATTGGGGTGTTTTTAACATTTTGAAAATGGATTTGTAATCTCCTCTCAGTTAGCCCCCCCCCTAGATTATTTCATAAGTATACTTTGGCTGTATCGCAGTTCAAAAAATATTATTTTGGCACAATTACAACAAGAAGAAAGTAATCTATGCACAAAATCCTATCAGAATTCGGTGTGTGTTGAGAACTTGTTTGCCAGTATGTAATGTTACAATAAGTAATAATAAAAATTCTGTTCATTTTGAAGTTGAAAACAAAAATCGCTAAACGAATACATGGTCGGCCTACCACCGACCTAAATTAAATTAGTTTTCTTTCGCCAGTCTCTTTCGTTCTATCATTACACTACTATGGATTCTGAAAATATTGTTATTCTAATTTTTAATTTGCTTCAATATTTAGCCTTTGCGTTATGTTTCCTCTTGTGTTATAAATATATACATATATCATTTTACCTATGTTGTATTGTTATATTTTCTTTTCTACTACCTTTTTATTTTGTTAATTATTTCTTTCTGCTTAATATTACTAGTTTTAATTTTTTTCACTTCTGATTTTTGTTATTTGCTTAAGCTTTTAATAAACATTTTAATATAGATCATATCCACAAATAATGATACATGGAAAACAAACAAAAAAGGAGTAAAACAGTAAACTTGAAGTTAATAAATAAATATAAAAATTTAATGTGTAATTATTTGTTATTATTTAATTTGTCATGGTGATTTGAGCAACAATAGATAAATACATATAGCTTATGTGTGTATATCTGCTGGTGTTGGCGAACGTACAAAATCGAGAATCGAGGCAATAAAAAATATATTTTTTTAAATTTTTGTATATGTATTTATATTGTTGTAGACGACAATGTGAAAAAAATATTTTTTATTTTGAGTAAAAAATTAACTCTTTATTAACGTTTTTGTTATCCCGGCTTAAAGAAAAACAGCCCTACTATTTCCTGAAATGACCAATGGACTATATAATAATGTTGTAGTCGCAGAGAGTGGTGTCGGCTCGCCCGAATTTGATTTAAACAGAATTTTGACGAATAGACATTAATTTCTAATTATTCTGCACAGTCGACGAAGAAATATATTACTTTTACTTCGAAAATCTAAAAAGTTATTACGGTGATTGAAAGGTGCTATTGTCCCATTCTTAATCTGGCTTTAAAAAAAATATTTTATAATCTATATATATATATAAATCAATTTGTGTCTGTATGTTGCTAGGACGCCAAACCGGTGGACCGATTCGCCTGAAAATTTTACTGTATCTAACTTCTGGACAGAGGATGGTTCCTGGATATACTAGGTCATGATAGGACAAAGGGAGTGGTACCTCCCACACAAAAAATATTTTAAAACTATCAAAAATTCGATCGGTCCCAACGCCTCTCACTCCCGCCCCTTCCGACCGAGAAGGCCACGTCCCCTGCTATTACTTTGACCACAACTGTATATATTAAATAATTGATAAAAAAAACAATTTTGAGCGTCGTGTGCGGGATCTACACTAAAGGCTGTAAAATATAAAACAATGCTAACATTTTATTAAAAGAAAGCTGCATTAGTCCATTTTAGCTTTAAACAATTATATTCCAATTCGCAGATTTCTGAACTTTTATTCTATTTTTTGTCCCGTTCGACATGTTTATTGTTACGATATTGTAGACAACATATCGACAAACCCTATATTTTGAACTAAACATAATGCTATTAATATGCTATCGAAAATTGAAAACAAGAACAAAATTCTGATTTTTTTATTTTTTCACTTAAGGCGCGTTCGGCATCCTATCAAAAATACTCATCTAGGAAGAACTAGAACTTCTGGCTCACTTTTGTAGCTCGCCAAATTCATACTCACCCGTGAACGTTAGGATTTTCCACAAAAAATGTTTTTTCGGAATTATATGATTCTTTCAGGCATGTCACATAATTTCAAATCATTTTAAGCTTCCTAGAAAGCAAATATTTTTAGCTTATCTAAAAAACTTCCAAGAAAACAAATGTTTTTAGCTTATCGAAAAAACTTCTAAGAAAGCATGGCGAATTTATAATTATAATTATATCATGTACGATTCACCCAAATTGAAGTAGTTCATTATCATTTCTGAAAATAGCATAGATATCGCTTTATTTATTGCATTCTCGCTACAATGTATACGATTTAAATTGCACTTTATGACAATATTATGGAATACTGTTAAAAATCTCATACTATTTCGTAAAAAAGTTAAAAGAAAATTTATATTTTCTATATAAAAGTGTAAAATTAAACTAAATGTTTTAGTTATTTATAAGTTATAAGTTTAACATGAGTAAGTTTAACATAAATAGTGTATAAAAATGTATATATTTATAAAACTAGGCATAGGAAAAACTATTATTATTACAATTTTTCAATTTCATTCACTGTATGATCCCAACATAGGCACTTTATCAAATGTCTGCTTATTTTCATTGGCATACTCCAAAAACGAAATTCCATAGTGTAAAATAAGTTGTGTTAATATCATAACATCGGCTTCTGCCTCATGTAGTTTTTCGCATTTTTCGTCTTTGAACAGATATTTATACAATTTGCCTAATTCGTAACTGCAAACTTTTGTATCAAAATCTAGTTGCCGGGATATTTTCTTGACAGCTTCTCTTGATATCCTTTCAGCTGACGAGCTAGTAGATGATTGAGTATTCAAGGGCAAAACGCTTCTATTGCTGGGGGTAGTTTCATTAATTTGTTGTTGACTTTTAGGGCTACCTTCCATACAATTTCCTTCACTAGAAATATCATGGATATCCTGGTCTTTTTGTTGATTTGAATCATCATTGCCTTTACGCCTTTTTGGTGTAGTTTCAAGATTTGACGGTAACAAGCGTTTATTATTGGACATAGTTACATTATGAACACCACCATCTTCATTTGTAATATTGACACTATCTTTTGAATTTTCAGATTCAAGATTTTCCAAATCTTGCACTGCCTGTGAAGGTTCTGCAATTTCTTTGATATGTTCATTCGTCTCATCTGATGTAGTTACTATTTGTTCGGTTCTCAAATCATTTTCTTCATTAGTTTGTAAAGGACTTTCATTGATAAGAGTATTTTCATACATTGCAATCGCTTTATCAATTTTACGAAATGCATCAAGTGAATCTACACAATAAATTGATGATGGGAATATCTAATGAGCACAATAAGGAAATCATTTTACTATTTACATACATATAATATTTATTAGCTTCAAATAATTACCAGCTTTAATTTCGCATAGACATGGCGTATCAATCGAAAATCGTGTCGCATGCCATTGTGGGCAACTAGACACACGGGTTTTTCCAAACGATTTAAAAATTTCAGTATACAATCCGCAGTATCATCATCGAACGATGCTTCATTTTCTAACATATAATTATCAAGCCCTGCAAAATAATAAAACGATTTATTAATACATATTGCGATTTGGAAACTTTCTCGAATTTAGAATCAAAATCAGTTATATGTTTCAAACAAGAAATGGACTATTTTGCTTTAGATTGTTCCATACAAAACGACTATGATATCGAAATTTGGGTGCCCGTTCACTTTTGGTGAATATGGCTTATCTGGAAAATCAAATGTTCAGGAGAACAAAATAAATGAATATCGGGAATACCTTCTTCTGTCTTACCTGTTCTGGTATTGTCATGTATCCTTTTCCTTGGATTTATCATTAAATTAATTTTGTTTAAAACCCGAGGCAACCTAGGCGCCTTCTTTGTCTCGCGCCCATTTTTCTTTATGTCGTTTTGGAGAAGACATTTTGCTGATATACCATACAAACATAATTCGATCAGGGAACACGTATTAAATTGATATTGGTGATAATCATTAACTTCCACATCCAAAATTGCGAACGTCTTTATGGACGACATTTTTGGCGATATCTTTATTTCCTTTAAGACAGCACCAGAGAACGAAGCCCAGGGAAAAGTAGTCGACGGCGCGCCGCCGCCGAAGCTTTCGGCTAATACCGGCTGAAAGTGGCCGCCGACTGAATAATGCTCCACCGAATGTACTATTAGCCAACAGTTACAAAAAGTAACAAGTATCAACCGCAGAAGTGACGTTATATTTTCTTAAAATTGGTTTTAAAAAAACAGCAACCACGAACAGCGTGCACTTCAAATGCATAAAAGATTTCCAAACGTTCTTTTTATGACCCAAATTTATCCATTTGAAAACTAGCTTGCTTCGAAACGCTTTCAAAACTTTCTAAAATGCAATACTACAACTGTAAATCGGTGTTATCATTTTGGGGCATATTCATGACATATCTTAGCGTTTGAAAATGCTTCAGTACCCTCTAAAGCTAAAAAAGCTAGTAGCGACCCATATTTTCCGAGTTGACGATACCGTACAATAATTGTATCTAATGTAATATATAAACATTATCATTAATAAAGTAATTAATTAATATAATAATTTATTAATAATATAATAATTTAATAATAATTTAACTTGATAATCTAAACTTGGTCAGTTTATTCAACATAACGGCGATATACGATATACAATATATGCATGAATGTCTGTTATTTCAAACAAACATGAAAAATTTATATAAAATAAACTTAAAATATTATCAAAAAGTGAAAATTGGTGCCGTTCCATACAGAAGTCATTATATTAATTTTTGCACAAAAAAAAATAATGAGAAACAAAAATGGCACAAACATAAGTCCCGAACACAGCGGGCTCTCAGGTGGATCTCAGAGTGTTAAGTATAATGATGTTTCGGTGCCTACAAAGGATAATCATGCTATTAGTAAAGAACTGCAAAAAGAGTTAATGAGTCTTATTGACCATAGAAAAGGGTATATTGGCCCTTCCAGACGGCTTAAATATTTCTAAACGGATTTTTAACACCGTGCTTCCATCGCAACGTTGATTGTTGATTTGCAGGCACGATTTGCCTAGATATTTTGAAAGACAAGTGGTCGGCATTGGGTGAACCGAACAACGACGGTCCTTTGAACGCGCAAGCCGCGATGATCGACCAAACAGAGTACACAAAACTACATCTGGATGCTTTTTATGAAATGCATTAGAATACATAATACATACATAATTAAAATAAATTGAAGTTTGTTTTGAAAGTATACTCAGCTCCATTTGGCGTCATTTTAACATCATTCTGTAATAACACTCGCCAAATTTAATAAGGACAGAAAATCATAGTAATTTAAGATATATTTTAAACATTAAAGTTTTCTGATGGTAGATATTACCTCAAATATTGCTTTAAATGTGACAGATTTAGTAAAAAATAATTATTTTTCATAAATTAATGGTTACCGGCATTAGGGATTTTTTTTCACAATTTCCAATGGTCGACATTGGAGAGGCCGTAATAGTGGTTCCAGTAGTTGGCATTAGTATATTTCGAGTAATTTATATCATGCCGAGTAGGTACACCATACGACGATCATTTAAGTCCAAAAAAGTCAACACAAAATATTTTTTTATTTTGAGCAAAAAAATAATTTTTTACTAACGTTTTTGTTATCTTGTTATCCCGGCTTAAAGAAAAACAGCCTTATTAGTTGGCACTTTTACTGGATATCTACATTTTTATATACATACATATCGTCACCTTAATTCTAAAAGGGTGTAACTGACATTTTTTTCGAAATATTTTTTTTACATATTCCGATAGAAAACGTTGAAATACGAGGAAATGTTGAAAAAAATTGTGCAATTTTGGAATTAAAGTAACGATATACATAAGACGGGTGACAAAAGACTGAAATTTTTTTTCATACGAAATACGAAGTGGGAAGGTACAATTAATAATAATGGGATCCTTAAAAATTCAGCTCCTGAAAATGTTTTTTTATAATTGCATTGAATATATTAAACATGAGCGTGCTTTTTGCACGCACTATCCTTCATATTAATAATTGTCCGGTCTGTCGACTTACTCGAATGAATTTCCTTTAAATTGTTTTATATATTCCATTTTGGCAAACACCAAACGGAAGCCGCGAGCCAAATAAAAAACTGTATAGTATACAATAATTGTTTTTGTTTTATTATAAACTTTCTTATTATTTCAATAAGCCTAAAATATATTTCTAACAGTTCTATGTTTTTAAAAATTTACAAACTACTCGTTTTTATAGTATACATTAAATTCAGTTATTTTTTCTTTGTTTTTAATCAATAATAAGTATGTTTTTTAGCACAAAACTTATTAAAATACATTTTGAGAAATATGGAATTTATACAAAGTGTATTTCAACGAAATGAATTTTGATTATCATAGTTTCTACAAAATAATATTTGAAGGATTAAGAATGCAGCATTTTTCTTTACACATTAAAAATCTCCGTTTAGATGATCTGTGTGAGACAAAACATAAAAAAAAAAACAATATCTATATAAATTGTTGGTTTTAACCTCAAATTGTTTTCACTCTATTATATTACAATGAACAAAAGAGAACGTAAAAAATTATATGTAAGTATGGATGCATGTGTTTAAGTATAAAATAGTAGGAGTGTGTTTTTCATTACAAGTTACAATTTTAAAGTTATCACTACAATTCCTTCTCCGGCTTGGATTTCTTAGTCGTTGACGATGAAGTAGACGACGTTGTTTCGGTGGTGGTTTCGTTCGCTTTCGTTTCTTTTGATAATTGCCATCGTTTAAATTCAATCATTTGCATGATACGAATTTTCAAATGTGGTTTGCGTTGCATCACAGCTGCGAGTTTGGTAAATTCTTGCGAATACATAAACACAACCGGTATGCTAACGTCATTGATACCGTCGCCGGACATGGCGAACATGGGCTGGGTTTCACCCGATGAACCGGGTACATTATCACAGACTATTAAGGCTAAAGCACCGGATTTTTGTGCCAAACGCGCCTTGCTCACAAACGTACAATCGCCTCGTTCCGCTACGAGAATCTTGCCTTGGACTTTGTCGGCATTTGCTAGACGGTCTTCACAAGCTCTCAAAGGTTCGGCCAAGATAATTTCACTTTCAACAAAATCATCTTCGGTTAGTTCGGGACTGAAATGTGATGGACCAGCCATTAGGGCAGTCCATTCATTTGATTTATCGTCGACGGTATAAGCAACAGCCTAAAAGTAAAATAAAAAAAATTAGATCAGCATCAACACATATGATGATTCGAAAAAATCAGGAATATCAAATCAAGATTGGACTCAAACGATGCGTATTGCAATTGGGGTTTTATTCATGTTAAAAGAATTCAGAGTTTTTGCACACAGAGTCATGAAATTTGGTAAAAGGCCAAAAAGTAATTATGTTCGCAGTTGTGCGAAAAGGTGGCGACACTCTTCATACTAAATTAAAACCTATTATCAAAAAACCTATTACCGAATTATAATTAATGTGTTCAAATGTTGAGGTATGACACTGGGTTCAAGAAGTTAGTGCAAAATAAAGAACAATTGTAAGAATATTGTAATATACAATGTCTCTTTTTACCTTAAAATTTTAAAATATAAAATTCGAGTAGTCATTCTTAAAACAACTTCTTCTATTATCATTATATTGGAAATATGTCCGATGCAGCATTTCTTTAAAGACCTTCGTCTGTTTTTATTTTTATTATTATTGTCCGGCGATTCATTGGGAACTTAGAAATTGTCATTGTATGTTCTTTTATTATTTATTTATTTTTTATTTAATTATTTATTTTTGTTTAATTACTTATTTTTATTTAGTTGTTTATTTTAATTTATTTATGAAAATGTTCAGTTTAAAATCATATTTAATTTTTTATTATTTTTTTAAATACTATTTGTTTGTAGTTAGGATCATGATTACTTGTAGTTAATTGTTTAAATAGTTTAAGACATTTAATAAATGTAATTTCTTGAAGAATATTGTAATTCAATTATAATTGGCCACTTGGCTTGGAATTACAAAGAAATAAATGAAATGAAATGAAATTGTATGCTTGATTCTATCTTGTAATTGTCGCTGTAAAAATATTGCTCTGTCGAATTTTCTAAAATATATTTTTCGGATGATAGAAATCCTCTGATTTGATATCACAGTGTTGCCCAAATCAACACATTGCAAATTATGATCTAGTAGTCCGCAGAGTACAATTCCGCCCTCTTCCTTGTATTTGTGGCCTTTGAAAGACCAGATCACCTCATATCCCTTATAAGGAGCTGTAAAGGAAGCTTCATGTAAAGCACTAAATTGATTGAAATACTCTACGACGTTTTTACAATTGTTTATAGATATTGTTACAAATATATATCTTCTTGTACTTTGTAAAAATTACCGCCCTCTCGCATGTCCACAATTCACATTATGACTACTGAATGAATTCCGATCAGACCAGGTAAAGATATAGCTTACTATATTCTATAGATTTATAAATTCGTATGTGAATTTTTGGTGCTCCCATAATAAATATGCTACGAGCCAAGGTGTTGATGCTTTCGATTTTTTGTATTCGCCCTATAGTGTTTTACAATGCCTCTGATTTATTTTATTATAATCATCGTTTTTACCTGTAATTGTGCCAGTTGGTTTAGTGACTGCAATTTGGTTAATTCCAGCATTTCTTGCATAAATTGTAAACCCATTTCACCTTCCTCGGGAGATTTTGCCTACGATAAAGAAATAGATAAATTGCATAATTATGAAAGAGCATACTTCAAATGTTTTGAAACAGCAAAACACACAATTAATGAATCATAAACATTCTATAAATAAAGAACACTAGGGGGATGGAGGGAACATAGCAAAACCAAAAAATCATAAAGAAAAAATGATAACTCACATTATAAAAACTATGAAACAGTCGCACCTTGCCATCACCTAGCGAAACCATTGTGATACCCATGTCGTAAACAGCTCGTAAATGATCGGCATTACTCGCTTGAAAGTCCAGTGCCCGTAAACGTTTGGTTGTTGGTGTACGCGGGCACGAGCCGGTAATGAAGTTGCGTAAAGGTTTGCGTACTTTCTCAGGAAAAAGCTTGTTCGATGAGGGGCAAGTGCGCATAAAATCCAAAACATTATGCTCCTCGGATTGTCGGAAGTCTGAAGAAGTGAAACGAATGATCATGATAAATTGGCATCATTAGAAAGAGACTCGTAACAAACTTACTATATGTTGAGTTGCCCAATTGAGCCAGCGATAGAGGCAATAAATGCGCTTCTGTGGTGAAAACAAATTCATCTATATTCAAAATTAAATCCTGCGGTTCCGTAAACAAGAGGTATAGGTATTTAAATGTCTCTGACAAAACAAACGAATCCATGCGGTCCTCGTGTTTTCCCGTGCGCACATCATTTACCGCCGCATAACCACAGGGCACCTTGGCATACTGTTGCAAAGCCTTTAAAGCCTTTTTGCCAACTTGTAAATAATGATGATCACCGGTGGCCCGATATAAAAAGTAAGTTGACTCTATAAATTCCGGACGTAAATGATGTTGACCCCAATGTATTTGAAAATCAATTGTGAATGCTTCTGGTATGAAAGTGTGCATTTGCATGACTTGATACAGCATTTCATGCGTTTGTACGGCTGGTTTTAAATCGCCCGATAGCACTTGTAGACCGGGCCAAAATGCCAGCAGAGCATCCATAAAATTACGCGATTTTGCATGGGGCCGATGCATTAGAACGTCGAGCAGCATGGGACCTTCGCTGACATATTTCATAACAGCATTGTAGTGACGATTGAAACGTGCCAGATATTTGTCATCGCCCAAAAGAACATATGATTTGAAAAGGTATTCATAGTAGGAATCAATGCCAGCACCGACACCAGAATCACGACGCACCCAATCGCCGGAATGAACATTTAAAACGGTGCCCATTAGATCAGACCCCCGATGGCGCAGTTTCCACAAGGCATCCATAGCGGCATGAGCACGAACTTCAAATATGGGGTCCCCTAAAATAAAGAAATCACTCTTTTTACTTTATTCATTCACAAAACAATAACGCTAAATATAGTTTTCAAATGGCTCAGTGTAAATTGATTAGATATGATTCAGTACGAAAATTTTGAACATTTGATTATAGTATTTAAATGATAGATTATATCGAGAGCTTATATTCAAAAGTGGCTATGAACCAAAACATTTCATTTTCTGCGATGTGCACAGCGAATTTAAAGATTCCTGCTTCATCCGTTAGATTGGTACCATTTTCATCCCTTTTTCCATTTTTTACAAAATGTGGATATTGCTGTAAACAAAACATACAAATCGGATATTTTTGGAAAATTTAAATTTTCGCGGGAAATATAGCCAAAATGAAAAATGATCTTCTCAATATCTACACTACCTACATGAGACCAAAGATGGAATACAACTCCCATATATGGTCGGGTGCTCCAGCTTCATCACTGGAGCTACTTGACCGTGTACAGAGGAGGGCGATGGTGTTGATAGGTGATGGTAGGATATCCAATTCTATTGTCTCCCTTGAACACCGTCGTAATGTTGGTTGTGTGTCATTGTTCTATCGATACTTTCATGGTGTTTGTTCTTCGGAAATTCGTGATCTTATACCGCCCGTGAGAACGTTCGGTAGAGATACGCGACTCTCCAGGAACGCTTACCCATTTGTTGTCGATTGGACAACCGACCGCTATTTTAGACTATCAGTCTTGGGAAGCAAAATGAATGATAGTACAATATACCCTAAATCTAGAAAAAAGTTTTAAACAAAATCTTCGTCAGAAATATTTAAATGGCTTTAAAAAAATTCTTCTCCAAATTTATATGATAGATGACAGCCAAATCAAAGAATAGTTTATCATCATTTTCGAGAAAATAGTTCATAGTCACTTTTGAATATAAGCCATCGATATACACAATGACATCTCAGGAATGAATCTTATTTATTAAAAACGAATTAGAGAAGCTACAGAGTTGATATTTTAGATGGTATCAAAAATGTTCTTTAACTGTTTTTTCACCCAGCTCAATATAACCACGAATATAGACAAAGAAGAAGAATTGGAGACAAGTCCAGCTTCTTCCAGAAGGTATATTTTTGGCATAAGCCCAATTTCAAAGACGTAGTCACAAATTACCCTTGAAATGTTAGACATTATAAGTATGAACTATAAGACTGACACTGACCACTGTGTATATGGGAATTCCCTCATAGATAGAAATCTGGTATTCTCTCATAGATAACTATCATTGTCTGGCATTTTATTTTTCATTATACTTTCTCGTCGATTTATTTTTACTATATTAAACACACACAATTAAAAAAATCAGTTGTATTTGAAGCTACTCTTACTCTTTGTGCTTTCATTTATCTTACAAGATTAATAATTTAAAACACTGACTAAATATGTCTGAATGTGGTTTAAAATATTTTCCCGAAATGGACTTCATAGGATTCATTCATTTCAATTATCCAATTTAAACTAGACAGTTACCATTCAAATTATATGAAAAATTTCCTCTTCCCTTTCTCACTTTTATGTTCATATGACCTACATTTGTAATTTTTTGAGATTATAACCAATCAAAAGAACGTGCCAGAATATATTTTCTTTAGCATATATTTGTTAAAGATACAGCAACATTCACTTTTTTATTTTATAAGTACGAATTGTGAAAACGGGTTTGATATTCACGACGGTGGTTCAATGAACGACGTTGCATAAACAAAACCACTAAATTACTGGTTTGTTTTGAATGGAAAACTATATATCATTGACTTTTTAGTATGTTGTACAGTGAGCGTCAAAAGAAAGTTTACACCTTCGTATACAATATTGTTGGAATAAATTTATGACTTTACAATATGAAGATATACATGAAACTACATGTATTGAAAGCTCTTTGTTTGTAAAAAGAAAAACACAAAAGATTTTCAAAAACAAAAAATGTGGGAGGAAATCAATAACAAACCCATTTTCGTTATAAGAAAGTTTACAGTTAGACTTCAGAGTATTGTAGGCAGTTTTTAAAACTAAAAAATACTACAACTGCCGGTAACAAATGTCGTTTGGTTCGGTGATGTTGTGGGGGTGTATGGCGGTGGGTAACTTGACTTTTATAGAAAGTACAATGAATAAAATTGACTATCTCAAGACTTTGAAAAAAAAATTCCAACCCAGCGTTGAGAAATTAAGGGTGAATTCCATGTGGGTCTTTCAACAAGACCATGACCCAAAGCACACATCCAAAGTGGTCAAAGAATGGTTGCTGTATCATGTGCCGAAAATTATAAATCATCCTTCTCATTGCCTGATCTCAATCCTATTGAGCAATTGTGGGAGTATCTCGATCGTCAGATTCGAAAATGGTACTATTACTGTTTATACGGGCTATAGGGGTAAACTTTGCGAACAATTACCAATAAGGATATGCTAAAGTCAGTTATAAGTGATAAATGGTAAATAATTCCGCCTGAAGTTATTGAAAATCTGGTCGAATCAATGCCAAGAACATTGCAAACAGTTTTAAATGCAAAAGTAAAACAAACCAATTTTGCAATTTTTGTTTACCAACTTTCGGGTTTTTCACAGTTGCTGTAAACTTTCTTTGGACGCGTGAAATTAAGCCTTTTTTACTTTTCGGACATTTTTTCAGTTTTTGTAAAAATCTGGTTGAATTTTGTTTTTTAGACTGAATCTTCTTCTTCTTCATCGTTTTACAAATATGTAAAATATATTAATAACAAGTGAGGTGTAAACTTTCTTTTAACGCTCACTGTGTACACAATAGGAAGGGCCAACTAATGCCCTAATTTCAACAAATAGAAAACTACCGGTGCTACTATCGAATAGATACTTAGTTATTATTTACTTTATTATTATTTTTTATTTCTGAGAGAAACTTAAAGCCACAACAAAATTCATTTGATTAATTTTCTTATCACATTTATCAATAGCCAATAGAATACAAAACCATGGAAAATGTAATACATTGTCAACCACAAACCCGAAGATGTGTATTTAAAGCAATGTATCATTGTAACTTCTTACCAGTTAATCTTGACAAGGCAGCAAACTCCAATAATATTGTACCGGCACAGGCTGTACACGTTTCCCTTGACTTTTTTAGCTGTTCATCTTTCATGCCGTATCGTAAGTTTACCCGAGCATGTGGTATACCCGTCGATGTATTAAATGCCGGCAGCAGGCGATAACCTAAATCGCGTGCCATTTCTAAAAGTTCGCCCTTGTACCAGGGCATTACTTGAACATTCTTTTTAATATACTCAGCCAATATGTGAGCTGACAATAGGCCGCCCATCATACGGATATTTGTTTCAAAAACCGACACAATAATATCACTGTCAAATTGAACGTCGCGTATTACCAATTTGACGCCATGTTCAAATTCAGCAAAATCACCTAGTAGTACCAAAGTGTCAAGGG
The DNA here is from genome assembly GCA_947397865.1 of Polietes domitor. Lineage (NCBI taxonomy): Eukaryota > Metazoa > Arthropoda > Insecta > Diptera > Muscidae > Polietes > Polietes domitor. The sequence goes on along the minus strand of OX377619.1, from coordinate 152,229,390 downwards.
TGTCGACTAAGGTCATGGAAAAGCTAAAAATAAAAACAATGATATTATTTATTATTATTTACTAGATTCAAAAATTAATACAGAGAAGTTAATATAGGAAGATACAGCCTTCATCAATTCAACAATTTCTTTTCACGGAAAATAGTTGAATTTATGTATTTTGTAATCTTCGATTATCTTCAGGGGTAGTTGTACAAAAATATAAACATTACAAATTTTACATAAAAATAATTACATTTATGAAAAATTAACAGAAGTCCCAGTCAGTTTCGATCGTCTGCATCGTATAGCAATACATTTGAGGGCATTTTATAGGTGTGCCTTTAAGGTCAGCCTTATGAGAGGATAGTCTATTGTGCGTTTAATTTTATAAACCACAATAGATTTTCTCTGGTTTCCAATTTTGTCTTCGTTCTATTAAATTGGTTGTTACCAGTACTGTTAATTCTAAATTCTAGATTTTATTTGCCTTTATCGATAACTTCCGTGTTGTCGAAACTAAAAATATAAATTGTAAAAATTTATACAAATCTTAAAAATAGACAGGGGAGAAAATTATATAATATTCCCAAAAAAAGTTTGGAAATTGGTACGCATTTTCGAAACTTTCGGCTTATCGAAACTGAAAATATCGCAGAATAACTGGCTTTCCATGGGGAAATTAAAGTAAAATTTTTCGATAACGGGAGTAGTTATCGGGATATATAATAATCAGAAAAAAATTATAATATTCCCAAAAAATTTTTTTGGAAATTGGTAGATTTTGTATTGAAAACTCGAAAATAGAGTTAAAATTTTGTATTCTCAATTTGATCCCCCACCCAAATGTGAAAAATGGAAATGATTGGACCAATTCAGTATACCGCAGGTCCATGCAATTGGTGTAACACCGTCATTGCTGCATTTTATATTGTAGGCGACAATAAGTGTAAAAAGATTTAATATTTTCCAATCAAAGATTTTTTTATTTGTAATTTAGAAACCATTTGGAAAGTTGCGTGTGTGGACATCGCAAAACTGTCTCGCAGTCAATGCTTCAAAAACGAAAGCTCTTTTTTTCTCTGCAGGGGGTTTAAATAATTTTAATTTGTGTTATGATGGGTCTAATGTTGATTTGTGAGTGATATGCGCTGTCTAGGCGTTCAGATCGATGACAAACACTCTTTTGGTCATCATGTTAATATTGTAGTGTCAAGAATTAATTTCTCTCTCAGAAGTCTATATAATACCGATTTATCACTGCCCCTATTTGTAAGAGTTCGGTTAGAACATAGTTTAATTTTGCCAAGTATACTATATTGCTTGGAGGTTTACTCTGGCACAAATCAACACATTTTAAATTTACTGCAAGTGGCGTTTAATAGAGCGAAAAGGTATGTTTATGCTTTAGAAGGTCGTGGACATATAAGACCTTATGTTGTTAAATTTCTAGGTTGTAATTTTCCCACTTTTGTGAATTTTCGTTTGCTCATATTTCTCTTAAGTTGATAAAAAATCAATGTCCACTTTTTTTGTTAGACTCATTTCAATTTTGCCACTCATCTCGTAGAAACCTATTAGTTATACCTAGGGTGTTTCACTTAATGGATCGATCATTCCTGGTTAGAGTAGCTCGGTTATATAATACAATGCCTAGTGAATTGAAAGTTTATAATGTGTCCGTTACCACTCATTCAAATAGGCTTCTTCGCTATCTCCAATAAATATTCACTGCAACTTTTTATAGCGCACCTAATTAAAGACTCTGAAACGTATATTCTTATTGACACATTCATTGTAATTTATTTGGTTGTGTAAAAACATACATATACCGGTTGTAAATCGTAATGAATGTGATCTTTTTATTTTTTATAATTGAAATTACCACTGTTCTATTGCTACATCTTAGGTATTTTTTCTATAATTAATTGTGTATTTTGTTTTTAAGTTCTTATTATCAGACTACATTTTGTTGAGTAGTTTTTTTAACACTGTTAGAAATAATTTTTACTATGCATTTTGTAATTTATATTATATCGGCCTTAGGCAAGTCGTGAAGAAATAAAATGAAAAAATGAAATATAATAAAATTACAAAAGACAACAGAAAAATATCTAAAGATTAAAATTTTTTAACAAGCATATGATTGCATATAAATTATATACATATGTACATTCTGATATATTAAAAAAAATTAATTAGCTCAGTGAAACCTAACGATTCAAAGTTCCCAGTGAAAGAAAAAAATAGTAAAGATAAAAAACTAAAAAAGAGAAAATATATTGGAAAAATATTGTCATTTCAAACTACTACAAAGTGGCGGAGGAATGTTACGAATGTTTTTCTTCTAATATCAATTTTTCCCATTCGATTGAAAAAATCTTTTTTTTTTATTTTAACCTACGACAACTTCATAACTAAGCGAGATATCGATAACATCTTCTTATTTTGAAGTGTTCTATCCAAATATGTGGATATCATATTCTCCCCCAAACATTTGAACAAATGTACGCTCATAGTGGGCAAATATTTAACGAAATACGCCACTGTTTGACCAGAACATTTTTAAGGTCATTTGATTTTGGACAAACAAAATTATTATTAAACTTGTCAAATAAATGAGAGTCGTATAGACACCAACATTTTGAACAAATATGATAAAATATAATTTCGGCAAATATTTGCTCAGTGTGTCCTGATCGATCATATCTCAAATCTATAAGATACCATTTATTTTAAATATCAATCGGCGAAAATTCATCCTGTTTGCAGAATATACACGAATTCAAATACGAATATACAATCCATTCCACGCTAGAGTCTGTACAAAAGAACTAGATAGAAATGACATTATTTAGCGTTGTTCCTTACTTTATTAAACACTTATTTATTTGTTGTTATGAAATCTAACTTGCAATTTTTTGTTGATTGAGAATTGAAGCAGAACCTTATCTTTTATAGTGAACATAAAACAAAAAAATTCTCGCGATAGGTTTTTATGGGAAATTGTTTAATATTTATAGAAAGTACGAGATCACATAAACTCATTATAAGTTAATAACTTCAAAGATTTGAGTACAAAAGTCTACAGTTTTAGATATACATATAATTGTTATATACTATGTATATATAGTATTAGTGGTTATTGAAAATCGCTCTAGCTCCCAGTTGGTAAAAGTTAGAGCCGAAATATGTTGGAGGTTTCATATATATATGCGGACAACTGGAACTTGTCTTTTTTCCATACAAAACGATCACATTCAATGTAAATAATCTAATGGCAATGGTCGAAGTTGGTAGTGCGTTCTTAGTATTGTCAACGGCTGAAATACGATTTTTTTCTAAACACCCAGTTGAACATGACTTTCTTCAGTATTTCATTTAGCAGAATGATATGATTATTTATAAATTTTGTATTTATTCTTCTATCTTGTGTTTTTGCTTGTGATAAAAAATAACAATAAAACATCTGGCATTTATCTATATGAAGGTTCTATGTAAATATGTGTGCCTATTGCTGAATACAATTTAAAAGTTATATTATATACTTGTGTATATTTATATAGATGCAGGTATATTAAAGCGGGACGTGGAAAAATAAAACTACGATTGCTTGTGATGATTTCAAAAAGTACTTTTATAAAACCTATTCATATATTAGATAATGACAGTGAAAACTCAGGGTTTTATTTGCTATTACATTGTGTGCCCGATATTAAAATGATATGTTTTATAAAAAATAAAATATCTACTTGAAGTGTGGGAAGAAATATTTAAGTGTCTAGGCTTTCTAAAGCGGTGCAAGAAATAATTCAGTCCTTCAGATATTCCCAATAGCTACACCACTTACACAAAGCTAAAGAAGGAATACAGGTGCTTCAAGATTGGAGCTACTTGACCTCGTTGAAACGAGAGCAATGGTATTGATTGGTGGCGGCAGGATATCCAATCCATTGCCTCCCCCTCGATGAAATGTGGGATGCGTTTCGCTGTTCTATCGATACTTTGAGGACGTTCTCCAGGAACAGATTGGACAGCCGGCCGTACTATACACTACATAATAAATTCAATCTTCATGCGGGCAATCCGTATATAGAATCGAGGTCCGGTAAATATCTTTCCCACCAATTGAGACATTCAGAGATACAAAACATATAAAAATAAACACTACACCCATCTTCCTCCCTCCAAATTCTTAACTTCCTACTTATAGACAACATCCCCGGAGTGTTAGTCCAATGAAAAATCCAGTTTCTTTAATAACATAACTCACTGTGAGTAGGTAAAATGCAAATCACGATGGACTGGGACTGCCTCCATCCACAGTTATAATTGTAATGAAAATACAAAGGCGAATAAACATAAAATTGATAATCTGCAGTTACCAGAACTACTCACAAAATCCACCTCCTACAGATGATCATGAAGAGCTGTGTAGACATATAATGTTCTCTATGAACATAGTTGCCGAAACCGTATTTGGCTATGAAAAACAACTCAATACTACACAATGCTGAACACCATGTTATCTTTATGCTGCACCTCTCTCTATCCCCTTCTCCACTATATATTTTGATTACCTCCCCTTAAAGTGGGATGGTTCCTAGTATTTTTGAGATATAGGAACATCATAATACTTCAAAACAAACCAATTTACATGATTCTGCAGATGGCAGTGAAGCACATGCTAAGCATATACGGGAACCAGGGTTTTTTGCAATGTATTAAAGTTTTAGTATCCGCATACGCCATTACCACTTCTTGAGATAAATAGCGTTTATTCCACTTACTTTCCCAATACGTCGTCCATGTCACCTCGGGACGGTGTTACACCTCGATATCTACCCTTACACGACAAGGGCATCAATTCATCCGCAGGGTAGGCATTGTCCATGTACGCATGGTAAGCATGATAGAACATGTCTCTGGATTCCTCTCTAAAATCAAGTTAATTGAAACTGTGAAATCTAGGAAAGTGCTTTAAAAAATATATAAATACTATTACCTTAAGGCTTCACGCTCCTTATTGGACATATTTTGTGTGGGAATGGAATCACTGTTTACCACAATGGTACAAAGGCACAAAGCCAAAGTCGTATATAACACAGAATGTAAAGAAGTCATATTTTTTATTTTACTATATGTAGAGAAGAAGGAAGATTCGTTTGATATGTTTGATGACTTCCTACTACTTGTACATAGAATGAAGTTAGTCCTCACAATATTTGGCATTTTGTTGTGTTTGTGGAGGGAGTTGTTGGTTTTGTTGCACTAATTGTCACCGTCTTTGTATTATTTGTTGAACTTTCTTGTTTTTTAATGTTATCGGTTGATTGCATTGACCTTCACTTTGACGTGTTATTTCTCTCCGAACTTTATTTAACTTGAACAACTTTAATTAATTGTTGTTGTTTTTTCTTAAATTTACTCATTTTTTCTTATTCGCTCTTTTGCTTGAACACAGATTTATTACAGATTCCATATTATTGTAATTATGTGTTGTTTCTATGTTGTTTTTATGATCATGAAATTGAACTAAATAAGACCAAGGTGATTGGCTGAATTGCGAATTATAGTCGCTGTCATGTCCACATCTACACTTTTTCCTCCCGTTGTCTATAAAAATGAAACACGTCAAAGCTTTTCTTTCGTTTCGTCTAATCTCTTGTTTTTATCATATAATTAAAACAATTCTTTTACACAAACGCACAAACGACACAATTTTATTTTCTACAGCGAAAAATTGTCTGTTTCACGATTTATAAGAAACGTATACAACAAATCCTTCCGCCTTCTTACTGGCTCTAATTCAGCTGTGATTTAGAATAATTTTTATAAATTTTACTAATTTTTACATTTTTTCCCTAAATTTTGCATTTCAAGACGGTCCCTTTACTAATGACAGCACTGACAACCAGACAACGAAGCCGAACAAGCTTTACTATCAGATTTGTCGGCACCGAAGTTTTTCTACGTCTTGATAAGATGAAATTAGTCTATACGTATATGTTAAATTTTTCGCAAAAAAATCGGACAATGTTTGGATATGGTCATTTCCAGGGTGAAAATAATGAATAATCCAAATCAAAAAATGGACCGAAATGAAATTAAATAAAATCGCCCAGAGGTTTTCTCTTTGGTGCTTATCCGAACGTTGCATAACGCTGCGTTTAAGGGTGTTTACACATGATGATTTATTGTACGGCTTGAATTTCGATTCTACATCCGTGAAAACTTTTTAGAGAAAAAAATGCTTCATTTAGAAGATATAAGCTTTAACTGAATAAATACTTTTTTAAATGAGCTAAAAATAATAAAAATCTATTTTTTTAATGTACAATTTCGATAACTAATACTGTTAAATTTAATTTTTTTCGTTTTGACCCATTTTGATTTGACATTTTTTATTTTCCGACACTTTAACCTCCGATCAGTAGATAACTAAGCGGGTTATCGATAACATGTAGACCAGGTGTAGGTTTTTCTTATTTTGATGTTCTAAGCAATAACTAAGCGGGTTATCGATATCATGTACACCAATTTTTTTATTTTTTTTCCTCTTTCCCCAAATATATTCAGATCTTGGGACCTCGGAAATCATACTCTCGCCAATTTCGACAACTAATACAGTTACCGAAAAAAAATATTTTTTTCGTTTTAACCCATTTCCATTTGACATTTTTGATTTTTCGACACTTTAACCTCCGATCAGTCGATAACATATAGACCAGGTTTTTTCTTATTTTGATGTTCTAAGCAATAACTAAGCGGGTTATAGATAACATTACACCAATTTTTTTCCTCTTTCCACAAATATATTCAGATCTTGGAACCTCGGATATCATACTCTTAAGTATTTAAGTGTTGTTCACAATTCCTTATAGTCGATTTCAGCTGCCAAATACAATACAAATTTGACTTAAGAAATCGAAATAAGCTCGATCCACTAATTCCGGATTTCAGCTGTCAAACTCCTTTTAAAAATCAAAAAACAGGATTATGTGGATTTTGGGTGTATATCCGAACGCAGTATTACTGAATAATTTTCAAACAGTTTACTGTAAATCTAAAAGTATAATCCCATTACAATTTGGTTGTGTGCCTAAACAAGTCTTTTGAAAAGCTAACAATTTTTTTGATCAGAGGTTAGCAGCACTGAAGCTTCTTTATTTACATTTTAAAAGTCACTTGAAGGCGCAGATTACATTTTTTAAATTTAATTTCCTTAATACTAGAGCTTAACACCTGAATATAACCTAGGATCCAAAACAACATACGAAATGGTAAATATTTATATTTTAATATATTATAAATCTTTACCTGCGATTAAAGTACTTGATTTAGGCCCTCTAAACTTGGGTTTTTAATATATGTAATTTTATAAAGTAGAGAAACAATATTTTGAACCAAGACCTTAATCATAATCTAATGTCTTTCAGCGCCGCAGTCAAGCTCCTAGCCAAAAACAAACCAAAAGCACCTTAAGTTTCACCCCACCTTTCATAAATAAGCGAAAACGAACATGCGAACAACAAAAAACAGAAATTCAGAGATTTGCCTTTTCACAAAGTCTGTCGGAAAGAATATCGATGCCTCTCAGTGATTATGAACGGGCCATAGCTAAGGTCTTGTCGCAGCCATTCAAAGTACCTATTGCCAATTATGTGCCGGACTATAACAGTGGCAATCGTAGTCTGGGTTTAAGAAAATCGACAGTGAGAAAGTCTTTGCATGATCCTTTTGCCTGTAATGCTTTGGTTTTGTATACCCCACCCACTTATACAGAACACGAACGCGTCGCTATGGACCCCACAAAAATTTTAGTTCATGTTGTGGTTGATCCTATATTGAGCAACATTTTGCGACCTCATCAGCGCGAAGGTGTTACTTTTATGTACGAGTGTGTTGAAGGTAAGAGAGGACCTTTTAATGGCTGCATTATGGCCGATGAAATGGGGTTGGGCAAAACATTACAATGTGTAGCCTTGGCTTGGACTCTGTTGCGCCAAAGTCCAGACTGTAAGCCTACAATTTCGAAAGTCATCATTGTTTGTCCCTCGTCTTTGGTGAAAAATTGGGAAAAGGAATTTCAAAAATGGCTACACGGACGTCTGCACTGTTTGCCTATGGAGGGTGGTTCAAAAGAGGATAATATACGTTCCTTGGAGCAGTTTGCCTATAATACCAGTCAACGTTGTGGTACACCAGTCTTGGTCATAAGTTACGAAACGTTTCGTATATATGCTGATATTTTATGTCGCAATGAAGTGGGTATGGTTATATGCGACGAAGGTCATCGTCTGAAGAACAGCGACAATTTAACCTATCAAGCTTTAATGGGTCTGAAGACGAAACGGCGTGTTTTGCTCTCCGGCACACCCATACAAAATGATCTCACCGAGTATTTTAGTTTAGTTAATTTTGTTAATCCCGAAATGTTGGGCACAGCGACGGTGTTTAAACGAAATTATGAAAATGCTATTCTGCGCGGACAAAATGCTGATTCCAGTGATAAAGAGCGTCAGAGGGCAGTGGAGAAGACTCAGGAGTTGATAGGAATCGTCAATCAATGTATAATAAGACGTACCAATCAGATACTGACGAAATATTTGCCGGTCAAATTCGAAATGGTGATATGTGCCAAGATGACACCATTGCAAATGGCTTTGTATGCAAATTTTCTGAAATCGGATAAAGTCCGTAGGAATTTACAAGGTAACATATCCATTTATATCTTCAAAACAACGTTTTTAATCCATTCAATGTTCCGCATTGTTAATTTATCTTAGATTGCAGTGACAAAACTCCTTCACTTACTGCCCTGGCCGATATAACCAATTTGAAGAAGTTATGCAGTCATCCGGATTTGATATATGACAAAGTTCTAGCACGAGAAAATGGATTCGAAAATGCACATACAATTTTTCCGCCGAATCATAATGCAAAGTGAGTCCGGCCTCAGACCTATGTCTGCAATATTACAGTAATTTTTGATTTCTGTGTTCTAGAGATTTAAACCCGGAATTAAGTGGAAAGTTTATGCTATTGGATTTCATGTTAGCCACCATACGAGCCAATAGTGATGACAAGGTTGTGCTTATTTCAAATTATACACAAACTCTGGATTTGTTTGAACAGTTGGCTAGAAAAAGGTAATTTTGGGATCCTCCCGAATTTAAGATCGAATTGTCTAACATTTTTTCTACCGTGGTGTATTTTCAGAAAATATCCATTTGTCCGTTTGGATGGTACAATGACTATTAAAAAACGTAGCAAAGTCGTAGATCGTTTCAATGATCCAACTGTCGACTGTTTTTTGTTTATGTTAAGTTCCAAAGCTGGTGGTTGTGGTTTGAATCTCATAGGTGCCAATCGTTTGTTTATGTTCGATCCGGATTGGAATCCAGCAAATGATGAACAAGCTATGGCTCGAATATGGAGAGATGGGCAAAAGAAGGCTTGCTTCATTTATAGATTGGTGGCGGTAAGTTAATAGATGGCTGGGTAAACGAAGATTGTATTCGTATTGAGAATTGCAGAGAACTAAGAACTACTTTATTTCAAACATTTCAGACTGGTTCGATAGAAGAGAAAATTCTGCAGCGACAGACTCACAAAAAATCATTGTCGAGTACAATTATCGACAATAACGAAACCGAAGAAAAACATTTTACCCGTGATGATCTGAAAGATCTATTTCGTTATGAGCCTAATATTTTATCCGATACCCATAACAAGTAAGGCTAAACTCCTCAATACTATCTACAATCACATTTTAATTATATCCGTCTTCCAGACTCAAATGCAAACGTTGTGTTAACAACATTCAAACCCAACCGCCACCCGAAAATACTGACTGTACTTCACATCTCTCGCAATGGTATCATTGTTCAAATAACCGAGGTTTACCCGATAGTACTTTGTCCCAGGCCTGGCAAACCAGTAAGTGTATATCGTTTGTATTCCATCATCGTTCTCAGGGTGAAGTCAAGGAAACTTTAGAGCAGACTGTAAGTACGCCGGACGAGGAGAACGAAACATTGGAGAAAAATAATTCTAAGAAATCGCAGAAGTTGTCATCAGATGAGGAAGATGTTGACGATAGCAAGGATAGCGATTTTGAATAATTAAATTTGCTTGTCAATTTTCGCACATATTTTGTACATATAATTATTTATGAAAGGATGTCTAGTATAATCGAATTACATTAAAGAAAAGGGATTGTATCACTTGAAATATTTTTTTTTTTGGCTTTCGAAAAAAGATAAAATATTTCGAAGATGTCGTTTCAGTAGTTATAAAAGTCGAGTTATAAAGTCGAGGATTTTCTCCTGCTTGGATGTTTAGTTTGTTGTGACATGTTTACTTTACTTTAATATATTTAGTTACTAACTTTATGAATAACTTTTATTTGCATGTGATACTAATATTTTGTTTAATATTTTTGTTATGCCGGCTGTTGATATTTGATCTGTAGCCGGTGTCCACCCTCTACTGCTTTGCCGCCATGGTTCGGACTATGGTGTGTACGCTGTCCCTACGTTATGGGGACGTGGCCCTCTCGGTTGGAAGGGACGGGTGTGAGAGGCAACGCCTCTCGAAAAAAAAATATGTATGTATTCAGCCCTGCCCTGAAGATGTCTTTTTAGTTAGGCTGAATACATAAGCCCTGCTTCATGGACATATGCCGGATTTTGATAACTAAAACCGGGTGTTTTAATAACGGTGGGGCGATTTTATCTAATCTATATCAAAACACCATTCGAATTTTAATCAGTTAAAGTTATCAACTCTATTTGACATTTATTGATTTTGATAAAGCATTTGATTGACTACGTCGAGACAACGTTTGTAAAGCGCATACCGCTGAAAATAATTAGTGCTGCACGATCTCTACATACGTTTCAATGAAGCGAAACAAGGATTTAGATTACTACAATTATTATTTATAACTAGACAGTTTTTAAGCAAATCCCATTATTAATCCATATTTGCTTAAAATATGTATTTTGCTGTGCAAAATATGCTGACATAAAATTAGTTATATCGAATTTTTAAATTCTTTTACAATGTGAATCATTTGTCTGTTGTCGGCATTTAATTATAAGCATCTGTCCAATATACGATTTTGCAAAAAAATCCCCTGTCTATTTATAACAGAAATAAACCATAAGTTTGGCCAACAGATGTACGCTGACTCCATTAAACTTCATTATTTAGACTTCTTTTCCCTGCGAACACTTAAACATGTTCTGTACCGATATTTGCGCGGTTAATTAATTTATTACAAAATTGTTTGTGTAGCCCCTGAGTCACATTACATTATTGAGACGAGTTGGCCAAACCCTGACGCACATAACACTGTGCAACAAAAAGAATAAAGTAGAAAACTCTGGGAAGTGATATTATTTTTCTTGTAGGTATGGACGAGTAGAACAAGAAAAGCGTTCTGAAAGCGTTGAAAGTCCCAAAATGATAACACCGATTTACGGTCCTAATATGGTATTTGAAAACGTTTTCAAAATAACCCTTAAAGATTATATGAGTATTTTACCAGCATAATTTAAACTCTAAACGAAAAGACTATAAATGAATACTTAAATTAAATTTATTGGCACTAAAATGATAAGTGTGCGTCAAGAAAATTAAAAAGCAAATTCAAATCCAAGGAAAAAAAATATGTATATAAATCATCTGATTTAATGGGCATAAAAATGGAAAGCTACACAATTTAAATTTTTTATTATATTGCGGAGGTGCAATTTTAAAAAATATTTTAAAACTTGACCATTACAGAACTTTTTTGGATTTTATACATAGCTTGTAGAATTTTGTCATCCAGTAAGTTAGCTGTTCTAAAAGCTAATTATGCAAAGCAAATTCTAAAGACGTTTGTCGAGCTAATGCCACATTTTTGTAGACCTAATTCTCAAATAATGAATACACATCGCTGATGACGTAGTTAATATGGGGGCGCCTACATCACAATTTTCAGCTATTGATTTTGAAAACAGTTTGGGTTTCACAAAATCTTCAAACAATCCAATAGCTCAAATAAATTAAAACTTATTTTTCATACACAAACTTCTCCAAATAATATACCACACTAAATATTCTTTGGGTAAAGTTGTAGCTAATATTAAAAATTTTAAATTTTCTGCAACTGAATCTGATAATATATGTTATATATGTATATGTGCTTACATATGCAACTCAATGAGATGCTTGTAAGATGGCATGTGTACTTTATTACTTGGTGCGATTTTTTAAACGCGAATTCGGCAAGTGAGCTGTGCTTCTCGTTCGTTTGTGAGAATCATCTCCTTATAGAGGCCGGGTTTGATGTTGAAAAGTCGCTGCGAAGCCACTTTTGACATGTTCGAAATCATGATCGTGGTAGTCTGCAGCCAAGGAATAAATGTCACCATGCCATTTGTAAATAAATTTGCATTCCATTAAATATAGATGTAAAATGGTCTTGAGCCTGGACAATATCCCAGTTCAAATCAAATATTGATTACAGACCAAAAAAAATGCAAACGAAAAAACTAAAAATATATATATGTTTACTTAATAATATCAATATTAAGATATTTTTAGTGTAAAACATAGTAATCATAAATGTGATTATATTTTTTGAAGTGCAATTTGTTCCCTCTAGTATCGTAGTTAGTATCAAATGGCAGAAGTTAAGTGTATTCTTACCAAATGCAAGGATAGGACAATTGCTATAAAACTTTTGCATTCATCATAATAAATTAAATAATAATTTTAATACAACTGAACAAAAAAAAATGTCTCGCATTTAATTTTATGAACAACCATAGGCAAAGTACACTGTGCAACATTTTTGAAGTCATTTCAAAATAACCATATACGGACACCGCTACATGATAAAAGACCAAAAAAAAAAAGACCCGTGTTTTTTTGTTTCCCCCAAAGTCATGCACTTTTTTTTTTATGGGCCCCCAGAGATTTGAGGCCTCGGTGTAATTTTTGGAAAAAAGTGATCATATTCTCAGGCTCATATCTTGCAAACCGTTCGGAATTTTGATTTACTCTCTGAGGCAAAGTTCTAGCTCTTGTCACAAAGAACAAAAATTGTGAACATATAAAATCAAAAAAACTTCATCTTCAAGGTCAAAATCGCAAAAAACTTAAAAAAATTCGATTTTTTTAACCTTTTTTCCCCTGTTCAGGTCCATAGGTAGCAAACCGCTGAAAATTCAGGGAAACAATCAACTACAAAAATGTACCTAAGATCTCAATAAACAACTTTCTAGAACATATGAACTTCCTAGGAATTATTCTTAACACCGTTTAGGTAGCGCTTAGGTAGCCGCAAAATTGAAAAATATCCCAAAAATTTCACTGTGCAACATTTTTGAAGTCATTTCAAAATAACCATATACGGACACCGCTACATGATAAAAGACCAAAAAAAAAGACCCGTGTTTTTTTTTCCCCCAAAGTCATGCACTTTTTTTTTATGGGCCCCCAGAGATTTGAGGCCTCGGTGTAATTTTTGGAAAAAAGTGATCATATTCTCAGGCTCATATCTTGCAAACCGTTCGGAATTTTGATTTACTCTCTGAGGCAAAGTTCTAGCTCTTGTCACAAAGAACAAAAATTGTAGTTGATTGTTTCCCTGAATTTTCAACGGTTTGCTACCTATGGACCTGAACAGGGGAAAAAAGGTTAAAAAAAATCGAATTTTTTTAAGTTTTTTGCGATTTTGACCTTGAAGGTGAAGTTTTTTTGATTTTATATGTTCATATGTTTTGTTCTTTATGACAAGAGTGGAAATGACCAATGTGTCTTTCCGCCATAATTTCAAAGTTCAAGTCAGCCTCATATTTGTTTTGTTTTTCATTATTATGACAACATTCTTGTCTATCTCGTAGGAGGTGGGCCTAAAACCCCTCCAAAAATAATCTTAATGTGCTCATATATATATTTACAATGATGTAATTTAGTTGATATATATCCACAATTCTTCAACCATTTAGAAAGTTGTTTATTGAGATCTTAGGTACATTTTTGTAGTTGATTGTTTCCCTGAATTTTCAACGGTTTGCTACCTATGGACCTGAACAGGGGAAAAAAGGTTAAAAAAAATCGAATTTTTTTAAGTTTTTTGCGATTTTGACCTTGAAGGTGAAGTTTTTTTGATTTTATATGTTCATATGTTTTGTTCTTTATGACAAGAGCTAGAACTTTGCCTCAGAGAGTAAATCAAAATTCCGAACGGTTTGCAAGATATGAGCCTGAGAATATGATCACTTTTTTCCAAAAATTACACCGAGGCCTCAAATCTCTGGGGGCCCATAAAAAAAAAGTGCATGACTTTGGGGGAAACAAAAAAACACGGGTCTTTTTTTTTTTGGTCTTTTATCATGTAGCGGTGTCCGTATATGGTTATTTTTTTTCGTGTTGCACTGTGGTATTTTAGGAAATTTTATAAAACGGATTTAATACTATTTTACAGAGTTGTAAAATTTGAAGATTTTTCATTTCATTTTATGAACGATTGTAAATTTTGCAAAACATGCACTTTTAAAGCGTTCCGAAAGAGTTTCAAATGTGCGCTTTGAGAACGTCCGTAATTTCTGACTGGGAATTTTTTGTTAAAAATGTTGGACTTAGCTTAGTAAGTCAAATTTATGGTTATCGAGGCTAAGTCCATAAAAGTTAACACAAAATATTGATACAATGTAGTTTGCGACAACATGAAAAAATATTTTTTTTATTTTGAGTAAAAAATTAAATTGCTATTAAGGTTTTTGTTTACACAGCATGTAACACAGGTATAGTAACATTGATTGTAACGGAATTACAATTTGGGAACCTTCTAATGAATAGTAGTTTTTTATGATTGTAAATAACGGTAGTTTCAGGGTTGTACAGGATAGTACTATTAAAGTATGCAATCAGTGAATTCAATAAAACTTTTTAGTTCTTTGCAGACCGTTGAACCATCAACTTCTTTTAACTCTGCTTTCGCAACAACTCTGCCATCTTCTTTGGAGGAAAGGTATACAACTGGTAGTTTAAACGATTTACTCATTCTAATCTGATCCTCAAACTTGGAGAGGGAGTAATGAATCATATAGCTATTCTTGTTATAAGTCGCTTTATGATGTCACAACAACAGCTGGGTTTGGTTTGATTGTAATTTCTGGCGTTCCGCCGGAAATTCGGTTAAAGTTTTGAAAATTTTCACAATTTTAAAATATAGATATATATGATATGTCCTATGAATGAGGCCGTGATGCGTAAAATTTCATAGAAACATCTGTCCATCCGCTTGGGTGGTTGATAGGATGGCAATAATTTGAAATGGCCAAACTGGTAGAGGATATGATACATTTTTAAGTGAATATACATATTTCAATTTTAAATCTGAACGTAATTTTTAGCTTTCGTAAAAAGAAATGTGGAAATGACCAATGTGTCTTTCCGCCATAATTTCAAAGTTCAAGTCAGCCTCATATTTGTTTTGTTTTTCATTATTATGACAACATTCTTGTCTATCTCGTAGGAGGTGGGCCTAAAACCCCTCCAAAAATAATCTTAATGTGCTCATATATATATTTACAATGATGTAATTTAGTTGATATATATCCACAATTCTTCAACCATTTAAAAAATCATATTTTGATGTAAAATATGTACATAAATATGTATATTTTTGTAAATCAAAGCAGTTTGAATATACTAAAGCCTGTTGTTTTTTAAAGCGCGAAAAATTAAAATGAGAATCATTTTAATTGTCAGAATATATACAAATGCAACTTTATAGGAGTGAAGTTGAAATGGAATATTTTAAGTCATTTCGAATATTAATTTTCCGCCAGTTTAAATTTTAATACATATATTTGTTTCGTTTATTGCGCCAGAAGTAATGATGAACCATAAAACTTATTTATTTACTCAAGCTAGCAACTTTATTATAAATTCTAACAGAAGCTACAACAACAAACATCCAGCAATGGACAATCGTGCAAGGGATACAGTTTTCAATAATGATTATATTATGACTCATATTTTACGGATGCTGGATCTTAGGGAGCAGTACGAGTTACAGAAGATCTGCAAACGTCTACGATTCCTTATGACAACTTGTGTCTGGCGACGAGATTGTAAAGAAATGCAAATGAATCAAAATGAAATGGGCCGGTTCACCGACGATGAGTATTTTGAACTTCTTCAATTAAATGCCAATAATTTACAAAAACTTACCATCGATGCCGATGACGGCGCTGTCATTCAAAAGTACTTTCCGTTGGCTTTTCCAAATTTATTGGAAGTCCATATTAAACGATTCATTTTGGATGATACTACATTATTGACCATTGCCACAAATTGTACACGCTTACAATTGCTCTATTTTAAAAATGTGAGAAATGACTCAGATTGTGTGCCAACTGCAGTGTCGCTGTCGATATTGTCGACATTGAAAGAGTTGAAAGCTCTCATACTGATAAATATATCAACATACGTTGAAGATTTGTATTTGCTAGCAACAAAAGTGTCTCTAGAACGTTTGGAATTGGATCATGTCAGAATTTGCGGATTATCGGATTTTGCCTCCAAATGTCCATTGGACTTGCCACAGATGTCAATTCTTAAACTTGAACTTGATGATGATAGTGAATGTGATGGATACTGCTTTGCCAAAAAGTGCTATAATGTTAAAGAATTGACTCTTAGTGCGCCCCATAAAGAAGACGCGGAATTTTTCGATAAATTTAAACAATTGGAAAGCGTAAAAATGCTCTGCAGTCAGTTGGAAATGTGGTCTGTTATAAGAAATATAAAACTGAACCATCTGGAACTATTTAGTGACAGTGAAGAAGTAACTTTTCAAATCACTGATATTCCTGATGGCCTATGTTCAAGTTTGCAAATCCTAAAAGTGGGGGGAGAATCACATGTGTGGTCAGTCATTTTCCGATCGCCGTTATCAAATTTCGAAAACTTGCAAGAACTACAATTCATAAATCAAAAAGGAGACGAACTTATGCGTTCGATTTCCGTGAAATGTCATCAGTTGAAAGTTTTGCAACTGAGCTTCTGTGAGGTATCAGGGAAATATCTTAACAATTTTCCAAATTTGGAGACATTAACAGTCGAACTCAATTTTACGCTAATGCCATGGAGCAACGTTTATGCCATTCTGCGAGATTGTAAATTACTGAAAAACCTGAAACTTGACATACAATTTGTTCGAGATAACTTTACCGTACCGCCAAATGTACAAAATCTGGCAAATTCATTACAAATGCTGATTATCCATGGTCAAGATTGTGGCCAAGAAGAAGAAGATGAAGCTGCCGACACATTTTTGGAGCATATCTTGGTGAATTGTGAAGACAGTTTTCAGAATTTGCAGACGTTGCATTGCACTTATCCGAGAGAATATTATAAAATCAGCTCTTTTGCTAAATTAATAAATTTACATACACTACAACTCGACAGCATGTTAAATTTAGATGACAGGGACAAACAATGCACACTTAAGCACTTAGTGTATAGGGAATGTAAAAATCTGCAATGGTGTAATATAGTCGATATTTTAACAAATACAAATATAGAAATATTTGAAATTTTACAACTGAAAGACGACGAATTTATTGAGGGAGACTATTCAGCGGTCAATAATGACAATATGTGGCAACATATACGCCGAATAACTATACCATATATTATCTTCGAAAAAACGGTCCAGTTTTGGCAGCTATGCCCTAAACTTCAGTTGTGCTGCTTAAATCATGGCGCACACACCGATGTTTTGGACCGTCTACTGTTTAATGTGCCCGAAAAGAGAATGATCACTGCCATTTATGCCAATGGTGATTTAAGTAAGTATTCACAACGTAATGTCATTATTTTAACTGATTTCTTTCCTTCTTGTATTTTAGGTTCCATTAAAACATATTGTGCTAAAAATTTAAGTTCATCAAGAATTCCAGTGCATCTTTTGGACGACAAAAATGAAAGTCTTTGGAATGATGGATTTATCTACATCGATAATATAATAGTAATCGAATGGGAAAAGTAACCTTCAAAAAATTGTTTATTGTAAATTATATACAAGTACCTCTGTTCGCTAAGCAAATTCAAATAAATTTCTAGCTTAATCTAAAAATTTCGCCCATCAAGCTGAAGCAATTACATATAATAGAAAGGTCGCAACTCGATTTTTTGGTACGTTACAGAAGAAGGAGAGCATGTGCTATTTTTGTCTGGCATAATTGTAATACTATTTCGTAGTTGCAGTAGGGATGTATTTGAGGTCATGATTTGAAAAATCGAGATACACCCTTTCAGTATTAAGCCATTAATATGCATTAGGTGTGGGATAGTACACGATTTTCGATTTCGATTTAGAACCAATAATTTTTTCATGAGCCAAAAAATGGGGAGTGGAGGGGGAGGAAAATTTCTCCTAACGCTCTAACTAATCCAAGGAGGCCCCTAGTGGAGTCAAATGTATGACTCACCCCCAACCTACCTATCTATGTTCAACCCCATACGACTTATTATTATTTATATTTTTTTATGAAAGAAAGGCACAAAACTGCACTAGCCTCTAGAGGGGAGACATGTAAGACTGACTCTCAAATAGTCATGATTTACGACCGCACTATGGTATTTTAGATCGTCTTCAAAACAACCCTTAAGGATTATATGAACATTTTACCAGCATAATTAAAACTCTAAAAGAAATGAATACTTAAATTAAATTTATTGGCACTAAAATGATAAGTTTGCTTAAAGAAAAATTAAAAAGTAAATTCTAATCCAAGGAAAAAATAAATGTATAAAATCAATTGCATAATCTCCAAACAATCGAGTAGCACAATTGAGCAGAAAACTTTATATTTTTCATACAACAATTTCCCCAATCTGTAGTAACACTTCTTTCGGTAATATTATAGAATCCTCTGAATCAATTCTAAAATTTCTAATAGTTAAGAAAGTTTTTAGTGTAAAACATAACAGTCATAAATGTGATTTTTTTAATTATCCGATGTCCTTCTACCAACATTGGAACTGTAGTTAGTCGTAGTTAGTATCAAAATGGTAGATGTTAAGTGTATTTTTAGCAAGTGCGAGGACAGGAAAATTGCTATAACACACTTCAACATTCACTATAATAAATTAAATAATTTTAATAAAACTAAACAAAATAAAAATGTCTCACTGGCAAAGTATAGATCTTTAGTTTCTTCAAATTTGGATACACAAAAATACTGAAATCGTGCATTTTCTGCTGCCACTGTCATTGTAGGTTGAGATCTTTTTATTTTTATATAAATTTAAACAACAACAAACCTATCCAGCGTTTTCATTATATTTAATTAAAGAGAATTTTTCATGTAATGTACATGGCTTCGTCCGAATATCTATTCGGCTTCCATCTGAAATATCTGAATCGGTCGGGCTCTACTATAAATGCTTCAACAGCATATAATTGAAATGCTCTTTGGCAGAACCTCAATGCACTGAAAATTTTTACCTGAGTGGCAGCCGGGAATACATCACAACACCTTCAGATTATGCGACTTCCACGAATTATAAAGGTAATAGTGTTACATTTGACACTATTTCTGCTAAAAAAAATCTGTTGGATTAAATGATATCAGAAATAAACGTTTGACATAACATTTTTAACAATTCGTTTTATTTATGATAATTTATGTATGTATGTAATAATTGCTTTTAGTTAATTGATTTAATACTTATGTATTTAAAAAACTTCTCGAATAACAATATCGTACGTATGTAGTACGTTTGTTTAAAACCTATGTATATTATAATTATTTACACGTGTTTAAAGCTGTTAATTTAAATAGAATTGTTTGTTTTCGTTTCAATATCCCACAGCCTCTCTCTAAAAAACGTTTATAAGTTTTTTTACAGTGTCAAGTTTTTAAAATTCTTTTTTATGTAAGGTTAAAACAAACACTTCTTTCTTTTTTTGGCAGTTGAAACAAATGAAGCATAGTTTGAGTTCAAGAGTCAATAGATACAATACATATTATAATATTATAGGAAGAAAATAATTGAGAAAGTAACTTATTTCTTCATCCGTGTTTGGCAATAGGTATTGAGGCTTTTTTGTCTAAATTTTATATTATTTTTGGTTTCATTTGTATTAAAATGGTAGTTATGATTATTTAATAGTTATTATTTTATAGAAAAGCAACAAAACTTACAAATAAATACAAATTTTTAAATTATCGTTATAAAAATGCAACACAGTTCGTTCTTACATAGCGAAATTTAAGAATGGATGGAAAGTGAATATTTAACTTAAACAATATGTTTCTTTTAAGAAACGAAAGAAGGAGGGGTGGATAAAATGCAGAACATTTAGACATCTTGTATTTCATTCCATACGTTACTCTTCTCGGGAGGTTTCTCCAATGGTGGCACAATATTTTGACATTCGTTGAGAAAAGTTTTAATACCTTGGTAGTAACTGAAATATGGAAATGTTTTGCGTTATGTTATTTCTATATCTAAGCATTTTTAAGTTATAAATACGAATACCAATAAAGTTGAAACCCAAAAAAAACTAAACTAAATTGAAATTAAACCAATATTCAACCAATTGGAATGTTTTGAGTTTCGCTATTAAATATCCATGTTAACCATGTTTTTGTTCTGTCATTGGTATATTCTTCATGAAATGACAATTGTTATATAATCGTAATTGGAAAGTGGAACTCCTAAAGTAACACACTTTACTTTTACTTTTGTTATTTCCTATAAAGTTGTAATAAAAATTCCTCGCTTCTGATGTAAGGTATCATTCTATAAATACAAATAGTTCTTGTTTTTTATGGAAAAATGTCAGTGAAATATGAATATTCATCGGTACACTCTTTCGAATGAATATGAATCCATTCACCTTCTTTTTTCACAAAGTGAACCCCTTCTTAATTAGTCTGCGTATATTCGTTTATTTTTAGCATATAAACTTTTCGTCTTTAGAGTTTATGAGAAACCACAGTAACACATTGATTGTGACGTGTACAAACCGTATGCTTGCATTATTTAAAAACCTACAGCTGTTATTGTTTTTGGGAACTGAGAACTGATAATAACACATTTATAATTGCACTTACCCATCGACTATCCATGTGTCATTATGTGAACCACCAACAAATTCTAACATACGTTTCCGATCACTGCCACAAGCCGTATATAAGGAACGCATCATACGAGGTGGGACTAAGTTATCCGCTAATCCGGATACAAACAAAAATGGCACTGAACATTTAGAAATTTTTCCAATTGAATCAAACTGAAATGAAAATAAAAATTATATGAACTCAGTTAAATATTAAAATAAATATGACTTATATATACCTTATTTTTATACAAAATATTAGGTACAAACTTGACCGAAGGATGAACCAACTCTACCGCCATTTCAGGGATGCTGGAGAATGTATTCTCAACGATGGCACACATGATTTTCTGACCATACACCGCATCTGCAGCAACATCTATGGCAACCGCACCTCCCAGCGAACGACCAAACACCACAATCATCTGATGATCCAAATCATGACGCGTATACAAATAATCTATGGCTGCTCTTGCGTCGGTAACTAGACCCTTTTCACTGGGAGCCCCCGTTGAAAGACCATAGCCCCGATATTCCACCATTAAAATATTACAATTTAAACTATAAAATATACCCCAGACATTTTGCATCCGATGTCCCATATTACCGGCATTACCGTGAAAGTATACGAATGTTGGAACGCTTTTTGAACGTTCTTCGGGCTGGCTCACCCAGAAGGCATGTAGGGTAACCTTGTCCGGTGTCCGTATACTTACAGTTTCGTGAGGAAGGTTATGCATGGTGGGTATGGGTATATAAATACGCGAATTTGCGGGCAGATCCGGATGATAGAGTAGTACATCTTGGGCATAATAGAAGATTCCTGTGGAAAGGGAACTGAACATTATAGCTACATTCCTTAACATAACCTTTAATATAATAACCAAAACTTACCCAACAAAACCGAGCCTACTAAGGCCATGGTTAAATAACCACCATAGAAATAGTAAGAAATGAAGCATAAAAGAAATGAGGCCACCGAAATGGCCCAAACACTACGTGAGATAGACTGTGGTAGTTTGACCATGGCAATATTTTCCTTATTTAAAGTCATCTTAAGATGGTGTCCCACTCCTTAGTAAAACAAGAAATCCAATATATTATTTTCGATGCTAGCACATTTTTAACTATTTAAACTAATTCATGTCACTGATTAAATTTTTTGAGATTTTGTGGTCAACATAAATCACTTTTTTATATATATTTTAAGCGTTCAATATTTTTTAAACAAATCAAAGGAGGAACTCTCCAATAGTCAACAGTATGGTTGCCCCTTATCATTCAGTTGAAAACGCTATTTCTTGATAATATCCTTATTTAATTAGTTATTATTATTTTTATTTACATTTTTGGAATCAGAGAACAAAGCCGACCCAAATCGTCGACGTTGGCGGCTCAATAGACTCTTGCTAGGCTGCGGCGCGCTTTTCAGAATTTCTCTAGGCGGCAGAAATTCGCCGCATTTTAAGTTTTCGCTTTCTTTTTCGTCTGTTGACACATTAGAGCCCGAACACAATGCTAAACGCTGGCGGCGGACGCTCGCACAAAAGTTTTAAAGTTTTAAAGTTGTATTTCACTTAAGAAACTTAGGTAAATTGTACGATTTCTTGTATGATTTCTCACAATTTTTTTCTTTGCGTGTAGTAAGCCCAGTCGAACGTGCCTATAAGTTATCTATTAACGCCCATTTTCATATAGCTCCGTTAGAGTTAAACAAGAGTTATAGATGTCAATGTTCACACAAACTGGCATCTATAACCTCGGTTAGCCCTAACTTTAGGTTAACGGAGCTACATGAAAACTGAGGTAACTATTTTGTCATTACAAAAAGAAAAAAATTAAAGCTTTGGGCACATCGAGATGTGCGTCTTGACGCCAAACAAAAATAACCGGTACAATATATGCAATTCATTTGGTTTCACATTTTTATTTTCATGTAGTGAAATCGAAAATATAGATATACGTGTCGTATTTTATATATTAGTAAGAATCCAATAAGCGACGGAACGAGACATAGATTTAATACGCGTAGTGTTGTTTTTTGGTTTGTTACTTTACACCCTGACGATATTCGTCAAAGAAGGACGAAATATTGGTTAACAAATTCTTAGTAAGAATCTAAGAAGCGACGGAACGAGACGTAGATTTAATACGCGTAGTGTTTTTTGATTTGTTACTTTATAACAAATAAAAAACATACAAAAAAATTGGCCTCAATATTTAAATAATAAGATAAATATTTAAGAAAATTTGAAGTTATAAAATCCATTTTGTGAAATTAAGAAAAGAAATTGTTATTGAAAAAAGTAATTTAATGATAACAATTTTTGATTAAGAGTTAAGAATGTTATCAAATTAATTTAAATTAAATTATTAAATGAAACAAATAATTTAATATATTTATTAGTTTTTTTTTTCAATAACCTAACCTTATAGCCTTGTCATGCGAAATCTAGTTTAAATTAAATTTGACAACTAACAAAATGGAACGACGCTAATGCTTTTCATGCATCGAGTCGTAACAATTAGTGAAAAGTAGTCGTCTATATTACACATCACTGAATTTTAAAATTTCTTCCATCTGGCATCATTAAAATCATTGCCATTTTCGCATTTGTTAGCGTCCCATGGCAACCCTGCCTGACATTCTATACAAAATGGCTGCATAGTTGAACATCTCAGAGGCAAATTATTTAGAAAAATAATTAAAATAAAATAAACCAAAAACCAATAATAAAAATATTGCATTAAAAACAAACATTAATTTTCATAACAAACAAATATAAGTGAATGAGTGCATTGTGGTGGTACAGATCTAAAAACGAATACTATAAAAACGCTACTGAGAACTTGAGCAAGTGTGTGAAAAAAGACGAAAAATGCGAGAAATACCATATATGAACGTAATGTTCGAAAAAAACTAATGAAGCAAGCTGGTGACCCCCAAATAAATGTGAATCAAAGCTGGCAACGCTGTTATGGAAAACAAAATGGCGATTTTCGACAAATGACTTGTGAATGGAAAGCGAAGACGACGTGAAAAATTTCTGTGTGCTGCGTTGGAGAAAAAATTTTCAATACCTGTGAAGAAAAATTTGAAATCAAGTGAATATTTTGGCAAAAAATATAAAATTGCGTAGCAAATAAAGTGAATAATTAATGTCTGCTATAAGAATAAAGCATATGAGGAGTAAAAAATATCATGAGCCAGGTAAGTGTTGCTAGAGATAGCGGTGATCTTAATATTTTTTAAGTTTTGGCGGTTAAAAATGTAAATATTTTGAATATTTTTATTAAATTCAATAAAGTGGACTATATTTTACAATTTCCAACAGTTTTCAAGTGTTCCGTCTGCTGGGTGTGGCTGTAATTTTACAGCAAATTGCAGAGTCTCATTTGAGACACCTAATGGGGAAATCGCATTTAAGTCTTTGATATAAGAGACGCTTCTGCAAATTTGCAAAATTTTTAATGAAAACCCAATTGTTTCACGGTTTTCTCGACGGATTTAGATTCTAGACGAATCTAGGATTCAGGAAATGTGGAAATTTTGAAAATCCATTGGGGACCCATTTTTGTAATTTTAACTTAAATTGTAATATTTTGGTTTGTTTTCAGTCAAATCTGTGCAAAAACACCGAAAAACTAATGTCCTTTTTGTTAAAAATGTATATTTTTCAAAAAAATCCATTGATTACGTAATCACTTTCCGTATGGAAAATTTTCCAATTGTAGTTTCTATTGGATTTTTAAGGAATTTCTAGACAATTTTGGAGATATTTCGCAATTTCTAGAGGAAACTCCATTAAAATATAAGGAATAGTGGCAGATTTTTGTAAAAAATGTATGCTTCTGACATTTTATGGCTTTTGTTAGATTTCCATAGACTATTTTGGCTAAAACTCCAAGTAATCCTGCCCAGAATCCAGATATTTGGATGAATTTTCTTCAAATATTTGCAATTTATGAGCATTGTGGGAATGTTGCTGCTTTTAACCATTTCAGTGTGCAATATATACGTTTACTTCGTGGAATATATCATCGATATTTGAAATTGTGTTCAAATTGACTGATAATCTGAAAAATCCTGGGATTTCTGGAGAGGATTTGTTAAAATTTATTTCTTTTGGTTGGGACAGATATCCGTCTACATTGACAGCTTCGCCCATTTGACAAAGTCCAATGTATACTCTAAAGAAGCCTTAATTTTCTACTGATCCTCAAGAATTACTCCCGATTCAACCAGATAGTAGTCTTCTGGCCAGGATCTGTGGAAAATCCATGTCTCTATATTGAAAACGTTGTTTTTAAATTCTTTTAGGGGATCATTAGACAACCTAATTGCTTATTATGTATTGGTTTTTAGTAAACCTACCTTAGATCACCTCTAACTACAGGGATGGATGGTATATCCTGGAATTTCCCTAGAGGATTTTATTATATTATGCATGAATCTGGAATTTTGTTAGCTTTCAGCTGAGAGAACAAGATTTGCTAGACTTTATTGGCCAGTTAACGGGCAATAACACTATTTTAATGATATATATATCATAACCATGTATTTTTAATCTCATTATATGTGGGAAGGATCTGGATACTCATGATCTTTTTTAATCATAGGCATAGTAGGATATTCTGAATGAACAAAAGAAATTGAGATACTTTGATCTTCTTCTATGGGAATTTTAATTAAATTAAGCTTCAAATTTGGATGTCTGCATATATCCTTGGAGGTTTTGAACAGGACGTGATCTATAATACAATGTTATACTTCGGGGATATTCAATAGGGAAAGTTTCCTTGCTCATTGCTACAGGAGGAGCTGTGTGCTCTTTTATTTTAAACTTTTGGGGTATTTTGTTGTTAAAAATTCGGGCATTTTATATTTACAATCCACTTTCCTTGTTATATATCCTACCTCTCGTCTTGGGAGAGTAAGACCAATATGATATAAATTGCTTAAATACCTATGAATTTCAAGTGTTTTTAATATTTACTAAAATATACGGTACATAATGATGGTACTGAGTATATATTCATAAGATCAGGGATGGAATAGCATCCGCATCCTGTCGATTTCTAAGACATGTGCGGGAAAGTTCAAGTTTATGTGTTTACCTACTATTTAAGATTTTAGTGAACTTAGCTTGGAATTTAGAAATATATTTTTGTCCTTGGAACTTCGTGAAAGGATGGTGTTGATGATCCCCGAACCTCCAGGGGGAATATAAGCATTATTGATGATGTCTTGGTTCTAATCCACGATAGCAAAATTTGCTATCCTTGAGTTTGGGGTGTGTAACTATGTGTAACTTACAACTTATTGAAAGTATCTAATTCGCTAAAAAGAAAATTAAAGAACACATAGATTATTATTTCATTTCACAAAGCCTAAGATTGTCTAATTTGGAATATCTTCACGGAAATCACAAATAAAACGATCTTTGTGAAATGGTCTTCGACATGTTTTTTCTACTTGATTCAAAAAAAGAAACTAAAGTTGTAAAATTACACAAACATTATTAATATAACTGTGGAATTAAGAACAACAAAGTGCTTTTATAAATTTGAGAAAATTTCATATCACGTGAATAACATAAATTTTAATGATTTTTCGCAATATGTATGTAATCCTGTCAGAAATGTAATGGTTACCTTACTTCCGTGTAAAACGTCAACATCGTTCCAGTTCTATTAGAAGAGTTAGCATTCTTTATAATTTGATTTCGCGATCCTGTATATTCGGTGGAAAATTAAAAATTCAGTCAGACTACTACTACAGATACATTTTCTATTGTTTTATATTCATAGTATTTTTGTTTTCAAATTGTTGCTAATATGTATTAAACACAAATTTGCTTAGTAAATATACTAATGCATTTGAAATCAATAAAGTTGATAAAGAAAATTGTATATAAAATGTCTATTGTATTGAAAAGTATAAAGGTAAGTAAGTACATGTATGTGATCATGGTGAACATAATTCATAATTCGAAAATCATTCTTTCATCTTTGTTGGGATAAAATGTTTTAAGGGACATTTCTTCCTGTGTTTTTGTAAAACTAATCATAAACGTTATAAATTATTTGATTTGATTTATTTATTTCAACTTGTAATTTAAAGCCACCATTTAACCCAACAAGTTTATTTTTTAAGTACACTGTTGTGACCAGAAAGGAGGAATATGTATTCGAAAACGTTTCTCTTTTCATATTTTTTTTCAGATTGTTCGATGGATACAATTTTCATTATAAATGCCAAACTTGATAACTTGGCACAAGAATAAACGTTTTTTTTTCAATTTGGGGGCATGGTGCCAAAATCAAATGTTCAAATTTATTCAAAAAATGCCCATTATTTAGTATGGCCTTTTCGAATACGCATCTCTGCCCATGCATTAGATTAATTTGGACTATCATCCAATTCACAAATTAAATTTATTAGGATTTTATACATTTGAAGTTACAGATGGGTGATTCCATGTAAAGTGACCCTTTTTCGACAAAATTTCAAAATCAATTTATAATTTAAAGAAACATTGACAAACATTCTTAATGTTTATACTACTCATAATACATATTTTTGATTATATTTCAAAAAAAAAAAATGACAACAATGGGTTTGATCATTTCCTTTTCCAGATATAGGCTGGTGTCGTAACAGAATTTCCGTCAAAATGTCACGCCCGTTACAATTTAAATATCCTACATTCATAAAGAGATGTCGGTAACGTATACTTTAGAAGAAAGTTTATGAACTACTCTTTTGATTAGCAAAAATGAACAAAGTCATGTAATGGAAGAACATTACAGAATTCAAGAAAATAAGTAAAACCTCGCGTTTTTCTTCAAAGCTAAGGTCACACACGTGACGCTCTAGTTTGTTGTATATCTCCAATATTTAAAACGCTAAGACATATTTATATTTGTAATAATATTCCGATTAACCTGACATTTTCAATTGGCAATATAGTACAAATATCAGTCAATGAATATTGGATATATTTAAAAAATTTTAAGCAAAAGTGTCACACCCGTTCCAATGGAATCACCCAGATGTGAATATCAAAGGAAAATTCATAATAAATTTAATTGGATTATAGGATAATCCAAATGAACGTGATGCACTGCAGCCTTTCCGAAAAGGCCCTTAATTAATTACATATTCGAGAGATGCGACAAAATTTTTTTCTATTATTTTTTTTTTCGATTATTTATTCATAGTTTTAATAGAGGAAGACAAGATTTGATAAAAATAACACGTTAATTGAAAAAATAAGTAAATATGTTCTTTAACTAATAATTTACATAATTAAGTTATTGAATAAAGAAAATAGATAAATGCTAAATGAGCATTCAATAAGATTTTCTAAGTTCCCAAAGAATCATCGAACAATTGAAGAAACAAATATTAAGAAACACATGAAGGCTGGTGTCTTTAAAAAATGGCGGTTTCTAATTGATCATTTTTAAAATGAATGTAATTCCTTATTACTGAGCTATGTATATGGTATCAGTGATGGTGAAGGAACGGAATCTAAAAAAATATTAGTTCCCAGCAAAAACTAGCAGGTTAGTTAGGGGGAGATGCAGTACCTCTCTGCGCTATGTCTCGAATTGAAGCAATTACTGGGATGATATAGTGACATGTCTAGTTTAAAAATGAAATACCGCGGCCAAGATTTGAACTAAGCCTCTGCATGTCTTAGGCGATGTTTACTTTATTGCAGCCTTAGTAGCTCTACAACAAGTGCACTGCTTCCAAAATCTAGATAATTTTTTGCTGGGTTATTATGAAAATTAAAAGAAATTAAATAAACGGTGGGTGTAATGGGTTAAGAGTTTTCTGGCAAATTGGGTACGCAAGCTAAAATGTGTTTTTCAATTACATGTTTTGCAAAATAAATATAGAACGTTTTTCAAATAAAAAAAATCAGCAAAATTGAATTTTTTTATATTCCGACATATCAAAAAAAATGAAAAGTATAATCCCATTCATGATCAGTGACTCCTGAAGTACTCAAGTGCTAGTCAGTAAAATTGAACATGTCAGTTTGAATATGATTCGTGAACCCCGACCTCTGAAATATTCATTGTGCTACTTGAATTATCACATATACATAGGAAGGTTTCTGACCCACTGTACAATTATATTTGCATGAATGTGTGGAAAACGTTTTCAATTGCAAATCGAATCGAAGGAATATTTTGCTGTATTTCGACGCAATGGGTTTAAGCATCGTCCATGAGTGTTCCGACCACCACTATAATCACCCTTATCGCGAATAAAAGGGGAACTTATTCACGTGGAATTTTCTATTCCCATGGAGGCATAAGATGGTAATATGAATATAGCCCTTGAATAGTTTTCACTTATTTGCATTGGAACAGAAATAGAAAAAATGTCAAAAATGGCGATTGCAATTTTAAGGGAACAATTCATTCCCAGGGGAATTTTATTCTGGATTGGTGTGAATATGAACTTAAATTTTCACAGTTTTGGTAGTGTACCAGGGGTTATATTCCCTATCAGCATTCAGAGAAGTGTATAGGTTAATGACGCTTTTTTGCATAACATCCACAACACCAATACATTCTCACTTTTAGTATGCCTTATTTGTGCCGACCACTGCTATAAAGTATATTTATTATTAATCGTCATAAAATTCTAAGACGATTTAGACATATCCGTCTGTTGAAAGCACGCTAACATTTAAATAAAAGAAAATTAAATATTTGTATATCGGTTGGGATTGAACATTGGTGAAATCGGCCCAGAGGGAAACATTTTCCCTTACAAGGAACCTAATTTTTGAGTACTTAAACAATTTTTTTTCAGGATTTCTTCTTTGTATTGTGTGGTTAATAATAAAAAGGGATAAACATGGTACTACTCAAACGCTAGCAGCATGGTATTTTGTTCTCTCTAATTGATTGAAAAAAGGGATACATCATTAAATTAATTATGTACATTCCTCTGACTGTGAGAGCGAAAAATAATGGATGTTCGAAATTCTTGGCTGGCATCTTGAAATTCCTTCCCTCTATTTGGTGGGATTTGCAAATGAAAGAAATCGGCCAAAGTTTTTCCCTAACAACGAATGAAAATACCGCTAAAATATCCTTAATATTTACAACATTCAAGCAGGGTTTTTAAGGCTGCTGCCCTTTATCATATCGTTACAAAAATCCAAAATTGAGTTTTTGATTGATCCTAGTGAATTACACCAAAATAATCATCCTGACAAAAATTTAGCCATCTATTGCCAAAAATGGCGAAAATCGAAAAGTTCAAAGTATTTCGATATATGGGTATTTCCATAGAAAGGTCAAGCAAAATCGAATAACGGCGTTTTCATTTTGTCAATTTAACATTATGGGTAGAGACCGACCGAATATTTTGACAATAATATGCGCATTCAATTATGTAAATCGCTTGTGTCCGACTAACTTACAAAATAATTCAGTGATGTTAAAGTAAAATGAGAAAATGTAAGAAAAAAGGTTGAAAAATATCATATAATCATAATTATTAAAAAGGTAACCAAAATATCCGATACTTTTTATTAAATTATTCAAAAATTGTCGTCAATCCAAAATCCAATCTGGACTTACTTTCCAAAATAGCACAACAATAATAATTCTTTAAAAGAAACATGTGAAATCAACGTTTTTTGTTTGTTTAAAAGACTTTTATTAAAAATTACTTTTTATTGAGGCTTTCCACCAAGAAAAACTTATTAACTATACCGGCGTTTTTGTTTATGATTTTTGATCATTTTATATAATCTGTACAATTCACTTATAAGAGTAAAGACTTAATATTGATGTCATTTTGTTTATTGCTTCTAGTTATGTATGGGGTATTTATATAAATTTAATAATTTAATTTTATTGGTCACTAGTATTTTGTACCCGGCGTTGCACGGGTTCATTTTTCCATATTCCCCTACTTCGTATGCTTTGGAAGATAAAATGAGTAATTTTTGATTGTTTTAAAATATTGTTGGTATGGGAGGTAACACCCCCTTCGTCCTATCATGACCTAGTATATCAAGGAACCATCCTCTGTCCAGAAGTTAGACACAGTAAAATTTTCAGGCTAATCGGTCACCGGTTTGGCGTCCTATACGCGACATACAGACACACATTGATTTTTATATATATAGATAGATGTATAATATAAGATGGCTCGGTTATTCTTTGAATGCTTATAAATAAAAAAATAACAAAACATTCGGATTCGGCAAAAGGTTGTAAATTTAGCCGCAGTTCGGCTTCGGCCTTAAAATCCGATTTCGGTTGGGCACTAATTATGTGGTCAAATAACAGCGCGCTGCTGTTATTTGACCACAGCTGTAACTGAGAAATATAAGATTCTCCCACAGAATGCTAAGTGATATACGTCTGATTCTCTAAATGAAGAGAAAATAGAATCCGGAGCAGTTCTTGCCTATTGTCCCTTAGATCTCTGATTCTCTAAATGAGGAGAAAATTGCACCCTCAAAAGATCTTGCCTGGTAGCCCCATTATCACTTAAATTTTATTTCCTTTAATTATTTCGTGTTAACTATGAGTTATGTCCATGAGGATTTGCGATGTATAAATTGCTAATTTTGTTCCTTGCATAATCTAAAATTATTTTCTGATTCGCTCCTATGACCAAAGTCCAAAAAAACTGTAGATATGATATAAAATATATATAATATGAACTTTGTCTGTGAACAATTGTATTGGAAGGCTTAGCGATATTAAATATCGGCAGGCCTAATCATATCATGAAGATTTGACATGCCTCCGATCCAAGTCCGTAATGCCTCACCCCTTACATTTCTTATACATTCCTGTCGGAATAAAAACATTTTTAACATTTTACCTTTGTTGTGCAGGTGGTGTCATTACCTAAAAATTATAAGTTGTATTACGTCATTTGTTTTTGCCGAAACCCTAATCAGACTGAGTTTGTTTTTATTTCTTGTTTGCAGGAACACAATGAATCCTTTAATAGTATAGGATCGGAAGATAATGACGATAATCGCGAAGACGAACACAATGATGGTTCGGGAAGTGGCAGCGGTAGTTCGTCAGAATCCGATTCCGATTCAGACAGTTCATCATCAGCATCATCAAATTCGAGTGGAGGAGGACGTTCATCACCTGAGCCACCCGATCGAGATGAAGACAATGACAATGCGCGCGATGGGCATCTCAGCCAACAACAAGAATCACAGCAGCAAACATCCAATTATCGTCAACAACAAGAAGAAAAACAAAAACAATTTGCCGAAGCTGGACTTCCACCCTCAGCCATTGATGCACAAGATGATACCAAAACAAACACAAATGGCTATACCGATGATAATGACAGCGGCAGCGAGAGCGGTAGCAATTCAGATTCCAATTCATCGAATGACGACGATGATGAGAAAGAGAAAGCGTCGAAACAACATAATTCATTGGGAGCAGAAGGAAATGGCGAAGAACATAAACAACAGAATACTACCAATAATACAACAGGGACGTCCGTCGCTTCAGCCACCACGGACAACAATACCTCACACACCACAAATGATGAAGATGATTCCAATGATTCGAACGATTCTGAAGATTCCAATAGTGATAACGACGATGAAAGGCAAACAAGCAAAACCATGCCTACAGAGACGACGACGCCAGCGACCACGACGACGACAGCGTCTGAAGCAGTAAAACAACACAGTGATGACGATGGGGACGAGGAGGAAGATGAACATGAAAATGAAGCATCCGATTCAGCGGAATCAGCAAAATCATCAAATTCTTCGGCGCATTCGCCTACTGAGTCAAGTAGTAGCAGTAGTAGTGTGAGTATTCAATGCATACTTCGTTCGTTGCAAAACCGTTGGGAATTGTTCGTTATTTGTTCTTTGTAGGAGGATACCGAAGAAGACTATCAGCCCAAACGTTCTGCCCGTCAAACCCGCAAGCCACCACCTGCCGAAAAGATAAAGAAACCCGTGAAAAAGAAGAAGAGACAAAAGTAATTTCTTCTCAATAATTCCACATGTTTAGATAAATGCTGATAAAGATTTATTTTGAAAACGTAATTTTAGTTGGAATTCCGATGAGAGTGATGAAAGCGACGAGGATAGCGAAGATTCGTCGTCGCGGCCTAGACGTAAACCTCCTGCAAAACAAAATAAACAACAGAAGAGAAATAAGAAGGCTGCTGCAAGCACAGATGAAAGTGGAGACGATAGCAAAAGGTGAGATTGGATTGGCACGATCAAATCAGGAGCAAATAAATAACACGAAACATTTTTTGCTTTTTCTCCCCCCAACTAGATTTGGAACTCGTCGTGCGGCTGCCGCTGTTAGTTACAAAGAAGATACGGATAAAACTGATTCGGAAGATCTTCTTGAAGTCGAATATGACGAAAGTCAAGCGGAAGCAGCAGCATTGGCTGCCGAAGAGGATGAAAAGTGTGAGACCATTGAACGAATTTTGTACAGACGTCAGGGCAAAAAAGGTTGCACTGGCAATCAAACCACCATATATGCTATCGAAGATAGTGGCTGTGATCCCAATGAGGGTGTCGATGAGAATGATTTCGAGAATACCGAAGTACAATATCTGATCAAATGGAAGGGCTGGTCTTATATCCACAATACTTGGGAGTCGGAGGCAACTTTGAGGGAACAAAAAGTCAAGGGCATGAAAAAACTTGATAATTTCATTAAAAAGGAACAAGAACAATGCTATTGGAGGCGCTATGCCGGTCCCGAGGACATCGATTACTATGAATGTCAGAAGGAACTGCAAAATGACTTGATTAAATCCTACAACAATGTCGATCGCATAATAGCGCGTAATGTTAAACCCGAAGGCATTGTCGAATACCTATGCAAATGGGAGTCACTCCCCTACGCAGAGGCTACATGGGAAGATGGTTCGCTGGTGCTGCGCAAATGGAAGCGGTGCGTCGAACAGTTTGACGATCGTGAAATGTCCAAATGTACGCCATCACGACACTGCAAAGTCCTTAAATATCGTCCCAAATTCTATAAAATCAAAAACCAACCGGAATTCCTCGCCGAAGGCCTAACACTGCGCGACTATCAAATGGATGGCCTCAATTGGCTGCTGCATTCGTGGTGTAAAGAAAATTCGGTTATATTGGCCGACGAAATGGGTTTGGGCAAAACCATACAAACGATATGCTTCCTGTATTCCTTGTTTAAAGTACATCATCTATATGGTCCGTTCTTGTGTGTGGTGCCGCTATCAACAATGACTGCGTGGCAGCGTGAATTTGATCTCTGGGGACCAGATATGAATGTCGTCACATATTTGGGAGACGTTAAGTCACGTGAAATGTTGCGCCAGTACGAGTGGATGTTTGATGGCTCGAAAAGACTGAAATTCAATTGTATTCTCACAACATATGAGATTGTTCTAAAGGTAAGTGAATTATATGCATATAAGAGAGCCAACAGAGAACGACGTACTTAAATTGTGGTTTGAAATCAAGCCATTGCCCCACCCCTCATTACATTTACGAAATATTGATAGTGATGATAAGGTTAAACAACAAATATGGTTTCTAATCATGTTTGTTGGTACATAAATATTCGACGAAAATTTCCAAAAAAACACGACCTCTATATAAAACCCCGTAGTTTAGAATGCAACACTTTCGAATTACAGCTATTTCGAACAAGTCATTTCTTCTTACTCGTAGTTTTCGTGACTTGCAAAGGCAGATCCATTGTGATTTCCGTCGATTTGCTTTTTATCTCTTGAGTAAAAATGAAAATGAAATAGGGTAGACGAAAATATAGAACAAGGGCAGGGCAGTGTGAATGTAAAGATTAGAAAGAGAGGGGTAATGATTTTGGGATTGATCAGTTTTGATGGAGTGTGACTTGACCACCACACAGTGCTTCAAATTCCATCGGCCAGAATCCAATAACTTTTGTTCTATAAAAAAATTTTGAGTTCTGTTAAAAATTGAAATTTAACAAGAACCTGAAATGGCTAAAAATTGTTGTTTTCGCAGGATAAAAGCACACAGATTTCTTGAGTTAAGTAAGCTAAAGAGTGATTTTTTTGAGGTTAGGATTTTCATGCATTAGTATTTGACAGATCACGTGGGATTTCAGACATGGTGTCAAAGAGAAAGATGCTCAGTATGCTTTGACATTTCATCATGAATCGTCTTACAAACGAACAACGCTTGCAAATTATTGAATTTTATTATCAAAATGCGTGCTCTGTTAAGAAAGTTCATTGCGCGCTTCCATTTTATGGTCAGTTTAATCGACCCACTGAAGCGGCTATTCGGGCTATTGTGACTAAATTTCGCACCAAATTTACATTGTTGGACATTAAACCACCAACACGCTTACGTAGAGTGCGAACTGAAGAAAATATCGCAGCTGTATCGGCCAGTGTTAATGATGACCACCAATTTTCGATTCGTCGCCGTTCGCACCAATTGGGTCTCTGTTACTCAAAAACGTGGAAATGCCAAAATTGGACTAAGCGGATGGACCACCTAAGACGCAGCCGCGGTCAACATTTAAATGAAATTATCTTCAAAAAGTAAATGTCATGGACCAATCTAACGTTTCAAATAAAGAACCGATGAGATTTTGCAAATTTTATGCGTTTTTTTTTAAAAAAAAGTTATCAAGCTCTTAAAAAATCACCCTTTATATATCTATTGAAAGCTCCAGGTTTATTCTTTTCATTTCATTTATTTCAACATCACAATACAAAAGCCAATAAGGCCAATTGTTTATATTGCGCACTAAATAAGAAAAAAAAAATCGGTTGATAACTAAAGGTACGAAAACCGAAACGGTTTTCAAATACAGAGTCTTGTTCTACTCGACAATACCTACCAGAGTTTTTATACTGTCGCACAGTGTAATAGTAGATTTAGAGAAATATAATAATTTTGTTTTAAGTGTCATATAGGTTTTATATAATATTTGTTTCCTGTCAACATCAACAACTAACAACAATATTTTTTCCCCACTACAATTTCAATTTGATTTCCTCCTTTCCGTTAATATAGGACAAACTGTTCCTGGGTACCTTGCAATGGGCAGCATTGCTTGTCGACGAGGCTCATCGTTTAAAAAATGATGATTCTCTTCTCTATAAATCGCTCAAAGAGTTTGAAACCAATCACAGATTATTAATTACGGGTACACCGCTACAAAATTCACTCAAGGAACTTTGGGCTCTATTGCATTTCATAATGCCCGAGAAATTCGTTACATGGGAAGATTTTGAATTGGAACATGGCAATGCGGCTGACAAAGGTTATACGAAACTGCATCAACAGCTGGAGCCGTACATCTTGAGACGCGTCAAGAAGGATGTCGAAAAATCCCTACCAGCCAAGGTTGAACAGATTCTGCGCGTCGAAATGACATCACTGCAAAAACAATACTACAAATGGATATTAACAAAAAATTTCGATGCTTTGCGAAAGGGCAAAAAAGGTTCCACATCGACATTTTTGAATATTGTCATTGAGCTGAAGAAGTGTTGTAACCATGCGGCCTTGATACGGCCATCGGAATTCGAATTGATGGGAATGGCTCAAGATGAGGCGCTGCAGACGCTGCTGAAAGGCTCGGGAAAACTTGTGCTTTTGGATAAACTATTATGTCGCCTTAAGGAAACCGGCCACAGGGTATTGATTTTCTCGCAAATGGTACGGATGTTGGATATTTTGGCAGATTATTTGCAAAAGAGACATTTCTCGTTTCAACGTTTGGATGGCAGCATCAAGGGCGAAATTAGACGGCAGGCGTTGGATCATTTCAATGCGGAAGGTTCGCAAGATTTTTGTTTTTTGCTCTCCACAAGAGCCGGCGGTTTGGGCATTAATTTAGCCACTGCCGACACGGTTATTATTTTTGATTCCGATTGGAATCCCCAAAACGATCTGCAAGCCCAAGCGAGAGCTCATCGTATTGGCCAGAAGAACCAAGTGAATATTTATCGATTGGTCACCGCTCGATCTGTAGAGGAACAAATTGTCGAGAGAGCAAAACAGAAAATGGTTCTCGACCATTTGGTTATACAACGTATGGACACTACAGGTCGCACGGTCTTGGACAGAGGCAGTTCGGGTCCCTCCAATCACACGCCCTTCAATAAAGATGACCTCTCGGCAATTTTGAAATTTGGTGCCGAAGAACTCTTCAAGGATGAGCAGGAAAATGACGAAGAATTAGTATGTGATATAGATGAAATATTAAGAAGAGCTGAGACGCGCAATGAAGATCCTGAAATGCCCGGTGATGATTTATTGTCGGCTTTCAAGGTGGCGAGTATTGCCGCCTTTGAGGAGGAACCAGATGCTGCCACCAAGGACAATGATTCGAATAATCAGGGAGGCGATGAAGACGATACTAAAGATTGGGATGACATTATACCGGAAGGCTTTCGTAAGATCGTTGAGAGCGAAGAAAGAACAAAGGAAATGGAAGACTTATATCTACCGCCGAGACGAAAAACAGCAGCTAATCAGCAGGATAAGAAGGGCAAAAAGAATCAAGCCGACGATAGCAACGACTCGGACTATGATGCTGGCTCTGATGGCAGCAACGATGGCGAGGGTGGTAAATCTAAGAAACGGGGACGGCCGGCCATGAAAGAGAAAATTGTAGGATTCACTGATGCGGAAATACGGCGTTTTATAAAGTCGTACAAAAAATTCCCAGCCCCTCTTGAACGCCTAGAGGCTATAGCCTGTGATGCAGAGTTACAGGAAAAACCATTGGCTGAACTGAAACGTATTGGCGAAATGTTGCACGATCGCTGTGTTCAGTTCCTGGAGGAGCACAAAGAGGATGTCGCTGCTGCAGCGAAAAAACCCGCTCCTGCCGATACTGCTGCCGCTGCCACCGATGAGACTGGAGCCAAACAAAGACGTAGTCGAGCCACATATTCAGTCAAATTGGGTGGGGTTTCCTTCAATGCCAAAACCTTATTAACCTGCGAAGAGGAATTGAAGCCTTTAAACGGCGTTATACCCGCAACAATCAATGAACGTCTCTCCTGGTCCCTGAACATTAAAACACGACCTGCCAATTTTGACATTGAATGGAGTGTGGAAGAAGACTCAAAGCTGCTGTGTGGTATTTATCAATATGGCATTGGTTCGTGGGAACAAATGAAAATGGATCCTAGTCTCAAACTAACCGAAAAAATCCTACACAACGATGATCGTAAACCGCAGGCCAAGCATTTACAATCGAGAGCTGAATATCTGCTGAAAATTATTAAGAAAAACATTGAATCCAAAAAGGGTGCGGAAACGAAGAAAAGGAAGCCTCGAAAGCAACGCGAACCAAAAGCAGCGGCGGCCGGCGGGTTGACGGTAGTCCACAATGCAACGCCCGAAAGAAAATCCCGCAATGCATCCGAAGGTGATGAAGTCTCGCAGATGGCCGCTGATAGTACTGTTCCTACCGAAAAGAAAACCCGCAAAGAAAGAAAAGAAAGTTCAACGAAGCCGGACCCAGTCGATGAGGCTACATCAAATGACGTGGATACAGCAGCCAACACTTCCGCAACCAAGAAGAAAACTAAAACCTCAACCAAAGAAAAGGATGGAACTCCAAAATCCTCAGCGAAATCGAAAAAATCGGCAAACTCTGATTCCACCAACAAACCGATGCATTTTACGGCCAACAATGAGCCCAGGGCTTTAGAGGTTTTGGGTGATTTGGATCCGAACATATTCAATGAGTGTAAAGAGAAAATGAGGCCGGTCAAAAAGGCATTAAAAGCCTTAGATCGTCCCGATACCACCCTTTCGAGTCAAGATCAAATAAAGCACACAAGAGAATGCCTATTGTCCATAGGCAAACAAATTGATGTGTGCTTGGATGCGTACAGTAAGGATGCTGAGAAGAAGGAATGGCGTTCGAATCTATGGTACTTTGTTTCCAAATTTACAGGTAAAGCTTTGACTTTTTCTTAAATAAAATAAATTCTATATTATTCCCTAAAATCCACACAGAATTCGATGCCAAAAAACTATTTAAAATGTACAAACACACCTTAAAAACGTCTGGAGGAGGAGGGGGAGACGCAACGCAGAAATCACCGGCTGATAAAACAAAAAAATCCACTTCCCTGTCACCGCAGAAACGGCCGAAAGATGATGCTTTAACACAAAATGGCAATGATGAGAAAAACAAATCCTCAGCGAAAAAGAAGAAAAAGGATAAAGACAAGGAGAAAGAAAAGGAAAAAGAGAAGGAGAAAGAAAAGGAGAAGAATCGTGACAAAACACCGAAATCCGAACGATTTATGAAAGTCGGTAATGCCAACAAGCCACCTCATACGCCAGGCGGTGCTGGCATGAATATGCATATGAACAAAAATAAAAGGCCGCAACAACAACAAACACCGGGTCTCAATAATTCACCCATGAAGCGTAAACGCGATGACAATGATAGTGGCATGGGCGGTGGACCCAATGCGATGGGAGGAGGTGGTGATGCGAAATCAATGTCATACAAAAGGCTCAATATGGATGATCAGGGAAGGTAAGAACGGAAGGGTGCAAACAAATGTTTTTAATTTTATAGAAGTGCTCACACACTATACGAAGCTTACATATCTACAAAATTGTCCGTTTAGCGGGTAAAGGGTATTTCAACAGATGATTGTCGTTCGTAGACGGCGGCGTAGATTTTTGTAATTTGATCTTTTGTTTTTTTCCTTTTACTTAAATCCACATTTTTGCATGCTTTTTCTTCGCAGAAATCGTGACGATCGCAAAAATCGCCATCGAGATGATTATTATGGCAGTGGCAATAGCCACGACGGTTTAAATACCAG
Source organism: Polietes domitor (assembly GCA_947397865.1). Lineage (NCBI taxonomy): Eukaryota > Metazoa > Arthropoda > Insecta > Diptera > Muscidae > Polietes > Polietes domitor. The sequence goes on along the minus strand of OX377619.1, from coordinate 152,189,410 downwards.
CCGTGGCAGTGTCGGCAGCGGCAATGGTGATCGTCGTAATTCCATGAATTCACCCTCTACACCGAATAACCGTATGCATCCGAATAATTCGCGCTTGCCACCAGGCACAACGTCATCGCCATATTGTGAAAGCGGTGGTGGTGGCGGCGCAGGCGGTAGAGAAGGCGGTGGTGGAGCTGGTGGTGGTGGTGATCGTTGGTCACACAATAGAGAACGGTAAGTGGGTGGATTGTGTAGAAAAAAGTAAAACATCGCAAAATGATGTCCGAGAGACCTAAACATTTATTTTCCGTGTGCATTAGAGGTTGGATAGTTCACGACTTCGATATGTTAGAAACCCAAATTTTGTGAGGTTCGGAAAAAATTCATGAGCCAAAAAATGGGGTTGGTGGGGTAAGTGTAAGTGGGCGCTCATCGGTGTTAATAGTGGGGATAAAGGGGTAAAAATCGCCCCAGACGGTTTAGACGGATCCACAACATTTTTTCGAACACACTTACCCCCTATCCTCACTCCATAAAGGAAGGGGGCTCCAAACAAAAATTAATTTTTTTTGATCTCACCACTCTTACTGGCCCAGGGAGGCCACTGATAGAGTCAAATGTATGACCGACGCCTAATATTTTTTCAACTACCACATTTTCTTTGAACATACCTGCCTTTTATATTCAACCCTTATGGTGTTCCCCAACGAATTTTTTATGCCCAAAACTGGCGTCAGGTCAGTCCTAGAGGTGATACATGTAAGATTGGCACCCATCAGTTTTCCCTCCCCAAAATTGTCAACAAAAAACATACCAGTCCCCTTTCTCCACTACTTAGGGGCTCCTATACAAGGAGCTCCCCCAAGGAGGCCCCTAGTGGAGTCAAATGTATGACCAACCCTCAATATTTATTCAGCCCCAATATTTTGTCAGAGCATATCTACCTTCTATCATCAACTCTACATACATTTCTTTATGAAAGAAAGGATCAAAACTAATCCTCATTAGCCCCTAGAATGGAGACATGTAAGACTGACCTCAATTAGTTTTCCCTCCCCAACTATTTCTTCAAACATACCTACCCCTTGCCACAATACATCAAAGTGATTGTAAACTAGTGAAAATAGAAAGTTGTTTTCAAAGTATAGAAGTATTTAAACATTCATTATTCTTCGGATGTCGTATGTAGTTAAACTAAGATTGATTATATTTCCTGTTTATATTTTTCAGATACGGCAGCGGTGGTGGAGGTGGCGGCAATAACGATTATAATAAACGCGAACAACGCTATGATAGTTACAATAATCGCCCTGGCGGTTATCATCGAGAACATAAGGATCGCGACAGAGATCGACGATTTGATAAAAGGAGGTAAGTTTATTTACTTTATATTTACATCTCTCCAACTGGAATCGATAATAATTTAGAATTTTTATATCGATTCGACGACCAATGACTTAATTTGTGCAACATGTTCTTTGAAAAAAGAAGAGTGAATTCAAGAACAGAACTTTAGTTGATCATTTTACATATTTTTTTAATTACACGTTTTCTTTGAAATTTCTTGGCAAAATAATAAATCCACAAAAAAGGAGTATCCATTCGCATATACCGATGTAAATCTGAAAATGGACATACCTGCCACGCCCTTTAATTGCGCGTGGTTGTAGTGGGGCTAATTCTCTTTCTGACTTCACTCCCCCAAAATTGTTCATGTACTATGTTTCTCTGCTATAAAACATTCCGCGAATCTGCTTCGAAAACTGATATACTTAAATAAAAAAATTATATTTGGATCTTTTGTATTTTATTTTCTTTTCTCGTTCCAGATACCCACCCTCACATCCGCCAACTCATGGCTATGGAAATCATTACATGCCTCCATACTATATGCAACCCAACGGAACAGTACCACCCGGCATGGGCGGGGGAGGACCTCACGGTGGTTATAGTGGAGCTGGTCGAGGAGGAGGCGGAGGTGATCCCCGTTATAATCATTCATCCGATTGGTCACGTGAATACCCATCCGATTCCTATAGACGAGGCGGTGGCGGAGGACCGCCGGGGGCTGGTGGTGGCGGGACATCAGGTGCATCGACAGCTTCGTCGTCAAACAGTAATGATCGAAGACCGCCACCATCTCAAACATAATACTTACCAAAACAAGACTAGACTTTCTATAAAAAGAACTACTATGAAAACGTAATAACATTTATAAACAGCAACTCTCCATTTTTCTGTTCTCATTCATGTCCGATTGTTATCAATCACGATAACAGCATCGTTTTTATTTTTCTTTCCACATTTCGAACACATTTTCACAGTCATTCATACTTTGTGTGGTCATTCTTTTGCCAATCAATCCAACCAATCCATTGAGCAATCATTATAATCATATACATATTTTATTGTATTTAAATATATATATATATATATATATATATATATATATATATATATATATATATATATATATATATATATATATATATATATATATATACGTGTATGTATGTTAGTATATAATACTGATGAAAAGAAAAACCAAAACAACCAACTCCTCCTTATTGCTAGCCAATCATCATCCCATCATACACAAGAGAATTTCAAAAATTGTCAAAATGTTTTTCCTCCTATCCCCTATAAAATGAAAAAAGAAACTTTAGTTTTATTTCCATTTCACGTGTAGTTAAAGGATATCATTTTTGAATTGCGTTTGATTCTCTCCCACACTATTTGTTTATGGATTAATTTACTTGCATATATGTATACATACGTATAAGATAGATTTCTTTTTGTTTTTATTAAATTAAACTAAGTTTTCCTTTATGTCTTTTATATATACATAAACCAAAATAATTCTTACAAATACTGTATAAAGTATATTTTAAGTTAAGTTAAGGAAATTTCTATATAAAAACCAACTATATATAAATATATAAAATACAAACAAAACAAAACCATTTATTTATATAATAATTATTAAAAAAAATAAATTCCAAATTGGAATTTTTAAATTAATGCTTAATATTAATAATAAAACAAAAAGAAAATACAATTTAATTAAAAAAATATAAAAATAAAATAAAGAAATATCAATTTGGGATTGTCCATGGAAAAAATATGCACGACTAACTTTTTCTATTCTACGTCAAATTAGTAGAGAAAATCAGCGGATTATCTTAAGTCTGTGTATTCAAACACTCAGGGGAGAATGGGATGTCTGGATCTTCTCGAGAGTCCTGTGAGAGCAATGACAAAGGCTGCACTTTTTCCTTAGTCTAAATGTTGATGACATTTGGCCCAATTACGGTTGTCGCCGTCGTCGCAATATTGAAGCGAGGCGACAACATTTGTATTATGGTTGTCGCTTTTTGTCGATAGCGACGAAAGATTGCGATTATCGTTGTCGATACAACAGTCGAACTTGAGTCGATGTTTGAGAATATCTGTCGCCGTGTATTTTTGAGGCGACGTTGATGTTTTACACATATTTATATTTTTGTACTTCCCGCTTGTGTACTTAGAAGATGTATAAAATGAAAATAACGAGCACGAAACAATTCGAAATTTTAGTTGCCGAACTGGAAAAAAATCCAAGTTTGGCAAAAGGGTTTTCCAAAAGCCACGTTCCGGCTAATTTCAAATCGGATTGGGAGGCCATTGCAACAAAATTAAATGCAAGCGGGCCTCCGGTAAGAGACACCGATGGCTGGCAAAGAGTAAGTTTATAATTGTTTTATAAGTTTTTATAATCTTTTTTTTATAAAATTTTATAAAATCCTCATAGGTTTGGAAGGATTTAAAATTCAAAATAAAAAAGAAACTCGTGCACAATAAGTGCGAAGCCACTAGCACTGGGAGGAATTTTTAAACAAATGACTTTGTCGCCGTTGGAAGAGTCCGTTGCAAATTTGGTGCAGTTCCAAAAGTTGCTTAGCCCACCGGTTCATACATTCATTGCCACATTCATTGACATTCACACATTGACACAGTTGAATTTGTATATGGAATCGAGCAGGTAGAACCAGCTGACGACGAAAACGAGCATATACAAAGCACCGTAGAAGCTCCTCGACCATCTAGGATAATCGCTGGTAAAAAGCCCTCCAGAAAAGACGCAACTGTTGAGTTGTTGAAGGAACAATATAAGCTTCAACATGAACACAACGAAGAGAGCCGAAAAATCATGACGGACGGATAATTTAAAAGAAAGAAAAAAGCAATTCTTGCTGAGCCTGAAGTAGTTCATAAATCTATAGAAAATATACGCCCATGTGCTGACAACCGCATGATTTCAAATCGCATTTTTTTTGGCGATTTCGAGTCTCTAAATTTCGCATTTTTACTTTAAACAATTGTTTTCAGTTTTCTTTCTTTACTGGCGGATAAATGAAGAAGATGTTTGGTTAAAAATAGCAATTTTAAATAGAAATGTAAAATTTAGAGACTCGAAATCGCCAAAAAAAATGCGATTTGAAATCATGCGGTTGTCAGCACATGGGCGATATACTTTTTGTTTAATTAAATGATTTAAAATACTTACTTGGAGTCAGGCAATGCAAATATGTTTGTTTGATGCCTAAGCACTCGTCGCTGCAACACCAATATCTTGTCCTCTTCATCCTCGCTTGAACTAAGTAGTAATAGTGCACTTATCGCGTTGTTCATCGTAAATTTAACAACATTTTTATGTTTTTTAAAAAAGACGTTCGTTTGTTTTGCGCGGACTTCAAAATAAAAACAATTTTCTGTCATTTATAAGCCAATAACAAAAGAGTGTTACCAACTTATTTTTTAAACTGTCGATGTCGCTCCTATACCTCACCGTAATACCATTTTAGAAGCGAGGCGACAAGCGCACAGCGTCGACATCGACTATCGAAGCGACAACCGTAATTGGGCCGATTTTAGAGGTAAAAATTTCGAAGCGAAATTTTCGTTATACCTTCTGTCCTAGAAAAGGAACATGAACGACGTTGTCCCCTCTACCATTTTGACCCAGTGTTCGATTAATCGAACAGTAAAATGTAAGAAACATACACCAAAAAATTTGGCTGGGCTTTAATGGGTTAAGAAAATTTTTTATTACAAATAATTTAAAAGCGAAAATTTTCGTTTCTTTCTAATCGAAATGTAAAAAAGATTATGATTCGGCAAAGGAACTTCCGCATGTTCAAGTCATGTAAAAAGGGCAAACGGTGAGAAAATAAAAAAATGGGTATGAAGTTTTGCTACTAGTGATCTATAGTTTCAGTTTTATATAGTCTCGTGTTTAGGAGGAATATCGAGTTGCACGATTTTATCTGTTCGCCACCAAAAATTCAAATGGCGAACAAATTCGGCCGGAAATATCATCCACGTTAAGGGAAATTTTGATACTTTACCTTGCATTTCGATTCGAAAGAAAATCTGTTGAATTCACCGAGATTTTACCAACATTTCCTTTTCATACATATATAAACATTTGATGGAATTGCTAATGTAATGATCGTTTTGTAACTGGGAAATAGCTCAATTCTTGAATGTTGTACATATTAAGGCTAAGCTTCCACTAGTTCTACATATCAAACAAATGCAAAGTCAATTTTTCAAGTTCTTTACGTTTTTAGATTCTACGTTCTTTAATTTAGATTCTCTAAGATTTTGGCTAGTCCAATAAAAAGTATTGCTCCAAAATGTTCTAACTTTAAAATTAAATTGTATTAGTATTTAAATAAAACTAGTATTTTGTACCCAGCGTTGCACGGGTTCATTTTCCCTATTCCCCTATTTCGAATGCCTTGGAAGATGAAATGAGTAATTTTTGATTGTTTTAAAATATTTTTGTGTGGGAGGTACCACTTCCCATTGTCCTATCATGACTTAGTATATCCAGGAACCATGCTCTGTCCAGAAGTTAGATACAGTAAAATTTTTAGGCGAATCGCTCCACCGGTTTGGCGTCCTATATCAACATCCAGACACACATTGATTTCTATATATGTATATAGATAAATTTTGAACGTCTCTTCTGCAAAACTCACTTTTCAGACTTAACATACTATTGTTCGGAAGTGTATTTCATGAACTTACTATTCACTTCAACATAGCAATGCAGTCAATTCCAATAAAGAAAAACAATTGAAATCAAAATATGTATAAGCTAATGCAATTTCAACAAATTTATTTGTTAATCGTAACAATTGTGCTCTCTGAAATTTTATAATTACAGTTTAATTAATATAAATAGAACATATAAGTGAATGCTGTGAATACATACAATATACAATGAAGACGTGACGTAGTCAAATGAATTCAAGGAACAACATTTAACGAAATGCAAAAATAGTACGAAACACATACATATAAAATTCGAGTTAATATGGCATCAAATTAAATTAAAAAAAAAAAATAAGTGTCACTGGTAAAAAAAACGTAAAATCTATATATTCTTCTTCTTACTACTCTCCTTGGCCCTTTTTGGCCGACCAATGCAAATAATTCGGTTGTGTAGCCGCTTCATATTCCTGGACCAAACAGTCGACCACATCGCGTGAATCATCCAATTCTGAGAGATCGTCTTTGAAGATATCTTCACGACGAAATTGATCCAAAAAGGCTCCACGTTTCTTTAGTTTATCATATTGCCCTAAGGCACGTTCGAATAGGGAGCAAATACTGGTATGATTGGCCAACATGAGACCGGAGACGCGATGACTACTCTGGACGTAGGGTGAAGAACGGGATAGGGCCACCTGGATACTGGCCGGTCCCCAGGGTATAAATTGTGCCAGTTTACGTTCACGGATACGTTGCAAAGATTTGTGCACTTGCGTAGGATCGACTTCTCCCTGTATGATGTTCAGAATCGATATGTAACAATGGTGATTGGTCTTGTCGGGTCCCGTGGACACCATCATATTTTTCGGCTGCAATAGGCGACGCATAACGTCCAAAACTGTGGTTTTGCGTACATTGACAGTTTGCTGGAAAATAATATTTGAAATTATGTATGTATGATTATCAAATAACATCAAATGGGTAATTGCCACACCCATAATATTGGGCACGATTATTGTGAGCTTATGATCCTTTGGATGTATAACGGCAAGGTAGAGCTAACCTAATGGCAATGACCCTTTAGACACTATATACTTTCCCAATCAATACTTACATCATTATCGGTTGTCAACGGCGTGTAACCCGTCATCAGGAAATGTAGCTGTGGTGTTGGAATAAGCGGTGCCGTCAAACCAATCAGATTGTTATTCATGTACGAAGGATAACGCAGAGTAGTAGTGCTCACCGACATAATGGTCGAGACCAAAGCGTTAATTTGTGAAAAGCTTGGATTCTGTATGTGCAAACGATCCGTGGCAATACGATTCAAAGCGGTATTGTCCAAAACCACAACACAATCGGCACAGCTTGTCAGGCGTCGCAGGGTCAGCAGAGAATTGTAGGGCTGTACCACAACATCACTGATTTCGTCTTGATTTGGGAAGACACTATAGGTTTGAATGAGTTTTTTGGGAAAGCGATCGGACAAACGTTCCATAATGTAAGAGCCCATGCCCGAACCCGTTCCACCGGCTATGGAATGACACAAAACAAAGCCCTCCAACGAATCACTACCATCTGCTTCACGATCGATAATATCAAAGACTTCCTCCTGCAATTTTTCACCCTGGCTATAGCCCGAAGCCCAATTGTTACCAGCGCCACCACCATGCTTGGAGAGATAGACGTTTTCGGGATTGTATAGCTACAATAAACCATAAAACAGGATGCAGAATTACATAACCCCAAAAAATGCAACAAGGATAACAGAACCCACCTTGGCATAGGGAGAACTCATGATAGTGTGAATAACTCTTGGCTCCAAGTCGAGCAACACCGCTCGTGGTATATAGTGGTCATCGTCCGCTTGATAGAAAAATACATCCTTCCTGTCGACGCCATCAGTGGCAAAGTCTTCCAGCACACCGTTGGGTGAAATGCCATGTTCTAGACAAAGGCGCTTCCAAAATTCAAATCCAACTAAAATGATGGAATTATGAATTATTGTTAGTGCATGCAAGCAATTGAAAGAGTGTAGGGAGATATCCAATCTCTTACTCTGATTTCCACATTGGCCCAATTGCAACGTAATTATTTCGCTGGGCATATTCTCTTTTTTTACAAACTTCCTTTGTACAGATTGCCTATATAACACAAAATTTAAAAACAAACGACAAATGTTTTTTAATTAATTCATGAATGCGAGCGAAAATGTTGCTGTTGTTGTTTTGCGGTTTGTAAACAGTGTTACCGTTGTGGCACTAAAGTGGCAATTTTGCCACTTTTTTCGAGCCGAGATACTTTTGTGCCACTTTTTCATTGAGGTACTAAATGTGCTACTTTTTGCTTTTTTGTGCCACTTTTTTCATTTCTCGTTTCCTGGGAAATTCGTACGGGAATTCAGTAGAAAATTTTACATATTTCTTCGAATATTTTTTCCATTATTTCCACATTAAAATTAAAAATGTAATGTTGTATAAAAATTTAGATCACATATGTAGCTTTTAATCAGGTATGTCAAATATTGCAATTGGATGACAAAATATTTTTAAGCTGCGTTCGGATGTATCCGAACGCCAAAAAAAAGAATTTAAAGTTTTCGAAGCGACAGGACAACGAACAAAAATTTCACTATTAATGTGAACAATCGTTCTCCGTCGCGTCCACATTTTCCAATAAAATAAGAAATATCAAATATCTGATCTTTAATTAATTCTGCAACTTGAAAAGATGTTTGAATTGATCTTACTTATATGAATTCTGTAACAGGTTCGTTGTGAAATATATACTTATTTTACTTTAATAAAATGTGAATGCTTCATTGGAAAAAATAAGCTTAACTCATGGTAAACAGTATGTTGACGATTTCCCGTGCTGTCCCGGGAAATTGAAAAATAATTCCCGTTTCCTGGGAAATAAAAAGTACGGGAAAATGCAAATAATAGGACTGTTTTTCTTTAAGCCGGGATAACAAGCTGCGATAACAAAAACGTTAATAACAATTTAAATTTTTGCTCAAAATAAAAAAATTCTTGTTCACATTGTCGCAAAAAAATATTTTGTGTTGACTTTATTGGACTTAGCCTCGATAAGCATAATTTTGACTTACACTGGATAATTATCCAGGTAATGTCATTTGAGTTGCATTTTTGCTTTGCTTGCTTTGTTTTTCGAGAATTAATTTGTCGCCCTTATCGTCGCCATATTTTCTAACCGATCTGAAAATGAAAGGTTCATGTCACTCAAATTGACAAAAAAATTTTCATTTCCCTTAATTGTCATTAAATCTAACTTTCAAAAATAAAATTTTCATTTATTAATAGGTGCTGCAGGTGTGCTGCCTCATTTATGGAACGTTGCATCATCTACATCGGAGAAAATATGACCGAGAATGTGTGAAAACAAATGCATTTTTGAATTTGAAAAAGGAAGCTCTCATCAAACTCATATCATCATGGAAGTATATGTGGCAGTACATTTTATTAAATTGTAACATGTCCTTCATTTCTAGTTCTGCCTTGAGGAAGAAGACGTCTGGCGTTGTGTATTGGCTTGGGCCAAAAATCATGCCGGCTTTACACAACCCACCGGCCATTAGACCGAAGAGGAGAGAGCTCGCGTCTGTCAACATTTGCGGGGAGTTATGTGTCATGTTCGCCTTTTGTTCATAGATAGTCATGTGTTTGCCGAAGAAGTTGAACCAATCGCGAACGTTCCCATGGAATTGTCATTGGAACGCTATAGAATTCCAATAAAACAGAAACCTATGCTGGGGGAGGTGGAGGTGGGTCAGGATGTGGTTTTGGTGGTTTAGGAGTGAGCGGAATAAGTTTCTCCGGCAGCTCATATAATAAAACGGAAACGGACTAAAGACTGCAGCCGCGATGAATATGTTTCCGGGCTCGCAGATATTGAGAAATTAGAAACTGCATCTGCAAAGTGTTTTGTGTTTTAAATAATTGGTGAAAGAATTTAGGGCGAAAACATAGCCACAGACATAACCCCCATTCGAGTTTCGAGTCGATTTCAATCTGGCTTCTGATATTTCTGTAGGTTTTTGGCTTTAAATCCTTCGAAGGTACGAAAATATAAATATCTAAAAGAAAAACGAAATATGTTTGTGTAATTCAATCAATTCGTGCAATTCGTCGTATTCAAAACGACTCAAAACTCATAACAGGGAGCATAGACATATTTTAGGTTCACCTACTAAGAAGACAGAAAGATGAAAGATTAAACAAAATGTCAAACTTCATTGTTTCTAATAAAGTTTTTTACATTTCCCTTAAAGGTATGGTGCTTCTAAACAATCCTGGTGCAGCTTCGAACTTTGTTTTTCCATATACATGTAGATTTATGAAATATGAGAATTATCAGTCTTGTTCTTTTACTTCACTGGTTGAGACGTGTTTTTTGTGTCATTGGCAATTATCGAGCAAACATAAGACTACTAACAGTTATTCATATAACTACTTCAAAAAACAACAAAATTAAGCGTTCTCGAGCGGAGGATGCCGTTTCTCATGATCGCAATATGAGTAAAAAGAACAAACCATCCGGTTCTCAGAGAACAGAGAGCCAAAACTATTATCAGCCGTTACAAACGGTCGATGACGAAATTGAGGATGAGACTATCATCGATAATACAGTAATCGTGCCGAAAATAAAAGTGCCACCTATAACCATACTCAAATGCAAGATTGAACAGTTGCATGAAATGTGTAGGATTTTGAGCATTAAAAAGTACTCATTGAGAAAAATGTCAATTGGCTTGAAATTATTCTGTACCAGTATGGAAGACTTTAATTTGGTTCGTGAAAAATTAACCACCCAATTTGAATTTGAATTTTTCACTTACGCAACAAGAAATGACAAGCCCTACAAAGCTATTCTTCTTGGATATGATAAAGCAGATCCACAAGTAATAAAAACCCTACTGATTCAAAAAGGTTTGAAATGTATGGACGTCAAAATAATTGTTAGAAAACAGGCCAACAATAGAGACGAACAAATAATATACGTGGTTTACTTTGAACGCAAAACCGTTACAATGAAAGAGCTAAGAGAAAATCACTCGGCTATTAACTACATTAAGGTTAAATGGGAATACCAGAAACCAAATCAACATAAGTTGACCCAATGCCATAACTGTCAAATGTTCGGTCATGGCTCGAGCAGATGTAATGTTAAAACGTTCTGTGCGAACTGTGCCGGAAACCACAAAACGACAGAATGTAAAGTTAATATACAAAAATGCGCCAATTGTAATGGTCCTCATAAGGCACTTTCTCAGGAATGTCCGAGTAGACAAACCTATATGGAAATAAGAGAGCGAACAAAACCAAAAAAGATTGTTCGCATTCAAGCAAATCGTGTACCAACATTAACATCAAGTTATAACCAAAACTTTCCAAATCCCTTAAACCAGGGCACACCTCTAACAAATAATTGGTCGAATTTGCGACAAAATGAAAACAATAACGATTTATTTTCAATTGACGAATTGAAAAATCTTACATTTGAATTAATTTCCAAATTAAGAAATTGCAAAACTAGATTTGACCAATTTGAGGTCATCACAGGACTAGCTTTCAAATTCTTACATTGAACGAAACATTGAAAATTATTTCTTGGAATGCTCGAGGTGTTCGAAATAAAATAGAAGAACTATATCAATTTTTAGACGTATATAAAATCGACATATGTCTCTTATGTGAAACATGGCTGGACAATAGTGTTTCAATAAAAAATCAACAATTTTACTGCTACCGTTACGATCGTCATCAAAGAAGGGGAGGAGGCGTAGCCGTTTTATTAAGGAAAAACATACGCCACAAATTATTGAGTCCTAAAACTACAGCAAGCATTGAAAACGTTGGTGTTCAGGTATACTATAATGACATAGTTATAGACATATTCGCATGTTATTTCCCTGGTGGTAATTGTGGAAGTAATAATCAACGGAAACAAGATTTTTTGTCAGATCTTCGTAAACTGTCGACATCTGAAAATTACTTACTAGGAGGTGATTTCAACTGTAGGCATAATTGTTGGGGTTGTCAAAGAAACAATACTTGGGGAAATCTTCTTTTTGATAAACTTCAAACAAATCAGTGTCATGTAGTGTTCCCTCTCGAATGCACATATATTCCTTCAGATCCGAGAAGACAACCATCAACTTTAGATTTTTTCATAACGAACGTTCCTCAATATCTGCGCTCTGTGAAAGCACTTAACAACCTCTCTTCTGACCATCTCCCAATAATAACTGATGTTAACTTAAAAATCGATCTAACGGAGAATTGGTATTATGATTTCAACAAGGCAAACTGGAGACGCTACAAGGACCACATCACGAGGAATGCTAGAGTTACACACGAAGAAATAATGGCCGAAGAGGAAATTGACAATATGATAGTCAATTTTAATGAACTTATTAACTCTGCAATAAGTATTAGTATGCCAAAACGGACAAATACTCCTAAGGGTAAGCCTATTCCACATTATATTAAAGAACTAATTCAATTCAGAAATATATATAAAAGAAATTGGAAGAGGTACAGAGATGTCAACGATAGACTGCAAATGAATGCGATCAACAAAAGAATTTCAGAAAAATTGTCGGATTTTCGCAATAAAAACTGGGGCAATATGCTGTCGACGTTGGATAAGGCATCCTCTCCCTTCTGGAATATATCCAAAATTTTGAAGAAAAAGTCCAGAGTTATACCAACACTAAAACATAACAACAAAATTTATTATACACATGAAGAAAAATGTGAAGTCCTAGCCGACCAATTCTTAAAGAATCATTCGAATTCTTCAAATCTAAGCGATCCTGGCACCATCGTTGAGGTAAATAGCATTGCGAATCAAACCTACTTACCACATCTAAACCCGCAAATTGTACCAATTGTATCATCACAAAATATATCAAATATTATTACAACGATGAAAAATAAAAAAGCACCAGGCGCCGACGGCATAAGCAATAAATGCCTAAAAATGTTACCTAAAAACGGCATAATCTTGCTCACAAAAATAATAAATTCATGCCTTAAATTGTGCTACTTTCCACGTATATGGAAAAGGTCCAAAACTATACCTCTACAAAAAGTGCAAAAACCTCCCCATGATCCAAAATCATACAGACCTATAAGTTTGCTTTCGTCTGTAAGCAAAATTTTAGAAAAAGTCATACAGCGCCAACTTATGGACTTCATCGACGATAAAAATATCTTACCAAAACAACAATTTGGTTTCAGAAAAGGACACAATACGTGTCAACCTCTTACGAAAATACGAAATTTGGTACACGAAAATTTTAAAAAATCGTTATCCACAGGTATGGTCCTGCTAGACATAAAATCAGCATTTGATTGTGTGTGGCACAACGGATTAATTTTTAAATTAAACAAATTTGGCTTTCCATTGGAAATCATAAAAATAGTTCAGAGTTTCTTAGAAGACAGAACATTTAGTGTGTACATTGGCGGTATTCACTCTCGGCAACTAAGCATTCCTAGCGGATGTCCTCAAGGATCTTGCCTTTCACCAATTTTATATAATATATTCACTGCAGATATTCCGAATTTAAATAATTGCATTACCTCTATATTCGCCGATGACACTTCAATAATAAGCGCAGATACTTATTCGAGTAATATTGCAAATAATTTACAAACAGGCTTGTCTACATTAAACGACTATTTTAATAAATGGAATATTCTTGTAAATCCCGATAAAACGCAAGCAATATATTTTACAAGGAAAAGGAAATCAAGTTACGTGCCACAAACCCCACTTTGTTTTCTCAATCACAACATAGCTTGGGAAACAAATGTTAAATATTTGGGAGTCATTCTTGATAAAAAACTTAATTTTGGTGACCATATCTCATATATAGTAAACAAAGTGAATAAAATCACTAGGATGATGTATCCATTAATACACAGAAAATCTGAACTAAATGAAGACAACAAGAAATTGGTTCTAAAAGCGATATTCTTACCAACAATTTTCTACTGCGCCCCACTATGGTCCTCGACGGCAAACTCTCACATGCGAAAACTTCAGATCTCACAGAACAAATTACTCAAAATGATATTTAACCTACCATGGCACTATTCGACACAAAGACTGCACACCCTATCCGGTTTTCAACTCGTAAAAGATAAAATTGTAAAACTGAAGTTAAATTTCGACCTAAGATGCGAATCTTCGCAGTATGCTCATATCAATGAACTTGTCTCAGCATAATTTAGTTTTTAAGTAAAATCAACTATCTAGTCATATACTTTTCAAAAAAGGTTTTTATATATTTTTCCTTTCCCATCTTAAAACACATTGTGAATACATAACTCATGCTGTTGAAAAAGCTCTAAATTGTATTACTAAGTAGAAAAGGAATTATTTTCCTAAACTCTTTATATCTTAGAAACAAATGTAAATCACGAAACTGTTAAATAAAAAACAACAATCAATCATGAGAATTATCTTTTATTTAAATTAGGTACAAAACGGAAATAAGGAAAAATAAAGTTAAAGCTATTAGTGTGGTCTGATTTCATTTTTTTGGTAGACCTATTTTGGGATATGCTCATTATTAAATTTTTATTTTTTTGAAGTGTTATTGGATGTTTGATGTTTAGAGTATATTTGGTGGTGTCAATTAAAAACTCATATACATATGTATATTTGGAACATTTTGCAAAAAGTAGAAGAAATCAATACGTTTCGAATGATACCTAAGTGAATCCATTTTTGTGAAAATAGTTTAATACAGATAAAACAAAATGTTCAAACACTTTTTACAATTTCCTTTCGATTGCACCATATTGATTGAAGCTATTTATAATAAATACTAAATACTCAATACTCGTAATAACGTAAAAATATATATATTTAAAGTGCTAGTGCTATGTGCTATCAAGGTCTATTAAATTAGAAAAAAATAAAAAATGCAACATGAAATCATTATTTATTTTTTAAGTTATTGTTTCAGGAATGCCGGTCAACTGCGATTTTAAAGTAGGCAGACTAAGGCTACAGAACATAGTTCTGTTTTTCTCCATGGCAACTGAAACATAAATTATATATTCATGCATTTTTTCATTGATTTCCTAGTTTATATAGTCTTTATATTAAATGACAGTACAAATTCGTACCTTTTCAAATGGAGTCAAATTAGAACTAATATAACTTCCACACCGATACTCAGAATCGCTATATGCTATCACTTTAAGTGTACTAAATATGACGAGATTTGCCACGCACCTTCTAGTAACTCCCAACTATAACCTATAACTGCTAGAAGGGCTGAATACGCCATTCAAACCATCATAAAGACCACTTACCCCTAGGCCCAGATTGAGAGTGGGCTTTGATCCTGGCAGCAGTCTGGGGTGAAATGATGACCACAGACTCGGTCGGACGTATTTAGTGGTCTGGAGATTCCTATAATCTCCTTCCATATCGCCTTGTTCGCTAAGGTGAATCTGTACATAGGTACTCCATCACCTCGTCGAACTTTGCAGCCTTTCACTACACACTTTTCTGTACTTTTGTACATAATTAAATATAATTTAATTTTTAAAATATAAAATCACAAATCACATTTAACGGGCGCGGGCTTTGGGATCTTTACGTGGAAGGAGTTGCGAGTTGCTAAAAAAAGGAGTAGAAGCAGATCGCAGAGTTGAGTATAGGGGAGTATAGAATGGAAGAATCTGCAATTTAAGAATGAAGGCAGTGATGAGAGAGAATGGAGGAATGTTTTGCGGCTTGTAAATGGATTCGCCTTTATTTTGACAAATTGTGATGCTGACTTTCGGCGAACACAAATTCATAATTAAAAGCGATACATAAATTTGGGGCATTTACACATCTACATTTTTGTGCAGCTCTGTTCACACATAAAGATTTATTGAATAATTTGAAATCCGTTTCGAGTTCTGTGAATGAATTTCAGATAAAACTGTTGTATCTTTTGGTAGATGTAAGCCTTAAGTACAGATATAGCTTATTTTCCATCAAAACTACTAAATTTGTTAATAGCCTTGTCACACTACATACGAAATCTAGCTGAAATGACTTAAGGTCAATTTTCAGATGTGTATGGGATCTGACATTTGTAAATCGACCTTATGTCATTTCAGCCAGATTTCGCACGCAGTATGGAATAACATTCATTTTTATTTATTTTATGTTTGACACTTGCAAAATGTGACTCTGTACGCTCGAAAATAATTGGGAAATATTAAAAACTTACTTCCAAAGTAGTGAGTCTTTAACGCAAACTGTAAGAAATTTACGTGGAAAATTTTCGAAAATGGGAACAGCCTTCAGTTCGGCCTTCATGAAACTCATTTTCATCTCGGTGGCTATGTCAATAAGCAAAATTGCCGCATATGGGGTTCAGAGAACACATACGTCACTATTGAGTAGCCCATGCATCGACAACGAGTCACTAGGCTTGTTCGATTGGGCTTACTAGCTTACAATTAAGATACTTGATAAGGTGGCAACGTTTCCACCCACTGTTTTTTCTTAAATGAATCAACATGAAAAATCTGGCAACAACTCTAAGAGAGTAGTAAGCTACTTTCTTGTTAAGCGAGTAAATTCCATACAAAAATTAAGCTAGTAAGCCCAATCGAACAGGCCTACTGTTTGGTGTGGATTTTGGGCTGTTCTGAAAAGTTGGGTTGATCGTATGAGGTACTGGCGAACCAGTCGTTGTATTCGTATGAGTAATATTGTGTTCTATTATTAAATGACAAAGTTCAACCTTTCCAATAAAACCAGAGTTTCAATTCTTCTAGACACGCTATAGAAAAAAAGCGTAAAAACACATCCACAGAAATTAACATCGTATGACATTCACCCCGTTTCTTTAAAATATTTTCACCTCTATACGATATATATCTAGACCTCTAGATTCGTTCGAATACATCTTAAGTGGAAAATACACGATACAATTATCGTACCAATTATCTATGGCGAACACATGATAAAAAAATATTTAAAAAATAGTAAACAAATCGTATTGTGTGTGTGCTCGTTACAATTGATTGTACCGACAACGTTGTGAATACTTTTCTGGAAATTGATCTGCATGTGTAACAGAATGAAAAATCAAGTCTTTCCGATATGGGTATAAATATGTATTTAAATAATTGTAAAAAAATGTTTGTAACATTAATAGAATTGGTACTGATTGAATAACTGATAATTTTAAAACATAATTAAATTATTTTAAGTTTACTTTTGACATTTTTGTATAAGAAACATGCAAGTAAAAAAATAGACAATAGCTGACAACTGGACAAAACTAGAAAACAAAATACAATTAAAACACTGAATTTAAAAACTTAAAATGTTCCCAATTTCTGAACCTGGTCGAATGTTTGTTTACGTTCCTCAGCATAGGCCAAAAAGTCCAAACCGTAGTGTAAAATTAATTTCGTCAAAATCATAACATCCGATTCAGCACGATGAAGATTTTCACTGGGTCTCCTAAAGACACGCTCATAAATATTTCCTAACTGATATTTTCCCTTTGGCGGATATTTGGATTTGGGCTTAAACGGTACCGAGAACAATTCTCGACGTACGCTCAGACCGGTGGCCAGGCGTTTATTAGGGCTTCTGGGTGTGGTGTCGTTGTCACGTTTTCTTTTTTCAACTTTAGACTTGCGATGGGGTGTGGTTTCGTTGGCCTTTTGCCAATTAATTACAGCGTTATCTTCAAATGGATCTGTTACAGCGGCAGTGGTTGTAATCTCTTCACAGCTTGATGAGTCATCTTCGTGGGAGATATCAATTTGTTCATCTTGTTCCAACAAACATTTGACATTTTCTAATTGAATTTGTTTTTCATCAATTTCAATAAAAGCTTTCAACGAGTCGACACAGTAAATAGTTGAGGGTACTTTCTGTACAAAAAAGGGGGTTTAAGTGTTTACAAAACATTTTCTTTAAAAACTGTACTTTAAGCAAAGATTGCAATTGTTATTGGAAATTCCGTTTGAAGTTCAGAAATACATACATTTGATAGAAAAAAAAAAACAAGAAGTTGTCTGTAATACAGTGATCATTATAAAAGTTGTCGTTTTTTGTATTGATCAGAGAGATAAGTATAAATAAAAGCACATTTTTATAGTTTAGAGCACGCTTATATCAGGCAAACTTGCCCGATTATACGATGGTGCCTCTGTATATCATTTCAGTCTTGGGAATGTTTTGAAAGTATCTTAAAATTTCTGAAGAATTCTAACTGATGTCTTTTTTTTCCTAAATTTCAATACTCTATATATATACTCTGGGCTCTTTTATTCCAAATCCAATTAACATGTTCTAAATTTGAAATGAATTTTCTGACTATCAATTTATGTGCTCTGAATCTCAAATTGAACTCCAATTGATGTTTTCTAAATGGATATTGATATATCGTGAATGTAGTTTGTCAATTCAATGGTCAAACTTTTAATATACATATATTCACCATGTTTATGTTTTCGAAGACATATCGTATCACTGGATAATCAAATGACCAACCATTATGAGCCACAAAACATATGGGTTTCTGCAGACGATCCAAAAACATCAACAAACAATTGGCAGTATTTTCGTCAAATGGTACCTCATTGCACAGCATGTCATTGGAAAGACCTGCAAATACACCAAGATGGAATATGAATTGAAGGGTCAACCATGGCACATTGCAGCATAACCTGTTATTCTTTCTGATTCCGGATGAATCATCCTCCTTGGATTAACCATCAGAGTAAGCTTGTGCAGTACTCTCGGCAACTCTGGAGGTTCGATGGCTAAACTTCCAATACCCTCCATCATTTCATTCGTTTTTAGGACAGGCACATCCCGATCCTTTTCACTATTCAGACAACACTTGGCGGAAAATGCATAAATACTCAGTTCTGTAATAGAACATTTGTTGAATTGCTGTGAAGGCAGGCCATTGGTTTCCAAGTCAAAAACCGCAAACGTCTTTATGTGTTCGGTAGTTTCGTTTACCATTTTAGAATTAAAAATTAAAATTATATTGTATAGTTGTTCCTATTTCTAAATGTAAATAATACACTCACCAAAAACTGATGACCCCATTCTCTTAATTTCTAAAGGGAGCGTTAGTGTAATTCGTGTCGTAGGTGGCAAATGCGTTTATGGGTCGCAGAAAATTTTATTGTTTTATTTGCATAAATTCACGCAAAGAAAAAAATGTGAGAAATCGTACAAGAAAAGTGTACAATTTACCTAAGTTTCGTAGGTGAAATACAACTCATACAGAACACTTGGGTAATTTGGTACCAAAAAAATACTGCCGAAACTATTTCCGGCACCACTTTAAATTAAAAGATTAATCAATCTTCATTTCGCGAGTGAAAAATAAATAAATTTTAATTTTACCATACTTACTTCTTCGAGTATTGTTTCTTCTGTTCTGTTGCTTTAGGTTTTCTTGTAATTCGAATAGTCGAAATTCACTTTGACAAATTTATAGAAAGCTTTGCTCATATACGAGTTTTTGCAAGTATCTGCTACAAAATTCATGAAATTGGCAACCTACATATTCATACTTACACCATTATCCAACTAACCAATTAATTTTAACAAAGAAACTTGTGTAAAGCTACAAATTTATAAATTGTAAAAAATAACATGGTGGAATATTTTAAGCACTGAACACCTACCAAGTAAACTTAGTTAATTATACAAAAGAAGCACATGTGTAATTTACACATGTACGAGGGATATTTAGCATTTACTTGTATAAAAAAAGATTTACAAAGTTGAATTCGGAATTTTTACACAAGTTTTTTTTTCTGCGTGTTACTCAAAAAAATGTTACGTTATGTTGCCGTACGCCTACGACCCGAGTTTCAGTAATAGCCTTGTCACACTGCATGCGAAATCAAGCAGAAATGACATAAGGTCGATTTTTAAATGTCAAATTTGTATTGGATCTGACATTTGTAAATCGACCTTATGCCATTTTTGTAGATTTCGCATGCAGTGTGACAAGGCTATTATTATCCAGGCTAAGTCCGAAATTTTTAACATAAAATTATTTTTTCAATTTGTTTTCATATACACATTGATATTGTTGTTGGCGGAAATTTTAAAAAAATATTTTTTTATTTTGAGTGAAATTTAAACATTTTGTTTATTTTAACATTTGTTATCGCAGCTTAGTTATCCAGTATTAAAGAAAAACAACCATAATTTCAGTTTATAATGAGAAATGTAATTGAGAAATATAAATTCATAATAAGAACATACAAATTCATAATGAGAAATATAAATACAAAATAAGAAAATACCAATTGATAACGAGAAAATATATATTTATATTCGACCGGCTATCAATGTGGGGTTGTGGGTTCGATTCCCACCAGAGGCTCTGGTCTGTCGCTGCAATAACTATCTACAATGGTCTTAGTCACCCCGGCTCAATCCCTGGACCCAGAATTAGAATATAAATTTAATTTGTATTGTAATTCATAATAAAATAAAAAATAAATAAATTTATATTCAGGAAATATATATTCATAATGAGTAAATATAAATTCATAATCAGAAACAATAAAATTTATAATCAAAGCTATGTATCGTTACCAATATATAAAAAAGACTCAACTAAAATTTTTTTGCACACCGAGATGTTTGGTTATTTTAACCAAACAAAACAACTTCGGTCATAATAAACAAAAATATAGATTTGCAAAAAAATGTTAGTTGAGTCTTTTTTATATTTTGGTAACGGTATGTACGTTCCTCTATGGATATTTTCATTGAAACACATATTTTATAAATCTTCTCATTATAAATTTATATTTTCTCAATATGATATTATATTTTCTCATTATGATTCCGATTATGAATTTGGATTTTCTGATTACGAACTTGTATTTCTCGTTATGAATTGGTATGTTCCAATTAAGAATTAATAGTACTCAATATAAATTAACATTCTCAATTCTAACTATGAATTTATATTTCTCATTATGAATTAACATGTTCCTATTATAAATTTACATTACGCATTATGAACTTATATGTTCCTAATATGAATTTACCTTTCTCAATATAAATTTGTATGTTCTGATTATAATCTTGAAAAGGTGTATTTTTTGTTCCTCCGCACATTTGAAATGATATTTTTTAAATTAAAATACAAAAATCATGAAAATAGAAAATGTGTCAATTTTTGCCGCTAATCGCACACTATAGTCGCGATTATTTGTTTCGCCGCCGCCAGCGTCTAGCATTGTGTTTGGGCTCACACTATTTTAACGGTCTCTCGTTTAACAATGCACAGTGAGTGGTTTGTTTATAAACATCCATCTAATAACTTGTGGCTTAAAATAGAATCTCGTTTAATAATTCTTCAATTCCAATTTTCCTGTAATATTGACTAGCCGGTCGGCGTAGTTTCTTGTATTCTGAAGTGTTTGTTGGTACAAACATCTGGGTATCGTCTCGAGCTGTATTAAAGCGAAAAAATCATGTCTAGTAGTGTTAAAACAATTGCAGTTTTGGATTTGGAAACAAATGGATTGCCGTGGCAGCAAAATAATACATGTGCCATCACAGAATTAAGTGTTTACGCATTCTCTGCCTCATGTCTGAGTGATACCAAAGAAGATGTCATAGTTCTACAATTGAATGACGATATGGATGTTATTGAGAACTTGGGCCACCAGCCACCCGAAATGCCTCGTGTCTTGCATAAAATTACAATGATGATTAATCCGGGTAGAAGAATAGATCCGGTAGCGGGAAAAATGTCGGGTAAGTTAACAGAAACTTTTACTATATCTGTGTCCACAAGGAAAAACGACTTACGAACGGTTAAGAAGTCAAATTTGAGAGAAATGTTTATTTCCAAATGCTGATGATGATGGTATTGGTATTGGGGAAAAATCACCAAACTGATTTAAAATCCAAAAATATTCATTCTTTTAAATTTACTAATTTTAAATTCAAAAGTCTCTGATTCTAGTAAAGAAGAATACGGTTATGGTTACAAAACAAGTCGACAATACTGAGATGGGAAGGGAACTTCTTTTCTTTGTTAATGTAAAATTCAAAAATCTTTGATTCCAATATACAAGACTAAGAAAAAAATCGACAACACCGAGAAAAATGGTAACAGGGCCGGTTTCCAGAATACGAACGAAACGCAAAAAAATGAAGATTTGCTATAACTTGAATTTTGTAAAATACAGGAATTAATTCATTCTTGTAGACAGAAGTTGGAAATGTACGAAAAGAACAGAGATCCAAACGTATGAAAACCCAAAACTTTTGGAAAATCAATATTCGTTTTGGTCTCGCACGAATTCGTTTTCTGGAAAACGACTATTGTAGTCTTCCTATTTATTGTGAAATTCTGAAGTAGAATGAGTTTTTCCAGATGAAAATATCCAAAAAGAAAGTTATACGAATACGCCATATTTAGTACAACAGCACGTGTGTATGTATACGTACTTATATATGGATAACATATGTGTGTATATTTTCTGTATTTAAGTCTTGTCTTGAGGGTTTTCAAAAAAGACCCTTAGGTAGACTCCAAACAATGATATTGGGTTTTTGGTTACATGAAAAATTTTTAGAAATACTGATTAAAATTGTGGATACATAAAGGATTATCCGCAGATTGTTATCATCTGAGAAGTGCAATTGGATCATTACTATATCTGCAAATAATAAAAGACAAAAAGAGTCTGGGCTGGAGTAAAGTAAGGCTTTAAATATCTTATTGACATCAACTGAATTCAACTGAGAGCAAATTTGGTTAAGAATGTTTTTTTCTAAAGCTCAATATAAAATATTATTTTTTTTTCGAGTTTGAATATTGTCTAACAGAGCAAATGTTAGGGGATAACTTAAGGAAGCTCTAATATACCCACATAGGGTTTTTGGGAAGCACTTATTACACGACAACGACGAGATATCGGAAATTGATATTAGAGATCTAATCAAATATCTCGATATAATAGATCTTTCCGAGTGGTGTGTTCGTGGTTGTAAGAACACTGTTCAAAGAATGTTCAATCTGTAATCTTTCATAATAAAAAATCTACACCCATTTTATTCGCCACCTAACCGAAAAGAAAAACTTTTCGTTTTTAATGGAGGTATCGTAAGAGATACAGATACAGATTTAATGACATATAAATATACATAAATATATATATATATATATATAATTTCTGTCTACTTGCGATTTCATGCCGTCAATTCAATTTAAATTGACACAAAGTCTATGTGGCTATAGAAATGTACACTTAATTAATACATAAAGAGCATCAAATCGTTTAGATTAAGAGATTTTGTCCACTACCTTTACATTCATAACATGTGTTACAATAAGCGTCGAAAAAGCATACAACGATAAGTGAATCTCTAAATAATAACATAACTTGGCAGTGTAAAAAGTGACAGTGTGTGAGAAACATTGTGGAAAATATGAGTGACACTACTGAGTTTCATTAATCATATAGGGGCAATTTCAATTTTCAATTAATTTTAATGGTCTAGCCAACTTATAAAGCGCCTTGGAGACGATCAAATAATTCCATCAATCGGTTGTGTGTGTGCCTCTAATCGGGTTTCGTCGGCTACACGTACACGACGTCGGCAATGATTGACATAAAAAACAAAATTTTTTGATATTTTCGTTGATGGCGTTTTCGTTGATGGTCTCCAGTTACGCTTGTCAATCATGACTCATTTAGTAGTAAAAAATTGTCCGAGATGGCGAGATGGACAAGTGCGCGGGTGAAAAAAAATTCATTTTAAAATTTATAGAATGCTATGAGAGCTTACCGGCTCTGTGGAACACCAAAGTGGATGCCTGCAGCAACAGGGAAGAAAAAAGGAAGCAGTATGAGCTACTGCTGGATGTTTTTAATGAGGAGTATCCAAATGGGACAGTTAATGATGTTAAAAAAAAGTTAATTCTCTACGGACAAATTTCCGACGGGAGTGATGTTAGCGGAGTGCAGCAAAAGTAGTATGAAAGTTTCAACCGAACACAACGAAGTCAAACACAAAGTGATGATTGCCGTATTTTGTGGTGCGTTTGCGGGCAAAACACGAAGGCACACACTAATACATATGCACGCGATTGATGGAATTATTTGATCGTCTCCAAGGCGCTTAAGATGTTGACACACACAAATACATATATTTACATACATAGTTTATTGTAAATAGTTTATTATAGTAGGATTGTATTTTATTCGTTGTATCTTTAACTTGTAGCCATATTTTGCACTGCGATATACCTAATAATAAATTTATATTATTTTTTTTTCTTCTCTACAGGTCTCACCAACGATATGTTGGACAACGAGGCACTTTTCGATCTAAACACCGCCAATTGTTTGTTGACGTTTTTGGATCGCCTGGAGAAACCCATATGTCTTGTGGCACACAATGGTTGGTCGTTTGATTATCCCATCATTCGTTATGTCTTCGAATCTATCAATATGGTACATAATTTACAAATTAATAATGACATACATTAAATTAATGCAGTTTCTCTTTGATATCTCAGGCTATGCCCTCATCGATTTATTGCATTGATTCATATAAAGCATTTCGTGAAATTGACGAAAAACAAGCTGAAATTGAAGAGATGAGAGAGGAAATGATGCAAAATGAAAAAAGTAGTGGTAGTAGCAGCAGTGAAAGTACATCGGTTAAGGTGTACCAAGGAACAAAGGAGATCACTCCGGATAGTGATGGCAGCAAACTAGAGATGGAACGTATCTGTGATATTTCACCACCGCTGGCGACAGAGTCTGTGGCTACAACAACAACAACAACAACAGAGTCTGAAAAACGTCAATTGGATTTGATAACATACCGAAGATTATTCTCTCAACCCTTTAAACCCAAGACAAGGTTCCCTAAAAAGGGAACATATGTGTTGGGCAATATTTTCGAACGTGTCTTTCAGCAACCGGCTGAGCATCTACATCGTGCTGAATCGGATGTGGCGATTTTGACAGAATTAATTTTACACTACGGTTTGGTGTTTTTGGCCTATGCGGAAGAACGTAAACGATCATTTGATGAAGTGCCAAGACTTGGATGCCGCTCTGATTGAGTCAGTTTTTTTTCGGAAATTATGGAATTTTATTAGTAGATGTTATAAACTACTCTTCGTGCACCTGCCGCATAGCGAATTTTAACTTTCGGTTTGAATTCTTGTTAATGTATATTTTATCTTTAATCTCACATTTACACATATAGTGTATATTTTTAAAATATATCAAGACGTTTTTATACTATATGATGATAGTGTTTTATCGATCTGTTTGATATGTTTGATATTAGTGTATTTTTACCCCTATGTATAGACAATATAGAAAATTAGGATGAACACTTCTTAAATATACAACGATTTAGCTACACTCACACATATTTTTATACACAATACAAATTTACAATTTTTATAACGTTTTTATTTAATAAAGAAATTTAAAATTTTTGAAAAATTTAAAAACTAAACTAACTTTTCTTTGCACGGTCAAATTGAAGAGATATGTTACGGCGAAAAAGCATGAACTGACCTTAAGTTTCCCCATGACTGTGCCTTACTTTTTTTGTCTGAGGCGAACGCTCAATTATTACTAGAATTCAATAAAACGTAGATAAGAATTAATTTAGCTACGAGTTCTTTGTGTGCTTTTGTATAGGCACAGCAAATTATAGACTCCTGTGGCTTATAGATTTTTCATATTAGTTGAGTGATTTTGAATCGTTCGCCTCAGAGGATCGAAAATAAGTTACAGAAACAGGCCTAAATAAATAAATGTAAATGTGAAAATGTAAATTGATTGCAATTTCCTTTTTCTTATTCAAATCGTTTTTATGATGGCTACTAAAGAAAGGGAGATAGTTCTATGGCGAATATTTAAAAAAATAAATTTAGTTTGCGGGTAATATACAGTTGCTGTTAAAATAAAAGCAACGACGAGATAAAAAATGTCACAAAAAAATATTTGTTTCACCTCGAAAACGTTAATCTGGTTTTAAATAAAAAATTTAGTTTTTGTAATTTTGATATTAAGCTTTAGAAGCATTTACATATGTCAAAAATGAGGCCTATCAAAACAAGTAAAAATGGCGTTAAGTTCGGCCGGGCCGAACTTTTTATCCCCTCCACCATGGCTTGTAATATGTAGATTTTTGTAGTAGTGCACTGACATACAGGAAAATGTTTAATATAGCCTAAGAAAACAACTAAAAATATTGAAAAAATAATTTTATAAATAAATTTAAATTTTTAATTGTTTTAGACGATTCTTATAAGGAAAGGTTACCAATATGTTTATACTATATATGTCGAAATAATACTTCAAGTCAATTCAAAAAGTAAATATAAGGCAGCGATCTTCAAAAAAGCTTAAATACAATAAATATTTGGGGATATAGGAATCATTTTCAGCTACAATCATTTGGTTGGTTGTATTTCCATCTTTTTTAATTCCAGAAGTACACATTTTGATAATGCATTATCTCCCATGTACACAATGCAAGATAACCTAACTTCATGACTCTACACATTTTTGCCGTGAAAGTACGAATTTAGAAAATTCGTTTTATTTTTTCGAGTCTACGCAATTAGAGGGATGTACACACAGAATTTCATCATTCTAGATGTAGCCGTTTAGTTTATTTTGTGTCTACGCAGTCAGATGAATGTATACTCCGAATATCATTACTCTATCTGCGGTTATTTGGTTGGTACTATTTTTACCCCCTTTTTCCATTTTAACCCCTAAAAGTACTATTTCGAAAAAATCCTTTATTTTACGTGTCTACGCAGTCAGAAGAATGTATACAGCGAATTTCATTATTACCCCTCTGTACCTATTGTATCCCCTGAAAGTACGAATTTGGAAAGAACCTTTTATTTTTCGTGTCTACGCGATCAGAGGAATGTATACTCCGAATTTTATAACTCTAGCTGCGGTCATTTGGTTGGTACTATTTTTATCCCTTTTTTCCATTTTAACCCCTAAAAGTACGTATTTCGAAAAATCAAATAACCTCAAATCGAAGAGCGAAATTTGTATGGGAGCTATCAGGCCCGTGCGCAGGATTTTCCCATGGGGGGGGGGTTTCATCTACACTCATAAAAAAGTTAACCCTACAATGAGTTAAAAGTAACTAAAATTTAGGAAACCAAGTACATTTTTACTAAATATAAGTAGTTTTGCTGAATTTAAAGTAAGTAAATTTTTCCTAAAATCAAGTATTTTTTTACTAAATTTAAGCAAAATTTTCCTAAAACTAACTAATTTTTTTTATAAATCTTAGTAAAATTATGCTGAAAATTTCCTAAAACTATATATTACTCAATCTAAGGATATCTTTGCTGTTTTTTTTCCTCAAAACGAGTAAATTTTTACTTAAACTGAGGAAAATTTTATTTTATACAAGGAAAAAAGGTGAAATTAAAATAAGTTCATTTTAACTAAAAAAATCAAACAAATATTTTTGCTTCAGAGTATGCAAAACTGATACAAAAAATGACAACATGAAATATGTCTCAAAAGTTCCATGATACCTCTGCCACAAGGAATCGAGCTATTACTCCATGATTGTTGCGAATGCAAGATAGGTTGTTTAGAATAATTCATAAAGTATTTAAGAAATAAGTCTCTGCAAACGGTTGAGAATTGCTTCTTAGATTAATATTCAAGAATTTTTTAAACAATTTCAAATGTTCATTAATACTTAAATGTATGAAGAACTCGGCATAAATTTCAGTAAACATTTTAACTTCATTTTAGGAAAAAACACATTTTTAAGTTAAAATTTCCTAATGGAATTTTTTCCATACAAAAAATTTCAGATTTTTTTCTCACTTAAAACCTTGGAAATATTCAATTTACTCAATTGTAAGAATTTTTTATTAGTTCCAAAGAAAGGTTTTTAAGTAAATCTACTACCCTTGTTCTAGCAAATGAACTATTTACTATGGCTTTGAAAGAAGGAAACTTTACTCATATTTAGTTAATTTTCCAACTTTTTAGGAAATTTTTACTGGAGCGTTTGTAAACCACTCATATTTTATTGCCAGGATCTTCGAGAAATATTTGGATACATTCGTCCGACAGACATTGTCGGCAAAATTGAGTTTCAGTAATCCATCTATCAGTACACTCAAAGGAATATGTCAGTAGAAGAAAGCAGAAAGTCTACTGAAAGATCAGATTTTCTGTTGTTAAAAAAAGAGACAGCAGATTTGTATCTGCTGAGATGGTAAACAGCTGTTTGCTGTTTTTAGCAATATATATGATACGCATATTGTCCCAAGCTAATATAAAAGGAAATTCGAGCTAAACTCTCTTACGAACGCTTATCTTTATATATTTTAATTAACAACAGCCATTTTAGCAGACTGCAAACTCTTTAGCAGTGTGAATGGTGATGTAAGATAGCAGAAAACTGTTGTTATGCCAAAAAAAACAACTGTAATTGCAGAAAAGTGTCTGCTGATAGGTAGCAGACAATCGCTGCTTTTATTAACAGACTTGTTCTCTATGTGAATAAATTTTGATTAAATATTTGCTTGAAATTACATACATACATATCGAGGGCTTATATTCATAAGTGGCTATGAACAAATATATAACTTTTCAGGAGAGCGAAACTGATTTTCTCCTTAATTTGAAGAGAAATTATTAATCATTATTCTACAGTTTAATCTAAAAAGGATTACTAATTGCTACGATTAAAAAGTTTTCGAAATTTCTTATTATTCGCGGTTTGTTGGTTCATAGCCACTTTTGTATGTTTAAAATTGAGCACTATGAATGTTGAAATAAGCACATAGCCATTTATGCCCAAATATATAAATAAGATTTATAACTTTTTTCATGAAATCTTGGCAATGTTGCATAGAAAACGCATTTTCTGTGATGTACACAGCGAATTTAAAAATTCCAGCTTCAACCGTCAGATTGGTCGCTTGTAACATATATGCAGCCAGTCGCGAAAATCGCTGCAATTGATGAAAAATCCAAAATTCGCCGTTGCAATTTCTTATATTTTGACTTTCATTCATTCATAATTCTGAAACTTTTCATGCACAAATATTCCCCATGACGTCAACAATCACATGCCAAAGAAATATTTTGGTATTCTCAATATAATAAAAAGTTACGCCGGTTTTTCTAAATATACTCTTCACAATTTTTGACTTTACAGCCACCATTTTTCCTATTTTAGCCTGATAACTGAATTTGATAGTACGACATGACCTAAATCTAGAAAAATGAAAAATGTTTACTCAAAATCTTTATACGCATATTCCGATTAAATAAAAAATATTTGGAAATGTTTCTTAATTTTTATAATCTTAAATATGTATAAATTCGAATACAGTTTTTTTGTATTCAATGAAATGCAAGAAGAAACAACTAGAAATTTTAATTCCAAAAAAAAAAAACAAAATAATTGTATTTTATAGTTTCGTTTTCCTACGTAGATCCAAGTTAATGAATTTGTTGTTTCCCTTTTGAATAATACTTGTTACATATGTACAAAAAATACTAACTCTGAAAAATATTTGACATAAGTGATAAATATAACAAAAATTTTAGTAATTTTAAACTCATTTCTTATTGTTTCTCAACTTTAAAGTAGATTTTAAAATAGAGATCTAAACGCAGAAAAAATGCATTTCTTTTGTGGGAAAAATTAGTTTGTTTGTGGTAAACATGTCATCAGTTGACGTCAAACAAGTTTCTTCGTTTGTCGAAATGGATTTGTATTATAATCGCAAACTCCGAACACATTGGAAGTAACAAAAACCGTTGTTGTTGCATCTGTGATGAAAATAGGACACATCGGTCCAGATTTAGATACAGCTCCATAAAAATATCCAATCGCAAATGTTACATCTTAGCGCTCTATATCTATATAAGATATAGCTCTAGTCGAATGTCAAGAAGTGGTATCGGTTAATAAAAATGAACATTTTCCGAACAATTTGGTGTCCATTAGCGAAATTAGCATTACACAATCTTGAAATTGGCACAATTCGTTTAATTTGTTTGTATTTTTCATAACCTTTGTCCGAAATTCAAGAAAGCGTCCATGATTTTTTATGTAATTTTCGTGTTTTCATGATTTTACTGCAAAATTACCATGTCAGACGAGTTATTTTAAAAAGACCTTAAAAATTCTCTTCTATACAAAGTCTAGAAGGTTTTATAAATTATATGTTCGAAACCTCTCTGGGGGGGGTTTGAACCCCCAAAACCCCCCCTGCGCACGGCCCTGGGAGCTATATCTAAATCGGAACCGATTTGAAACATTTTTACCAGAAATGTATCTAGTTGAAATATAAGGTGTTACGCCAAAATTTTTGACCCATTTTCACCAAAGATGTTTCTAACTTAGATATAAGGTGTAGTGCAAAATTTGACCAAAATTGCTTAGGTGAAAATCGGGAGCAACATTTGTAGGGGGACTATATCTAAATCTGAACCGATATGCTTCAAATTAAATAGAGTCCGTCCTTGACGTGCAAAAATCGTTTGCGTCAAATTTCGTTAGAATTGGACAATAATTGTGAACTGCATCGTGATTACAAGAATAGATAGACGGACGGACGGACAGACAGACAGATAGACGGACATGGCTAAATCGATTCAAAAAGTGATTCTATGTCGATCGGTATAATAAACGATGAGTCTATCTCGCTTCCTTTTGGATGTTACAAACAAATGCACAAAGACATTATACCCTGTGGTGTAGGGTATAAACATGCTTAAATATTCGAAATATTATATTATATATTTTAAGAGCTTGATAACTTTTTAAAAAAAAAAATCTCATCGGTTCTTTATTTGAAACGTTAGATTGGTCCATGACATTTACTTTTTGAAGATAATTTCATTTAAATGTTGACCGCGGCTGCGTCTTAGGTGGTCCATCCGCTTAGTCCAATTTTGGCATTTCCACGTTTTTGAGTAACAGAGACCCAATTGGTGCGAACGGCGACGAATCGAAAATTGGTGGTCATCATTAACACTGGCCGATACAGCTGCGATATTTTCTTCAGTTCGCACTCTACGTAAGCGTGTTGGTGGTTTAATGTCCAACAATGTAAATTTGGTGCGAAATTTAGTCACAATAGCCCGAATAGCCGCTTCAGTGGGTCGATTAAACTGACCATAAAATGGAAGCGCGCAATGAACTTTCTTAACAGAGCACGCATTTTGATAATAAAATTCAATAATTTGCAAGCGTTGTTCGTTTGTAAGACGATTCATGATGAAATGTCAAAGCATACTGAGCATCTTTCTCTTTGACACCATGTCTGAAATCCCACGTGATCTGTCAAATACTAATGCATGAAAATCCTAACCTCAAAAAACAAAGTTAGTATATAACCATCATGGTAGTGGAGGGTATAAAAAGCTTTACAAAGTTGAATTCGGTATTTTTACACAAGTTTTTTTTTCTGCGTGTGTATGTATGTCATCGTAAAATATTAGCAAATAATCATAAAAAACGATTTCATAATAATATATTTATTAAAATAAAGAATAATAAGTACATACCTTAATTAACACGAAATTATTAAGAAATTTGCAACGTTTCCACTAGGTGACCTTTAACATAACCCTTTTATCAAATATCAAATCCTTGAATTTTTTGTAAACAAATAATAAAAGACTTAAGACACAAACAGATAAGAGGACCTGTCCATTATGGCGTATCGATTTGTATAACCTCCACTTGGCTATTATGCCTTTGTGCATTTGTTTGTAACATCCAGAAGGAAACACAATGGGCCCATTGTTTATTATACAGATCAGTTTAGAATCTCTTTCGGAGTCGATTTAGCAATGTCCGTCTGTCTGTCCATCAAGTCTTGCAATGAAAGTACAGGTCGCTATTGTTGTCCGAACCAAATGAAACTTTGTAAAATGAAGTTTTTCGGCATAAGGACGAACGCTATTTAATTTGAAGCAAATCGTTTCAGATGTAGATATAGCCTTCATATAAATGTTGCTCCCGATTTGATTTTTTCCGCTCTAGAAACCAAATATTTTAACAGAATTTCTTCGAATTTGGCACAACACCTCATATTTCAACTAGAATCAACTGTGGTGAATGTGGGTCAGATCGGTTCAGATGAGCTGCATACAAATATCGCTCCTGACTTGACTGTTTCTGCTCTAGAAACCACAAAATTCAACCAATTTTGTTCAAATTTGGCACAATACATTATATTTCAACTAAAAACTTCTATGGTGAAAGTGAGTCAGATCGGTTCAGATTTATATATAGCTTCTATATATTTCGCTCCCGATTTGACGTTTTCCGCTCTCGAAACCATATATTTTGGGAGATTTTCTTCAAATTTGACACAACATCTTATATTTGAACTAGAAACATCTCTGGTGGAAATGAGTCAAATCGATTCAGATTTATATATAGCTTCCATACAAATATCACACCAGATTTGACTTTTTCTGCTCTAAAAAATAAATTAATTAACCGATTTTGCTCAAAGTTGGCACAATACATTATATTACAACTAGAAACATCTAGGGTGAAAGTGGGTGATGGGTCAATTCAGATTTGTTATAGCTATCGTACAAATTTCGATTTCAATTTGATATTTCCGCTCTAAAAACCACATAATTTTTACATCTATAGTGAAAATGGGTCAAATCGGTTCAGATTTATATATAGTTTCCATACAAATGTCTCTAATTTTACTCTACAAAACAGATTTTGATCAGAACAAGTTATATTACACCTGGAAACATACATTGTGAAAGATAGAATTGAATAGAATGGCGAAGAAATTGAAGGGTATCATATAGTCGGCCCCGCCCGAGTCAAATAACTTTCTAACAGGCATCGTATTTTTAATGAAAGGTTTCAATCTCTACCTTCGATTAATAGGGCTGTTTTTCTTTTTTCACATTGTCGCCAACTACATGTTGGCGAAAATCAAATTTTTAAAAAAATATTTTCTTTTGACTTTTTTGGACGTAGCCTTGATAACCATAATTTTGACTTACAGTGGATAATTATCCAGGCTAAGTCCAAAATTGCATTTAGCCCCTTTTACACTATGTACCGCTGATATTACCTATATTTTGGTAAGACCATCTACACGCAAAGAAAAAATGTAAGAAATCGTACAAGAAAAGCGTACAATTTACCTAAGTTTCTTAAGCGAAATACAACTTTTAAAGTTCTTTGGCAACTCATACAGAACACTTGGGTAATTCGCCGAAACCATTTACGGCATCACTTGTCGAGACTGCATAATGTTGCTCCAACAATTCCTAAATGAACTTCATTGACATTAATTGAAGCATAACATCATATTATATTCCAGACTTCCGAAATGTAACTAAAATTGATATTAATAAATTAAAAGATTAATCAATCCTCATTTTGCGAGTGCAAAATAAATAACTTTTAATTTCACCATACTTACTTCTTCGTCTGTTGTTTCTTCTGTTCTGTTGCTTTTGGTTTTCTTATAATTCTAATTGTCGAAATTCACTTTGACAAATTTATAGAAACCTTTGCTTATATACTTTTTTTTGCAAGTATCCGCTACAAAATTCATGAAATTGGCAACTTACATATTCATACTTACACCATTATCCAACTAATGAATTAATTTCAACTAAGAAACTTGTGTAAATGCTACAAATTTTAAATTGGGAAAAGAACATGGTTGAATATTTTAAGGTACATAATCACTGAACATCTACCAATTAAACTTAGTTATTTATGCAAAAGAAGTACATGTGTAATTTACACATGTACGAGGGAAATTTAGCATTTATTTGTATGACTTCTGTCAACTCTATATAAAAAAAGATTTACAAAGTTGAATTAGGTATTTTTCACAAGGTTTTGTTTTCTGCGTGTAGGAGCAACTCTGGGGGAGTTTTTAGGCCTTTCTGGTTGAACTTTATTTACCCTAACTTTATATACCTTCCACAGACGTTAACGATTTTCCTAGAAGTACAGTATCATTAAAAGAAAAAGTTATTTTTTTAATATAACCAAACCAGTTTTGCCCATTATTTTTGCCCTTAGTTTACGTGTCTACGCAATGTACACACCGAATTTCGTCCTTCTAGCTGTAGTAGTTTAGTTGGTACCATTTTCATCTCTCTGTTCCCATTTTATCCTTCTGAAAGAACGAAATTACGAAAAATCTTTTTATTTTGCGTATCTATGCAGTCAGAGGAATGCATACACCGAATTTCATTATTCTAGATGTAGCCGTTTAGTCGGTACTATTTTTATCGCTCTAAAGTACGAATTTGGCAAATATCCTTTTGAAAAATCTTTCTATCATCTATGCAATCAGAGGAATGCTTGGACCGAATTTCATGATTCTATCTGCGGCCATTGGGTTGGTATTATGGGTATTTTCAGTCCTTGTGAGGGAAAAATTTTCCCTGTAGACCGATTTCGCCCATTTGAAAACCCAATCGATCTATGACTATTAGACTTGTCGTGTTTTCAACAGACGGATGGACATGGCTAGATCATACTTTATAGGGTCTCAGATCGATATTTCAAGGCGTTACAAACGGAATGACAAAGTTAGTATACCCCCATTCTGGAGGTGGTGGATATAAAAATGGTTCGAGCATCAGTATGTACTTGCATTCGGTGCAGAAGGTTTTTGATTAAATTTAATTAATTAACTAAAAGGCAGTTCAGCATCCCCTACATCATAGTGGGATGAACATCCCAGCAAGAACTACACTTAAAGAAAAAAGTCTGTTATAAACAGCAGCGATTGTTTGCTGCCTCTCAGCAGGCAATTTTCTGCCATAACAGCAGTTTTTCTGCAATCTTGCATCAGCATTCACACTGCTAAAGTGTTTGCCGTCTGCTAAAAATTGCTGCTGTTAATTAAATTATTAAAATAGGTAAAAAAATAAGCGTTTATAATTTAAAAGCCTTTCAGATTGATGGCGAATACGAATTTACCTCGAATTTCGTTTTATATTAGCTTGGGACAATATGCGTAGACAATCACAATATCGTTCAGTGGTAATAAATTCCCTTATAATAACATTTATTCTAAAAAGTGTTGTTAATAAAATTGTTAACTGGCTATATTGTTCTGCACATATGCATAAAATTTCAAGAAAGCTTTTTTTATTGCTAAAAACAGCAAACAGCTGTTTGCTATTTCAGAAGACACAAATCTGCTATCTCTTTTTCAGCAGAAAATCTGCTCTTACAGCAGACTTTCTGTTTTCTTTTACTGACAAATTCCTTTGAGTGTGTTATTAAGTAATATTGGGGATAAGCTATATAATGTACTCACCACTTACCTTTCGAATTATCCTTCGAAGTATTTCTACATGGAGATGTCAATGGCTACTTATATAAGTCGTTATTTGTAAGTCATTATTTATTCGTTTGAAATAATCGTAAGGGTAATGCAAATGGTGATGATATATGCTTACCAAGTTTATTGCTGGGAAAAAATATGACAAAATAAAAATTCATAAAAACAAGTTCCTAAAGTTAGTAAACATTTTACTAAAGCAGGAACAAGGAGGTTTTTTATATTCAACAATAATAATCTAAAATCTGAAACATGTTTTTGGAAAATATTGCACTTGCACTGAGGTGTAAACTTAACGCATGACGCACACATCAGAGCTGAGGCACTTCAGCAAAAGGCCGTTTGCGCTCGTTGACATAGGCCAGAAATACCAAGCCGTAATGTAGGACCAGTTGTGTCAGGACCAAAACATCCGCTTCAGCTCGATGCAGTCCTTCGGCCGGCCGTTGAAATACCCGTTCAAAGATGCTACCCAAGACAAATTTACCTTTTGGTGGATACAGAGTCTTGGGTTCAAATGGCTGAGCGAATAAAGTCCGTTGGATATTCGAACAGCGTAAGCTCACGTCATTATTTGAAGAGCCGCCATATCTTTCGCCTATAATATTTCTTATTTCGGTTTGTTTTTCGTCAAACTCCCGAAAGGCTTTTAGGGAATCCACACAATAAATCGATGAGGGTATTGCCTGCAAATGGATGGGTAATTGAAGAAGGCAGACATTTAATGTTTGTATGTAATTATTTAACTGTTGTTGCATACCACATTAATTCTTTCAAATACATAATCTAAGATGGGATAATCGAATGTCCAACCATTATGGGCCACAAAACATATGGGTTTCTGCAGACGATCCAGAAACATCAACAAACAATTGGCGGCATTTCTATCGAATGGTGCCTCATTGCTTAGCATTGAATTTGTGAGGCCTGTAAGATCAGAATACATATCGTTAACTTAATTCTAATCTCTATATATAGGGTGTTTTTTATTGAGGTATAGAACTTCGAATTGAAATAAAACACAAGAAAATCGTTTTAATGTCCATCAATTTGGCTTTATTGGAAGGATAATTTTATGCCATTAATGTTTAAATATGATTTCGGGCATGTGGCCGCCGCGGCTGGCTCGAATAAAGCCATTATACAGGTCCAATTTTCAATTTTCAAATTTTTGATGGACAAAGCTCCAATTGCTGTGCACGGTGGCGAATCGATTCATTCGGGTCCTCTTCAACACTTTGCTCTACAGCGGCAATTGTTTCTTCGGTGCGCACTGTTCGACGTCTCTGCGGATGCGTATTATCACATAGAGTAAACGTAGTGCGAAAACGATCCATGGTTAACCGAATTAATTGCTCTGATGGACGATTATGTCGACCATAAAATGGACGGAGCTTGCGGTGAACTTCGCGAACTGAACCATTACTTTCGAAATAAATTTGCACGATTTGCAAGCGTTGTTCTTTTGTCAACCTGTTCATGATGAAATGGCAAACCAAACTAAATATTAATCACTTGACAGCTGACAAAATGGCCGCCAGTTAAAAAAGTGATGCCAACTTAAAGTTCTATACCCCAATAAAAAACACCCGTTATATATAAGAGTTGCGCTACTGACTGACTAAGACGGAGACGCGGACTAAGAAAAGGGTTTACGAAATTCGTACTTTTAGGGGGTGAAATGGGACAAAAAGGGATAAACATCGAAACTTCGTTCTGACTAAACGGCAGTTGCTGGAAACATGAAAATCGGTGTGTGCTATGCAGACGTGCTAAATAAAGGGATTTTTCGAAATTTGTACTTTTAAGGAATGAAAGAGACAAAAAGGGATAAAAATGGTACCAATTTAAGTAATGCAGCTATATTCGTGAAAATCGATATTTACATTTCTCTGACAACGTAGACTTTAAAGGGTTTACGAAATTCGTACTTTTAGGGGGTGAAATGGGACAAAAAGGGATAAACATCGAAACTTCGTTCTGACTAAACGGCAGTTGCTGGAAACATGAAAATCGGTGTGTGCTATGCAGACGTGCTAAATAAAGGGATTTTTCGAAATTTGTACTTTTAAGGAATGAAAGAGACAAAAAGGGATAAAAATGGTACCAATTTAAGTAATGCAGCTATATTCGTGGAAATCGGTATTTACATTTCTCTGACAACGTAGACTTGCAACATAAATGGATTTTTCTAAGTTTGTACTTTTTGAGGGGCGAGCGGGATAAAAATGGTACCAACTAAATTATTGCAGCAAGAATCGTGAAATTTGATATGTAAATTCCTCATGACTATGTAGAAGTGCAGAAAAATTGTATTTTTTTAAATTTGTAGTTATAAGGGTTGAGCGGGATAAAAATGGTACAAATTTAAGTAGCTACAGTCGTAAAATTTGGTGTGTAAATTCCTCTGACCATGTAGAAGTGCAGAAAAATTGTATTTTTTGAAATTTGTACTTTTTAGGTGGTGCACGGGACAAAAAGGGATAAAAATGGTACCAATTTAAGTATTGCAGCTGTAGTCGTGAAATTTGGTGTGTAAATTCCTTTGACCGCGTAGAAGCGCAATCCAAATGGATTTTTCGAAGTTTGTACTTTAAGGGGTGAGCGGGATAAAAATGAATACAAATGGTATCAACTGAAGTATTGTAGCTAGAATTGTGAAATTCGGCGTGTACGATCCCCCGAACACGTAGACGGGCAACATAAATTGATCTTTTGGAATTTATACTTTTAAGGAATGAGCGGTACAAAAATCAATAAAAATAGTACTAACGAAAGTATTGCAGCTAGAATCGTGAAATTTGGTATGTAAATTCATGAGACCAAAATGTGTACTTTTTGGGAAAGAGGTGCAAAAAGTTAAAAAAGTTATTTTGTTGAAAATGATAAACATGAGACGTACGAAGGGAGTTCAGCTAAAATAGTGCAAATCGACCATCACATTACTTTGACTGTGTAATGAGTGCTATCTAGCAGGAGGTTTCCAAATTACTATTTTAATCGAATAGGCCTATTATCAAAAAAAGAGATGGTTAAACCTGATAACAAATAACTGCCTTTTCCGCGTGCGTACTACCAGGCATTGCTAGAAGGGCATAACTGGATTTTTTTACGCGATTTCATAAAAAATGTCAGGACATATATTAGGTTTATATTTATAATCTAGGGTTTCACAAAAAGAGCGTGTCGATGTTGAAATTGTACCATCGTTACCTGTTTTGATGAGTTTTAGGTATTTTTATATTCAATTTGTAAAATGATACGAATGAAATGACCAAAACTTGTAACTTTTGGAAAAATTTAATATTTATAAAAACTTCAATAACTCCGCCAATTATTAAAAGCAAAGCGGCGTTTTACACCTTACTAAATGTGGTATTTAAATAAATTTCCAACTGGTACGAATTTATCTCATCTTTATACACTCCACGAGAGTATTATGTCTTTGTGCATTTGTTTGTAACACCCAAAAGGAAACGAGATAGACCCATTGTTAATTATACCGATCGACTTAGAATCACTTTTTGAGTCGATTTATCAATGTCCGTCCGTCTGTCCATCTATTCTTGTAATCACGATACAGGTCGCAATTGTAGACATAACAAAATGAAACTTTGCACAATGAAGTTTTTCGGGACAAGGACGAACGCTATTTAATTTGAAGAAAATCGGTTCAGATTTAGATACAGCCCCCATACGAATTTCACTCCCGATTTGACTCTTTTCACTCTAGATACCACATATTACAACAGATTTTCTTTAAAATTGTCAAAACATCTTATATTTCAACTAGAAACACCTGTGGTAAAAATGTGTTAGATCGGTTCAGATTTATATATAGCTCCCATACAAATTTCGCTCCCGATTTGACTTTTTCCGCTCTAGAAACCACATATTGTTTCAAATTATCTTCAGATTTGGTAAAACATCTTATATTTCCACTAGAAACACCCATGGTGAATATAGGTCAGATCGGTTCAGATTTATATATAGCCCCCATACAAATTTCGCTCCCGATTTGACTTTTTCCGCTCTAGAAACCACATATTATACTCGATTTTCTTTAAATTTGGCGCAACATCTTATAATGCAACTAGAAACGCCTATGCTGAAATTGGGTAAGATCGGTTCAGATTTAGATATAGCCCCCATATAAATGTCGCACCCGATTTGACTTTTTCCGCTTTAAATGCCACATATTGTACTCGATTTTCTTTAAATTTGGCACAACATCTTATAATCTAACTAGAAACACCTATGCAGAAATTGGTAAGATCGGTTCAGATTTAGATATAGCCCCATACAAATGACGCTCCCGATTTGACTTTTGCCGCTTTAAAAGCCATATATTGTGCTCGATTTTCTTTAAATTTGGCACAACATCTTATAATCTAACTAGAAACACCTGTGGCTAAAGCGGGCTAGATCGGGCTAGATCGGTTCAGATTTAGATATAGCCCCCATACAAATGTCGCTCCCGATTTGACTTTTGCCGCATTAAAAGCCACATATTGTGCTCGATTTTCTTTAAATTTGGCACAACATCTTATAATCTTACTAGAAACACCTATGCTGAATTTGGGTAAGATCGGTTCAGATTTAGATATAGCCCCCATATAAATGACGCTCCCGATTTGACATTTTCCGCTCTAGAAACCACATATTGTACTCGATTTTCTTTAAATTTGGCACAACATCTTATTATCTAACTAGAAACACCTATGGTGAAAGTTGGTAAGATCGGTTCAGATTTAAATATAGCCCAAATACAAATGTTGCTCCCAAAAGTTTAACCGATTTTGGCCAAACTATACACTTTATATTTCACCTATTTCGTTACAGGTTTCAATATATCCTCATACAAATGTCCTTTCCGATTTAACATTTTTTGTCAAATACATACATTTACAGGATACAAAAAACCTTCCCGTTTTCACTTTTTCACCGAATTGAATTGTATTCGGATAGAAAGTGGAGTGTATCATAGAGTCGGCCCCGCCCGACTTTAGCCTTTCCTTACTTGTTTTATTTGCGTACCTACTTTTCAGAAGTTAATGAGACGAATAGGACTAAATTGCGGGTTTGGAACTAAAAAATCTGACTTTTTCCACTAACTGTATCCTATCTTCCAAGGGTGCAATTTCGTACAGGCAAAAGTTAACCTACAAAAACGGGGAACCATTCAACCTTTCCAAATATGTATATATTTCGTTAAAGGCTTTAGAAGGAAACAAGTTGTGTTGGTCTAAAGTCAGACATTTGTTCAAAAAGGATATTTTTTACAATATTCATTACAACCAAACTAAAGGGTGATTTTTTAAGAGCTTGATAACTTTTTTTTAAAAAAACGCATAAAATTTGCAAAATCTCATCGGTTCTTTATTTGAAAAGTTAGATTGGTCCATGACATTTACTTTTTGAAGATAATTTCATTTAAATGTTGACCGCGGCTGCGTCTTAGGTGGTCCATCCGCTTAGTCCAATTTTGGCATTTCCACGTTTTTGAGTAACAGAGACCCAATTGGTGCGAACGGCGACGAATCGAAAATTGGTGGTCATCATTAACACTGGCCGATACAGCTGCGATATTTTCTTCAGTTCGCACTCTACGTAAGCGTGTTGGTGGTTTAATGTCCAACAATGTAAATTTGGTGCGAAATTTAGTCACAATAGCCCGAATAGCCGCTTCAGTGGGTCGATTAAACTGACCATAAAATGGAAGCGCGCAATGAACTTTCTTAACAGAGCACGCATTTTGATAATAAAATTCAATAATTTGCAAGCGTTGTTCGTTTGTAAGACGATTCATGATGAAATGTCAAAGCATACTGAGCATCTTTCTCTTTGACACCATGTCTGAAATCCCACGTGATCTGTCAAATACTAATGCATGAAAATCCTAACCTCAAAAAAATCACTCTTTATATTTGGCACAAACATAGTTTTGGCGTCATAATAATGCTTATAAAAAATGTGAGTGCAAAATCTCTTAAAATGTGTGAGAAATGTTCGACAAATTAAAAAATACGTTTTTTCAATTTTCTGAAATCTGAAAAACGTGAAAATCTGTAATACAAAAAAA
Organism: Polietes domitor; assembly: GCA_947397865.1. Lineage (NCBI taxonomy): Eukaryota > Metazoa > Arthropoda > Insecta > Diptera > Muscidae > Polietes > Polietes domitor. Next base: position 152,147,891 of record OX377619.1, on the reverse strand, counting down.
ATTAAAATTTTGTCTTTGCATTATGAACAAATACGTAAAAATATGTTAAAAAACATAAAAAAAAATTAAAATTTTAATTTTCTTTAAAATCGAAAAATACAAAAAGTAGTCAACTTTGGGCCGATTTCTAAAATATATCCGATTTTTTATGTTAATATTTCAAAATAATGCTTGGGTCCTTGTCTAATTTTGGTTTTTACAGAACTCAAAAATGTCTACTAGAACAAAAGTTATTGCATTTTGTTCGTTGCTCAAGATATCTTCAAGGCCTTTATTAGAGTGTGACACGGCGCACTCATATCAAAGCTCATCGTTTTTGGTGTTGGTAGTGACATCTCTCGATTTATATCGAGCTTCCCCTTAGAATCGCACTATACTCATCCGACGAGAATAGGTTGACTGCAGAACGAAACTGCTTTTTTGGCCAAAACTAAAAAGAATGTTTTATATGTGTTTGTTGTTGAGGATACAATTTGGCATGTTGTACTATATAGAAGCACATATTTTCAAAGTGGACCTCATAGGTCCAAATTTTGATATAGGCCCCATACAAAGGTACCTTCCAGTTTGAATTCGGATCGCTCTAAAATCCTTGTTTTACAACGGATTTCGATGTAACTCGATATAAGATATTGGATTTGGCTCAGAAGCACATATTTTGAAAATGGACCTCATAGGTAAAAATTTTGATATAGCCCCACATACAAATGTATACTTAGAGAAAAAAGTCTGTTATTAACAGCAGTTATTATCTGCTGCCTACCAGCAGGCACTTTTCTGCTATCACAGCAGTTTTTCTGCCATAACAGCAGTTTTTCTTGCATCATCATTCACACTGCTAAAGAGTTTGCAGTCTGCTAAAAATGACTGCGGTTAATTAAAATATAAAAATAGATAAAAAATAAGCGTTCATAATTTAGAAGCCTTTGAGATTGACGGTTAAAACTAGTTTAGCTCGAATTTCCTTTCATATTAGCTTGGAAAAACATGCGTAACATTAAAATGACAATCGAAATATCTTTCAGTGGTAATAAATTACCTTATAATAACCTATATTCTACAAAGTGTTGTTAATATTTATATTCAACTGGCCATACTGTTCTGTACATATGCTTAAAGTTTCAAGAAAGCGTTTTTTTTTTCTTCATTGCTAAAAAACAGCAAACAACTGTTTGCAATTTCAGCAAACTCAAATCTGCTATCTCTTTTTCAGCAGAAAATTTGCTAGTACAGCAGACTTTCTGCTTTCTTTTACTGACAAATTCCTTTGAGTGTAACTTCCAGTTTGAATAAGGACCACTCTAAACAACGGATTTCGATGTAACTCGAAATAAGATGTTAGATTTGACTCAGAAACACATATTTTGAAATTTTATTAATTCGCAATTTCGTAAAGAAGTATTATTAAAGTTCATCAATAGTTAGTTCGGTATCTAAAACTATGTTTTCCTCTTCAATTTGTTCTTCATACACTCTTTCTTAGTTTCTTCCAACAAAAAAAAAAACATTTCGGCATCTGAGTGATATGATCAGGATTTTCAAAAGGTGTATCACGTCTCATCCACGACTCATTTTGGGAATTGAAAGTTTTGAAATGTCTATAAGATTTTTATCACTTCAAATCCATTTTTCAGCAAAGATTCCGATTTTTACCGTATATATATATATATATATTTAAAATAAACACAAATGCTGAGTAGCGTCTCTTGTGTGGCTTACCCGAAACTTCACTGGCTTTTGGATGAATTTCCTGCTGTGGATTAATCATCATGGTTATTTTATGCAAGACACGTGGCAATTCTGGTGGCTTCAATTGATCGATATTCCCCATGCCATGGAGACATGTTGCCGAGAATGCATAAACACTCAGTTCCGTAATGGCACAGGTATGATCCTTGGGCAGACCAATTGTTTCCAGGTCCACAATAGCGATGGTTTTAATAGTTTCCTCAGTTGCAGCAGACATTTCCACGTTAACCGCTCATGCAATCAGAGAAGTAAATGCTTAATAATACGCTTAAATTAATGCAACGTTGTTGAAAATGTTCTCAGATTTGCTTTGAGTGTCCGAACACTACAGCCGAGATAACGACAATGTTGTTCGTGGCTTGAGGTCTGTAATCATTTAAACATGATTCAGATTTTGTAATATGTACATAGGCGTAGTTAGGTCTGTCTGGGAGAAGGAACTAAGCGTTCTTCGGGTAAATATTTAGTACAACTGGCAAATATTTTACACTGTTATGGGAAGTGCAACTTTCTGAGAGAAAGCAGTCAAAATCGACAACTTTAAGCTAGACAATATATTTTGAGCCGAAGTTTTTGGTAGTCCCTCACAGTCTGACTATCGGATCAAACTGTGTTTGAAATCATAGACAAGTTTACAAACTGTGTTAACAACTGCAATGATTGTCTGAATGCATCGGGAGATTTGGAGATTCGTTGCTGTCAAGTGAATTGAGAAAGCTTAAACAAATGCTGATTGGATTTGTCAGCAGTACAGAGTGAGGTGTAACAACCGTACGTGTTTCTTCTTTGAGTACTGGTTTGGCAACTTCTTTAGTTGATGTTGTGGACCAGCAAACTCTGCCTCTAATGCTCTTGCTAATGCTGTTTGTAACTTGTCTGCTGTACTAGGCGCCAAAGTAATGATGTGAATGCTCAAGAATATAATGATGTCCCAATTGTTGAAAATGCCATAGTCGAATTTCGAAAAAACAAAAGTTGTGCTGAATTGTGCTAGGTTTGTGCCCAATTGTGCCGTTTTTCGAAAAATTGAATATTGACCGAGATATTGCGAAAAAAACTTTTTTTTCCAAAAAATTCGCTGGGATTGCCATTTCGTTTTTTTTTTTTGCAAAAACAAAAGTTGTGCTGGATTGTGCTAACGGAGTACATAATTGTGCCGTTTTTAAAAAAGTTCTATCTCAATCCGTTTTCGAAAAAATCACTATTTTCGAAAAAATCCTAGAATTGCCATTTTGTTTTTTCGCAAAAACAAAAGTTGTGCTGAATTGTGCTAGATTTGTGCCCAATTGTGCCGCAAAAATTTTTTCGAAAAAAATGAGAATTGACAGAGATACAGCGAAAAAACTTTTTGCAACAAAAATCGCTGAAATTTTCATTGTAGGTTTTTGGGCAGCAAAAGTTGTGCTAGGTTCTTCTAGAGAAGGGTGTTATGGTGCCGTTTCAAGCTAAGTTCTATCTTAAACCGTTTTCGCTAATTAAAATTTTGGCGATTTTTCAAAAAAATTCTCTAATTTTGTTAAAATCGCGATTTCTGCAAATCCAAAAACTGTGCTGAATTGTGCTCGCCTAGCACAATTTTTTCCTGATACATACATCAAAAAGTGTTCATTTCAATGGTTCATAAAAATAATCGCCATTTTAACTTTTTTAGCCATTTTCCATATAACTTTGCAAATCCAGCACAACTTTTGTTTTTGCAAAAAAAAAAACAAAATGGCAATTCTAGAATTTTTGGCGTTTTTGCGACTTTTACAAAAAGTTGGCGCTTTTTGGAATATGATAGCAAAATTGTGCTAGGCGAGCACAATCCAGCACATCTTTTGGATTTTTGAAATTCGCGTTTTTTTTTCAAAGTTATATGGAAAATGGCTAAAAAAGTTAAAATGGCGATTATATTATATTTTTCGAAATTCGAAAATGTCATTTTCAACATCTGGGACATAATATAATGTGAATTCCCTCTCTAATTCTGCTGCTGATATTGTTGTTAACAAAAGCGTTGCTGCTGCTGCTGAAGGTATATCTGCCTCTCTTGTATCGTCAGATGTAAATCATAACCCAGCAAACGCTGTACAATGGGCTAATGGGTGAAATCGCGCAAAAATCCTAAGAAGGCCACGGTCAATGAGGATCTGAAGGTTGTGGTGACGAAGAAATAGGTTCTCATTTCATCTTTCAGACAAAATGTTACGGAGCCGCAAATTATTGATTATGTCGAACAATTTGCTGATAAGTTGATAAAAAGGATGCTAAATTATGTGATTTTAAACGTTTTAATTTTAAAATTTCTAATTACTGCCGATTTCTACAAGGAATTGTTTAAGTTCCCTGTTTATGGGCTGCTAATATTCAAGTTCGTTTAATTTAAAATTTTCACGCAGACCAACAAGCTGCAACTAATATTAAGTTTGTCGTGTTTCCCCGGGAGCAAACCCTGTGGTTGGAGTAGGAGATATGCTGACGAGCTGACGGTTGAGCTCCGTCTGTGTCTCAGGGACGGGCGCGTTTCATCATCAACCTAGACAGCTGACAAAAACCAAAATACCAACCAGCCTTTTGATATACTGCAAAATAAATCCAAGGTGTGGCCACCCAATTCTCGCCAAAACATCACAAGGATGTTTCTAGTCATGTTTGGCCACACTTGATCTTAGTAGGTGTGCAGACACTGCCGTCCCCAACCATGCCTACCGCGGCCTAGATTTTCGGTTACCCCTAATTCTCACATCTGTCCATTCCAGCTGCGGCAGATCACATACCCATTGTTATTCTCTAGCCCTCAATTTTAAAGGAATAATCGCTAATCATTTAAATGTTCAAATTACAATCCATTAACTCTTTTTATACCCTCCACCTCCAGAATGGGGATATACTAACATTGCCATTCCGTTTGTAACGCCTTGAAATATCGATCTGAGATACTGTAAAGTATATACATTCTTGATCGTCATAAAATTCTAAGACGATCTAGTCATGCCCTTGCGTCTGTCCATGTGTTTAAAGCACGCTAGCATCTAAAGGAAAGGAGCTAGGAGGTCAAAATTTTCCATAAATGCGTATTATAGTCGTACATCGGTTGGGATAGCAACTGGGCGAAATCAGTCCAAAGGGAAATTTTTCCCCTTACAATGACTGAATATACCCTATAAAAACCCCTAATATTTTGTGTATTTCATCACTTTTTCCAATATGTCAGCTTAAATTTACTTGACATTGGGTATGCGCATTCCCCCTATAACAAAAACGTGCACCATAAAGTGATTCTTATTCGTAGGGGGTGAAATAAGACAAAAGGGATCAAAATGGTACCTATTTCAAAAACCCCAAAAATTACTGTAAACGTCCAATAATTCGAACATTAAGATTCTAAGACATGAATCGAAATTTACATTTAAAGTGCTTTCAAAGGTCATAATTTCAGAAAAAATATTTTGACAAAAATGAAACGCAAAAAAATTACACGTGAAAAACATGATTTTTAGGAGTGATCTACACTCAGAAAAAAGTATGCCACGGATTAAGTAAATATGTACTAAAACTGAGGAAAATTTAACTTCGTATAGCGCTAAGGCAAACATTTTTCACATCAAGTACAAACTTTTCCTTGAAAATTAGACATGCTTTGAACTTGATTCCAGTTCAACTTTTCCTCAAAGCAAGTAAAATTTACTCAAACTGAGGAATTTTTTTTTTTTTTCAAATCAAGTAAATCTTTACTTAATCTGAGGAAAATTTTTAAGAAATTTTACTCAAATCAATTAAATTTATACTCAAACTGAGGAAAATATTCCGATTTTTTCCTCAATCCAAGTAAATTGTTACTCAAACTAAGTAAATTTGTAGTCATGCCAAGTAAATTTATACTCAATCTGAGGAAAATTTTCGGAATTTTTTTCCTTAAACCAAGTAAATTTGTATTCAGCCTGACTACGACTATACTTGATAATTGAAATAATTTTTTTCGCTTCAGAGTATGCAACACTTATATGAAAAATGACAACATGGTATAGTTCTCCTACGTTTCATCCTATTTATACCATAAAGAGTTGAGATATTTCACCATGACTGCTGCGGAGGCTAGATAGGCGCGTTCGCAGTGATTGTTTAGAGTAATATTTGAAGTACTTATGAAGAAAGTCTCGGCTAACGAACGAGAATTGCTTCTTAGACTACTATTCATGTATTTTTCTAAACATATTATTTTTTATAAGTTCATTTATACTTGAATGTATGAGGAACATGGCATAATTTAATTACATTTATTTACTTTATTTGAAGTAATAAACATATTTTTAAGTAAAAACTTCCTAAATGGAAATTTTCCATACAAAAAAATTCTGCATTATTTTCTTTCTTAAACGCTAGTAAATTTTCTTCCGCACAAGTATGAATATACTTAATTGTAAGAAGATTTTGCTAGATCCAAAAAAATGTTTTTAAGTAAATTTACTACACTATTTTGAGTATATGTACTATTTTTTTCTGGCTTTGAAATAAGGAAAGTGTACTCATATCTATTTAATCTTCCTTCTCGTAAGGAAATTTTACCTAATCTGGAGTAAAATTGTTAAACTAAATTGGAGTATGGATTTTATTCAGATTTAAGAATGCTATTTTTCTGAGTGTAAGAAAGAAATATTTTGCAATACATCATTAAACAATCCAAACTTTATTTTTGTGTGGTGACTGGAAATTCTTTTACCATTTGTATGGACCGTGGTCTTACATACGTAGACCTCCCCCCTCCAAAAATACTAACCGACGACGCCTATGATTACACAACCAATTGACATAGCTGACATGGCGAGCAATGGACAATGATAAGACATTACCTGTAATACAAGTTGACATTTCTACTAAAACTGAAAAGCGTTGTGATAACGTAAAAAACGCAACGACCAGATAAGTGGGATATGGACATCAAGTAAAAACTGTAGTTCATCAACATATGTATGATGTAGACAAAAAAGTTTCCTTATTCACGTTGGTAGATCATACTATATATGACAACAACCAATTATTGATAACACTGTGTATTTGTTTGCACTGATAGCATTGCCTAATCTATATACTTATCTGTGACCTGAGAGTGCAAATTCAAACAATTCATTAATTGACTATTTCCTATCCCAGCAACAAAAAATTATCTTTTTATTTTTTATCACAGAACTTAAGAAAATATTTATTTAATATAAACTAATATATAATGCAAATTAATATTAAATTAATAGAGCAATAAATTTGCATTTTTTTTAAGCAAAAATATTTAAATTGTGGAGATTGTAAAAAATTAAACATTGTTTATTTATAAAAGTAATAAAAAACAAGTAAAAACGGCGTCAAGTTCGGCCGGGCCGAACTTTATATACCCTCCACCATGGATTGCATTCCACAGAGGTTGTCGGTTTTCGTAGAAGTGCAGTAATATTACAGGAAAATATAATTTGTTTAAAATAGCCAAACCAAAACAAATACAAATATTGAAAAATTAATTTTATAAATAAATATAATATTTTAATTATTTCAAACCACGCTTATAAGGTAATGCTACCAATACGTCAATTCAAAAAATAAATATTATTATATTTATATTTTCAAAGCCATAAATATTGGAAGATAGTGGGTGCTACAGTTGGTTGTATTTCCATTCTATTTGAATTCCAAAAGAACAAATTTTGAAAATCCATTATCAGACGTACATAGTGCAAAATAACCTAACTTCATGATTCAACCAATTTTTGCCGTAAAAGCAAAAGTACGAATTTGGAAAAAACTTTTTATTTTGCGTGTATATGCAGTCAGAGGAATGTATACACCGAATTCCATGATTCCAGCTGCGCCCATTTGGTTGGTACCATTTTTACTCCCTTGACGTTTCTACGCAATTATAGGGTGATTTTTTAAGAGCTTGATAACTTTTTAAAAAAAAAAAAACGCATAAAATTTGCAAAATCTCATCGGTTCTTTATTTGAAACGTTAGATTGGTCCATGACATTTACTTTTTGAAGATAATTTCATTTAAATGTTGACCGCGGCTGCGTCTTAGGTGGTCCATCCGCTTAGTCCAATTTTGGCATTTCCACGTTTTTGAGTAACAGAGACCCAATTGGTGCGAACGGCGACGAATCGAAAATTGGTGGTCATCATTAACACTGGCCGATACAGCTGCGATATTTTCTTCAGTTCGCACTCTACGTAAGCGTGTTGGTGGTTTAATGTCCAACAATGTAAATTTGGTGCGAAATTTAGTCACAATAGCCCGAATAGCCGCTTCAGTGGGTCGATTAAACTGACAATAAAATGGAAGCGCGCAATGAACTTTCTTAACAGAGCACGCATTTTGATAATAAAATTCAATAATTTGCAAGCGTTGTTCGTTTGTAAGACGATTCATGATGAAATGTCAAAGCATACTGAGCATCTTTCTCTTTGACACCATGTCTGAAATCCCACGTGATCTGTCAAATACTAATGCATGAAAATCCTAACCTCAAAAAAATCACTCTTTAGAATTTTATCATTCGTTTAGCTGTAGTCGTTTAGTTGGTACTATTTTTATCCCTCTGTTAACCCCAAAAAGTACGAATTTCGAAAAATCAGTTTATTTTCCGTGTCTACACACTCAGAGGAATGTATATTCCGAATTTCATGACTCTAGCTGCAGTCATTAGATTGGTACTATTTTTATCCCCTTTTTTCATTTTAACCCCAAAAAGTACGAATTTTGAAAAATCCGTGTATTTTACTTATCTGTGCAATCAGAGGAATGTATACACCGAATTTCATTATTCTAGGTACAGCCGTTTGGTTGGTACCATTTTTATCTCTCTATTCCTATTTTGCCCCTTAAAAGTACGAATTTGGAAAAAAAGAATTTTATATTGTGTATCTACTCAATTAGAGGAATGTACACACCGAATTTCGTGTTTCTAGCTGTTGTCGTTTAATATGTACCATTTTTATCCCTTTTGTTCTCCATTTCACCCCCTACAAATAAGAATCACCTTATTGTGCACGTTTTTGCTATAAGGGGAATGCGCATACCAAATATCAAGCAAATATAAACAGACATATTCAAAAAACATTCTTAAATACGCTAAAATATTAGGGATTATTATGGGTATTTTTAGTCCTTGTGAGGGAAAATTTTTTCCCTTTGGGCCGATTTCGCCCCATTTCAATCCCAATCGATCTACGACTAGAAGACGCATTTATGGAAAATTTGAACGTTCTTGCTCCTCTCGTTTAGATGCTAGCGTGCTTTCAACAGACGGATATACGGACGGACGGACGGACATGGATAGACCATCTTAGAATTTTATGACGATCAAGAATATATATACTTTATAGGGTCTCAGCTCGATATTTCAAGGTGATACAAACGGAATGACAAAGTTAGTATACCCCCATCCTGGAGGTGGAGGGTATAATTAGTAAGGAAAGACGGAGCCGACTATATAATTCCCTACTATTAAATTATTAAACCCAGGTGTTTCATGGGAGCAATTTTATGTAGTTCATATAATTTATACCGTATACTATAAATGCATCTTTAGTCGAATTTAACGAATATGGTAAATAATATGGTAATTGATCCAATTTTCCGGCAGATATTCTGAGTAAAGTAAATATAACATGATCTGGAAAAATTGATCAAGATCCAATGATAAATACAGATTATACAGCGGTAATAGGATGAATCGGACGGACATTTGAAGGGGCCTATAACAACACTTGAGGCCTGTGCCAAAACATGCACCTATATATTTCTCATTGACGGTAGGTATTTCTAGTTGAAACATATAATGATCGGCAAAATTTGATGAAGATCCGATGTAAGATGTAGTTTCTAGAGCTGTAATAGAGCAGAATGGGGCCCCATTTGGGTTATACCAAAGTATGGACCCATATATGTGACTATCATAGTGTGCATTTTTAGTTGAAATATAATATAATCTGCAAAATTTGATAAACTTCCGATGTAAAATGTGGGTCCTAAAGGGGTAATAATAACAAGTAAGGAAAGGCTAAAGTCGGGCGGGGCCGACTCTATGATACACTCCACTTTCTATCCGAATACAATTTAATTCGGTGAAAAAGTGAAAACGGGAAGGATTTTTGTATCCTGTAAATGTATGTGTTTGACAAAAATATGTTAAATCGGAAAGGACATTTGTATGGGGGTATATTGAAATCTGGAACGAAATAGGTGAAATATAATATGTATATTTGGGAGCAACATTTGTATTTGGGCTGTATCTAAATCTGAACCGATCTTACCCACTTTCACCATAGGTTTTTTACTTGGATTATAAGCTGTTGTGCCAAATTTAAAGAAAATTGAGTACAATATGTGGTTTCTAAAGCGGCAAAAGTCAAATCGGGAGCTACATTTGTATTTGGGCTGTATCTAAATCTGAACCAATCTTACCTTATTTCTGCACATGTGTTTCTAGTTGGATTATAAGACGTTGTGCCAAATTTAAAGAAAATCGGGTACAATATGTGGTTTCTAGAGCGGAAATGCCAAATCGGGAGCGACATTTGTATGGAGGCTATATCTAAATCTGAACCTCAAATTAAATAGCGTTCGTCCTTGATCCACAAAACTTATTTGTGCTAATTTTTGTTAAGATCGGACTATAATTGCGACCTGTAACTTGATTACAACAATAGATGGACAGACGGACAGACAGACGGACATTGCTAAATCGACTCAGAAAGTGATTCTAAGTCGATCGGTATACTTAACAATGGGTCTATCTCGCTTCCTTTTGAGTGTTACAAACAAATGCACAAAGACATAATACTCTCGTGGAGTGTATAAAGATGGGGGCCCATTTGTGCGGGCGCTACATTAAAAAGTGGGCACTTATAAAAAAACAGGTGTTTTTAGTCTAAATGTAACATTGTGTGCGAAATTTGATCAAGATCCGATGTACAATGTGCATTTTACAACAGTAACAGTGTAAATCAGAGGTACATTTGTATGGGGCTATATCAAAACATAGACCCATGTGGTCCTCTTTCCCGTTAACTGTTTCTGGTTCAAATATAACACGTTCCTGAAAATTTTGTCATGATCCCATGTAAAATGTGTATTCTAGAGCAGGACTACAAAGAAAACCAAATAAAAGGTGTTGCTACCTAATTGCCCCCAAAAACTTCTGAAGGACGTTCCCAGTTCTGTTGGAACACGCTGGTTCTTCGCAGGTGTCGAAGCACTGCCCTCCCCAACCATGGTAACCGCGGCTTAGTTTCTTGGATACCCAAAATTCCCATCACCCGTCTCTTCCTTCTGCGGCAGATCACTTACCCATTATTAATACCTATCCTTCCATTTCAAATTAATATTCACTGATCATTTCAAATTTAAAAATTACAATTCATTCTCCTTTTTATTTACAGAAATCAAACCAAATCAATGTGAACACATCCTTTACAAATCACGGATAAGTTAAAGATATATATATAATATATAAGATATATAACTAATACTATATCTATTTCTCTTCTTCCAGGCTTCAGATAAGGCAAGATGTGCGGATCGTAGTCATCTCCTTTTCGGGGTTTCCTAGCTGTCTGTCTTAGTCCAATGTAAAAGTACACTCAAAGGAATTTGTCAGTAAAAGAAAAGTCTGCTGTAAGAGCAGATTTTCTGCTGAAAGAGATAGCAGATTTGAATCTGCTGAAATAGCAAATAGCTGTTTGCTGTTTTTAGCAATAAACAAAAAAATGCTTTCTTCAAACTTTAAGCATATATACAGAACGATATAGCCAGTTAACAATTTTATTAACAACACTTTTTAGAATAAATGTCGTTATTAGGGAATTTATTACCACTGAAAGATATTTTGATGATCTTTTTAATGATACGCATATTGCCCCAAGCTAATATACGAAATTCGAGCTAAATTCGTTTTCGGCGTCAATATGAGAAGCTTTTAAATTTAAACCGTTTTTTATCTATTTTTATAATTTAATTAATAGCAGCCCTTTTAGAAGACTGCAAACACTTTAGCAGTGTGAATGCTGTTGGAAGCTTGCAGAAAAACTGCTATAATAGCAGAAAATTGCCTACTGATAGGCAGCAGGCAATAATGCTGAAAATAACAGATTTTTTCTTTAAGTGTAATTATTGTATGTCTTAGATTCCCTATCTTCAAATAAAAAGCTGTTTTGCTCTAATTCTTCCACTTTTTCTTAGGTCAATTTAACCTTTCAGGGACGACATTTCCTACTGAAAAGGAGAAATCTCTCCGAGCTGATGGCCTATCCTAACCTCCCTAGGTCTGAGCTCAGCATTAGCACTGGTAGGTGTAATTTGCCAACCAAACACAGCAAACTTTTCAAACTAAATCCCGAAATGTTTACCCTGATTTGAAAAAAAAAATCTTTTTATTTTCAGATAAGAGGCGTTAAGTGTAAGTTGGTCTTGTGTCTGTTTCGTCTGGCCGTCCTAGGAAACCTAAAAGTTATGGATACCTTCCGGATGAAATAGTGGTGTTATTTTTGTTATGTTATTTCAAAAAAGCTTTTTTGTTTGTAAACGTTTACTTAAGTTTACTTTTAAGTCTTGCTTTTTTGTGTTTGATGTGAATTTTACATTAAAGCACTTTGGCCTATATTAATTTCATTGTTCAAGTTTTTTTTCTTTCTTCTTATAACAAAACTGTTTTTTGTTTATTTTAAAGTTTGTTCTCTTTTTTTCAGGATTCTTGTTATAGCTTTTTTTAGTTCTTTTTCAGTGTTATTTATATTGTGTTTTATATATTATTTTCAATAAAAGAAATAATCTTTTCACCACATTAATTACCTTTTTTAACTATCCGCTGGATCCCACCTCCGGCTGCCAGGAAATCTCCATCAAAAAAGAAAGATTCATTCTTCAACCACCAGCCAAGCCACTACACCTTTCCCTGGACATCATCAAAGTTTTGTTTTTAATTTCCAGGCCATCCACTGTTGTAAAACGACAACTGCATTAACACCAGAGTTGTATTTTCTTCTGATCTACATTCGCGATACCTGACACCTAGTTGACGATGATCTAAAATCACTCTTAGTGTGTACACGACACAATTTGCGACCAATAATATCCATTTTATTTAATAAAAAGTTATAATTTAGAAATGGAGAGCAGTCGACCCGGTTTGAGATCCGTTTCACGCATTTGAGTCCAACAATATTCGTTGATCACACCCTCGTCCCAAAATCCTTGATATTGTCTTTCGATTATCGCCAAATCTTGGTGTAGTCGTTCTCCTAGCTCGTCGCTCATACCACCTAAGGATTCAGGAAAAACAAACTTCCGATAATTTCGCTACAATCTGTCGCTTATACCCTCCAGGGTATAAAGATGGGGGTATACTAACATTGTCATACTTGATCGTCATAAAATTCTAAGACGATCTAGCCAAGTCCAACCGTCAGTCTCTTGAAAGCACGCTAGCATCTAAACGAAAGAAGCTAGGACGTCCAAATTTCAATAAATGCGTCTTATAGTCGTAGTAGATCGGTTGGGAATGCAACGGGCGAAATTGGTCCAAAGCGAAAATTTTTTCCCTCACAAGGACCAAAAATACCCATAATGACCCCTAATATTTCATTAAGCATATTTTTTTAATATGTCTGCTTGTACTTACTTGATATTGGGTATGCGTATTCTCCCTATAACAAAAACTTGCACCATAAAGTGATTCTTATTCGTACGGGGTGAAACAGGTCAAAAAGGATAAAAATCGTACCTATCAAACGACAACAGCTAGAAACACGAAATTCGGTGTGTACATTCATCTAATTGATCTATATAAAGAGTGATTTTTTTGAGGTTAGGATTTTCATGCATTAGTATTTGACAGATCACGTGGGATTTCAGACATGGTGTCAAAGAGAAAGATGCTCAGTATGCTTTGACATTTCATCATGAATCGTCTTACAAACGAACAACGCTTGCAAATTATTGAATTTTATTATCAAAATGCGTGCTCTGTTAAGAAAGTTCATTGCGCGCTTCCATTTTATGGTCAGTTTAATCGACCCACTGAAGCGGCTATTCGGGCTATTGTGACTAAATTTCGCACCAAATTTACATTGTTGGACATTAAACCACCAACACGCTTACGTAGAGTGCGAACTGAAGAAAATATCGCAGCTGTATCGGCCAGTGTTAATGATGACCACCAATTTTCGATTCGTCGCCGTTCGCACCAATTGGGTCTCTGTTACTCAAAAACGTGGAAATGCCAAAATTAGACTAAGCGGATGGACCACCTAAGACGCAGCCGCGGTCAACATTTAAATGAAATTATCTTCAAAAAGTAAATGTCATGGACCAATCTAACGTTTCAAATAAAGAACCGATGAGATTTTGCAAATTTTATGCGTTTTTTTAAAAAAAAAAGTTATCAAGCTCTTAAAAAATCACCCTTTATATAGAAGAGTTGCGTGATTGAGTGACTGACTGACTGACTGATCACTCCCCAGACCAAACGGCTAGAGCTAGAATCATGAAATTTGGTGTGTACATTTCTCTTACTGTGTAGAGGTGTGATAAGACGGGATTTTTCGAAATTCGTACTTTTAAGGGGTAAAACGGGGTAAAAAGGGATAAAAATAGTACCACCGCAATGACCAAACGGCTGGGCCTAGAATCTTGAAATTTGGTATGAATATTCCTCTAGCGGCATGAAGACATCCCAAAAAGTGTCATTTTAATTCGTACTTTTGGGGAGTTAAATGGAACAAAAAGGCACAAAAATTGTAACAACAACATGGCTGAAGCTAGAATCATGAAATTTGGTATGTACATTTATCTTACAGCGAAGAGATCAGATTTGAGGGGAGTTTTTCGTAATTTGTACTTTTAAGGGATAAAATGGCTTAAAGAGGGATAAAAATTTTACCACCGCAATGGTCAAACGACTGGGACTAGAATATTGAAATTTGGTAAAAAATAAATTCCTCTTATAGCTTCAATGCGCGCAAGAAAATATTTTTCAAAATTCGTACTTTTTGGGGGGTGAAATCGGGTAAAAAGGGATAAAAATAGTACCAATAAAATGGATGGAGCTGAAACCATAAAATTCGATGTGTACATCTCTCAAAATGTTTAGAATCGCAAAATGAAGGAATTTTTCGAAATTTGTACTTTTAAAGGGAAAATATGATAAAAAAAAGGTACCAACAACACGGCTGACGCTACACTAATGAAATTAGGTGTGTATATTCGTTTAACAGCGCAGATCACTAATAAAAAACATTTTTCGAAATTTGTACTTTTAAGGGATTAAATGGAATAAAAATTGTACCACCGCCCTGACCAAACATTATATAGAGTGATTTTTTTGAGGTTAGGATTTTCATGCATTAGTATTTGACAGATCACGTGGGATTTCAGACATGGTGTCAAAGAGAAAGATGCTCAGTATGCTTTGACATTTCATCATGAATCGTCTTACAAACGAACAACGCTTGCAAATTATTGAATTTTATTATCAAAATGCGTGCTCTGTTAAGAAAGTTCATTGCGCGCTTCCATTTTATGGTCAGTTTAATCGACCCACTGAAGCGGCTATTCGGGCTATTGTGACTAAATTTCGCACCAAATTTACATTGTTGGACATTAAACCACCAACACGCTTACGTAGAGTGCGAACTGAAGAAAATATCGCAGCTGTATCGGCCAGTGTTAATGATGACCACCAATTTTCGATTCGTCGCCGTTCGCACCAATTGGGTCTCTGTTACTCAAAAACGTGGAAATGCCAAAATTGGACTAAGCGGATGGACAACCTAAGACGCAGCCGCGGTCAACATTTAAATGAAATTATCTTCAAAAAGTAAATGTCATGGACCAATCTAACGTTTCAAATAAAGAACCGATGAGATTTTGCAAATTTTATGCGTTTTTTTAAAAAAAAAAGTTATCAAGCTCTTAAAAAATCACCCTTTATTACACATTATATTACATTACTTTTATAGCACGAATGCGACCAAGAAAATATTTTTCAAAATACGTACTTTTTGTGAGTGATATCGGGTAAAAAGGGATCAAAATAGTACCAATCAAACGGATGGAGCTGGAATAATAAAATTCGGCGTGTACATTATTATATTAAATTAAAATTTTTATCAACTTCTAGCCGATTTCTAAAATATATCCGATTTCTCGATTTTTAATGTTAATATCTGAAAATAATCCTTGGGTCCTTGTCTAATTTTGGTATTTTACAGAACTCAAAACTATCTACTAGAACAAAAGTTATTGAATTTTGGCCGATTGATTTTGATTCTGAACCACTGTGCACCTTTTGGTCCAATATCCCAACCCTAATAGGGGGTTTGGACACACAACTGCGACATAATACATACGTACTCTCGTGTTGACCCACAAATGCACAATTTTGTGCGTTTTGCTCAAATATTTTGTACGCCTAAACAGGCCTTAAAAGTATTAGTCGAATATGGGCCATCCTAATACTCACGTGTACCACTATTATGCTCTCAGTTGTAGGTACTTAAAAATCGAAAAAATGCTTCGAAATAAAACCATTTGTTTATTTAATATTTTTCAAAATATTTTCATTTTTTATTATTTTTATTTTCCTTTTTTGTATGTTTTCAGTATTTTTTCATCAATCAATTTTTCATAAATTAGTTTGTTTTCTTTTTGTTTTGTTTTGGTTTCATTAAATTTATTAATTATACTATGAAATTATTTATACTTAAATGTAATTGTTTTATATTTTACTTGTTTGCATTTGCATTCGCTTGTTTTTATTTGGTTTTAATTTCAATATCATTTGTTTAGTTTAATTTTTTTTATTTATTAATTTAATAATTAATTTAATTCGTCAATGTGACGAAAATGTTGTTTGTTGGGAGAACTTGTTAATGGCGGTTTAAAAAAATCTTTTTTTGTTTGGAAGGGAAGGGGAGGATTTGGTTTCTACATAAGTATATCAACAAACAGACTTTTAGTTGTTGATTTGTTTCATTTTTTGTTAAAAAACATTTTTATAGAAGAAATTTAAGTATGTTACAAAGTATAGTTTGGGGGGCTAAAAATGGAGGGACATGGAGTTGTTTTTGTTTTTTTTTTCTAGTATGCCAGGGGTTCGTATATATCATGGGAGGGATGGAGTTTGTGTAAACTTAAATTTTTTAAATTAAAGGACGGGTGGTTGAAGGTTTTCTGTTTTTGTTTTGAAACAAAATCGGTTTTTAATTTTCGTTTGCTTCTTTTTAGTTTCTTTCTTGTTTGTGTGTGTTTTTAACATTTACGTTTATTGTTTAAAAATTAATTTCATTCAAATTTTTAACTACTTTTTATTTATTGTGGTTTCATTTTTTCAATTTTCTTCTTCTTTTAATTTATAATTAATAGTTGTTGTCATGCAAAAAAACAATAAAACAATTCCTTTCTGTTTTGGTTTTGTTACTTTATTCTCTATAACTAGTTTATATATATATAAGTAGGTATTTATACATTTATATATATATGAATATGCCTTTAGTTGTTTTTTACATAATTGTTTTGCCTTTCGTATGCATTATTTTCATCAACAATTTATTATTTTTACTTTAAAACTATATTTATTTTTTGTTTTGTTTTCTAAAGTATTTCGGGGCTTTTTTGCATCAATTATTTTTACACCTTTTATTTGCTATAATTGTTAAGTTTTAGTGATGTGTTGTGTGTATGTGTGTGAGAACTTAGTTTTTTAATTTTTCTTAAAAACTTTTTTGTTTTCATCTTTTTTACCTTGTTTTTGTTTATGTTTTTCTTGTTCTAAGTGTATGTAGTAGAAAGCTTAAAGTTAAGAGCTTTTTTTAAATTATATATAAATAATATCAAAAAACAATTTCATAGCAAAAATCTTTTCTTTTATTAGTGTTTTTTTGTTGTTGTTGCAATTTTTTCTTCTATACGAGTTTGAAGTGAAAAAAGTTGATAGTATTTTTCCGTTTTTGTTTTTTGGTTTTTTTTTCTGGTTTGTATTAAAGGTTTCCTTTTAAATTCGTTTATGTTTTTCAATAAAGTAAATTAGAAATTAGTGCGACGATAACTTAACCGTTTTCTTAGTTGGGGCTAAAGAGGGGGGACCATGTAAACGCTCAAAGGTTTGTTAATATGTAATATTAGAGTTTAGATTTAGAGAAAATAAATACTGACTTGCTAGATCTGTAGACAAACATGAAGAAATTTTTTTTAGTTTTGCATGCCGGCGTTTTCAGTGATAGTCTTGATAATCTAGAAAATTTTCAAAAGTTAATTCCATTTTTTTGCTGACACTCATCTTTTTAGTAAGGGCAGTAAGAACAGCACAAAGAAGGTCCATTCAGACAGGCGCAACACGACAGGGGCATGTTGCTTCGATAGTTGTGTTATCTCCATTTTCAAATAAGAATGTACGAGACGGCACTATTGTCACAGCGATTGTCGTAGCGTCGCGTCTGTCTGAATCGGCCTTAGGTCTGATGTACGCAGAGTGGATATTGAGAAGATCAGAAGGAGTGAAGTATTTCTTGCATCGCTTTATAAAGCCAAGACACTTAAATGCTTCTTTCGACACATCAAATACATGTTTTGTCCAACGAACATGGCAATGTATCTTCATGTCCAGAACATCAATTGCTCAATATCTACACCGTTCATAGAAATCGACGACACCGTTGGAGCAGTGAATCGCCTTTGAGACAGCAAGGAGCACTGGGTCTTACGTGCATTAAAATCCACTCTATTCACCTGACCCCATTCGGAAATGGCCTGGCTGAGTGACTCATCTATCAATCGCCTTTTGTCCTCAATTTATTGATGTCTATGGTCTATGATCATGTGACAAATCGTTCTGGATGTAATAGAAAAGTAACAACATTTAGGGTTGCCAAGGCTCAGAAAAAAATATATATGTATATATATTTATATATATAATTAGGCTTGACACTCCTAAGACCTTAATCCGGAATATTAGCTTTTCGGAGAGAATTACTGCCGGTTAAACATTTTGAGAAATAACCCAAAAAATAGAAAAAATATTTTTGTTATTTTTTAATACCGATCTTTTAGCGAAGAAAACAATGTCTATATGTAAAAGAACTATGGATAAATGTAGAAGTTATATCCTCTTTGCAGTCGCAGAAGACAACAATGTCTATATGTAAAAGATGTAAACTTGTGAAAGTGGAAGGATCGTTTTGTTTTTTAAAATTGTAACGCCCCTGAGGATGATCGACGAAGTCGTTCGAAATATCGGGAACAAAATTGAAAAATAAAATAATAAACAAACAACATCTTGTTTTTATTTACTTGAGACCTTAAGCCGGACAATAATACAAAAGATTTAAAAATTATGATTTTTTAATAGCGTGAGTTCTATAACAGAATATTTTGGATTATTTTATAATCGAAAGCCAGTCGCAAAATGTTTAAAAAATATAATTTTTAAAAAATTAAAATTTTATTATTAAACAAGTAAAAAGGCGTTAAGTTCGGTCGGGCCGAATCTTATATACCCTCCACCACGGAGTGTATTCCATAGTATTATCGGTAGATTAGAGGCTGTCGAAGTGAAGTAACTTAACTACTAATATATATATAATACTGCAATTGTCACTTTTTGATTGGAGCAATGTTCAAAAATGTACTCTAAATATTTGGTTTAATGTTTCGCGTACATATTAGAATCAACACATCTAATTTCATTATTCTAGGTACATCCGTTTGCTTGGTACCACTTTTAGCATTTTTTAAAATGTTGACCTTAAAGTACGTCTACGAAGACAGATGAATACAACCACTGAATTTCATGATTCTATCTACAGCCGTTTGCGTGGAACAAATTTTATCCCGTTTTGATCCTAAAGGTACGAATATCGAAAGATATCTTTATTTTTTGTGTCTACGCAGTCACAACAATGTACACACCGAATTTCATTATTCTAACTGCAACCGTTTGATTGGTACCATTTCTATCCCTTTCGCCCCATTTTCAGCCTAAAAGTACAATTTTCGAAAAAAAAAACTTTATGTTTCACGTCTACACAGTCAGATAAATGCATAGACCAAATTTCATCATTTTGTCTTAAGCGGTTTGGTTGGTACCATTTTTATCTCTCTTCCAATTGCATCCCTTAAAAGTACAAATTTCGAAAAATCTCTTTATTTTACGTGTCTACGTAATTATAGCGACGTACACACCAAATTTCATATTTCTAGCTGTTGTCGTATCAAAGGTACTACTTTTATCCCTTTTGTCCCATTTCATTCCCTAAATATTTTTTGTACTTTTTTGTGATTACACGTTACTGGAGGAAGGTACGAAACAAATTTCAAGTGTATAAAAATCGGAAATTTTCAAAAAAAAATGCTTAAATAGTCTAAATATTAGGGGTATTTTCAGTCCTTGTTAGGGAAAAATTTTTCCCTCTGGGCCGATTTCGCCCACTTTCAACCCCAAGCGATCTGCAACCATAAGACACATTTTCGAAAAATGTCAACCTCCTAGCTCATTTCGTTCGGAAGTTAGTGTGCTTTCAACAGACAGATAGACGGACATGGCTAAATCGTCTTAGAATTTTACCAGGATACAGAATATATATACTTTATATATATTATATATAAAGTATATTTCAAGGTGTTACAAATGGAATGACAAAGTGAATATACCCCCATCCTGGAGGTCGAGGGTATTCTGGGTCGTGGTAAAATTCTAAGACGATTTAGTCATGTCCGTCCGTTCGTCAGCCTGTCGAAAGCACGCTAGCTTCCGAATGAAATGAGGTAGGAGGTTTAAATTTCTCCTAAATGTGTCTTATGGTTGCAGATCGGGGGGGACTGAAAGTGGGCGAAATCGGCCCAGAGAGAACATTTTTTCCCTCACAAGGACTGAAAATACCTCTAAAAGTTAGAGTATTTCAGACTGCTTTTTGTATACATCGGCTTGTATTTACTTGACATTTGGAATGAACATTCCCCTTACAGCATAAAAACGCACCATAAAGTGATTCTTATTCGTAGGGGACGAAATGGGGCAAAAAAGCGATAAAAATGGTACTTATTAAACGATAACAGCTAGAAACAAAACGAAATTTGGTGTGTACATTCATCTAATTGAGTAGATAGATACATAATGTAAAAGTATTTTTTCCAAATTCGTACTTTTAAGAGGTGAAATGGGAATAGAGGGATAAAAATTGTACCAACCAAACGGTTGCATTTAGAATAATGAAATTCGGTGTATACATTCGTCAGATTGCGTAGACACGTAAAATAAACGGATTTTTGGAAATTCGTACTTTTTGGGGTTAAAATGAAAAGAGGGGATAAAAATAGTACCAACCAAATGACAACAGCTAGAGTCGTGAAATTCAGAGTATACATTATTCTGACTGCGTAGCCACGAAAAATAAAAGTTTTTTTCAAATTCGTACTTTCAAGAGATATAATGGGTACAGAGGGATAAAAATAGTAACAACTAAACGGCTACTGCTAGAATGATGAAATTCGGTGTGTACATTCCTTCAATTGCGTAGACACAAAAAATAAAGAGATTTTAGAAAGTCATACTCACAATTGGAAAAAGGGGATAAAAACGGTACCAACCAAATGACTGCAGCTAGAATCATGGAATTTGGTGTATACATTCCTCTGACTGCATAGACATGCTGAATAAAATGATTTTTTCCAAATTCGTACTTTTTACTTTTACGGCAAATATGGTTAAATCATGAAGTTAGGTTATTTTGCACTATGTACATGAGATAATGGATTTTCAAAATTTGTACTTTTGTAATTAAAATATAATGGAAATACAACCAACTGTAGCACCCACTATCTACCAATATTTGTGGTATTTAAGCTTTTTTAAAAATGTAAATATTTGTGGGATGCAATCCATGGTGGAGGGAATATAGAGTTCGGCCCGGGCGAACTTAACGCCGTTTTTACTTGTTTATATTTATTTATATTTACGCTCGAACAAAATTGGGAAATATTAAAAACTTACTTCCGAAGTAGTTTGTCTTTAACGCAAAACGTTAGAAGAGATCATCCTTCAGTTCAGCTCATTTTCATCTCGGTGGCTATGTCAATAAGCAAAATTGCCGCATATGGGGTTCAGAGAAACCACACGTGACTATTGAGAAGTCAATGCATCAGTTTAAAAACTTACTTCCAAATTAGTGAGATTTTTTCATCGCAAACTGAGATCGGCCTTCAGTTCAGCTCATTTTCATCTCGCTGGCTATGTCAATAAGCAAAATTGACGCATATGGGGTTCAGAGAACCCACACATGACTATTGAGAAGCCAATGCATCAGTTTAAAAACTTACTTCCAAATTAATGAGATTTTTTCATCACAAACTGAGATCGGCCTTCAGTTCAGCTCATTTTCATCTCGCTGGCTATGTCAATAAGCAAAATTGCCGCATATGGGGTTCAGAGAACCCACACGTGACTATTGAGACAGTTTAAAACTTACTTCCAAATTAATGAGATTTTTTCATCACAAACTGAGATCGGCCTTCAGTTCAGCTCATTTTCATGTCGGCGGCTATGTCAATAAGCAAAATTGCCGCATATGGGGTTCAGAGAACCCACACGTGACTATTGAAAAGCCAATGCATCAGTTTAAAAACTTACTTCCAAATTAGTGGGATTTTTCATCGCAAACTGAGATCGGCCTTCAGTTCAGCTCATTTTCATCTCGCTGGCTATGTCAATAAGCAAAATTGCCGCATATGGGGTTCAGAGAACCCACACGTGACTATTGAGAAGCCAATGCATCAGTTTAAAAACTTACTTCCAAGTTAGTGAGATTTTTCATCGCAAACTGAGATCAGCCTTTAGTTCAGCTGATTTTCATCTCGGTCGCTATGTCAATAAGCAAAATTGTGAGTCACTGTTTGGTGTGGATTTTGGGCTGTACTGAAAAATTGGGTTGATAGGATGAGCCAGTCGTTAAATAACAAAGTTCAACCTTTCCAATAAAACCAAAAATTAGAAAAAAACAAGTAAAAATGGCGTTAAGTTCGGCCGGGCCGAACTTTATGTACCCTCCACCATGGATTGCATTCCACAGAGGTTGTCGGTTTTCGTAGAAGTGCAGTAATATTACAGGAAAATATAATTTTTTAATATAGCCAAACCAAAACAAATACAAATATTGAAAACATAATTTTATAAATAAATATAATATTTTAATTATTTCAAACCATTATTTATTTCAAATCAAAAAATAAATATTCTTATATTTATATTTTCAAAAAGCTTAAATATAAATATAAATAAATATTGGTAGATAGTGGGTGTTACAGTTGGTTGTATTTCCATTCTATTTTAATTTCAAAAGTACAAATTTTGAAAAGCCGTTATCAGACGTACATATATAGTGCAAAAAACCTAGCTTCATGATTCAACCAATTTTTACCGTAAAAGAAAAAGTACGAATTTGGAAAAAACTTTTTATTTTGCGTGTCGATGCAGTCAGAGGAATGTATACAGCGAATTCCATGATTCCAGCTGCGCCTATTTGGTTGGTACCATTTTTACCCCCTTGACGTTTCTACGCAATTACAATTTCATCATTCTAGCTGTAGTCGTTTAGTTGGTACTATTTTTATCCCTCTGTACCATTGTATCCCTTGAAAGTACGAATTTCGAAAAATCCGTTTATTTTCCGTGTCTACGCAGTCAGAGGTATGTATACTCCGAAGTGCATGGCTGCGGTCATTTTATTGGTACTATTTTCATCCCCTTTTTTCATTTTAACCCCAAAAAGTAAAAATTTCGAAAAATCTGTTTATTTTAAGTGTCTACGCAATCAGAGGAATGTATAGACCGAATTTCATTATTCCAGGTGTAGCCGTTTGGTTGGTACCATTTTTATCCCTTGAAAGTACGAATTTGGAAAAAACCTTTTATTTTTCATGTCTACGTAGTCATAGGAATATATACTCCGAATTTCATGACTCTATCTGCGGTTATTTGGTTGGTACTATTTTTATCCCCTTTTTCCATTTTGACCCCAAAAAGTACGAATTTTGAAAAATCAGTTTATTTTCCTTGTCTACACAGTCAGAGGAATGTATACTCCGAATTTCATGACTCTAGCTGCGGTCATTTGTACATTGGTACTATTTTTATCCCCTTTTTTATTTTCACCCCAAAAGTACGAATTTTGAAAAATTCGTGTATTTTACTTGTCTATGCAATCAGAGGAATGTATATACCGAATTTCATTATTCTGGGTCCAGCCGTTTGGTTGGTACCATTTGTATCCCTCTATTCCCATTTTACCACTTAAAAGTACGAATTTGGAAAAAATAATTTTATATTATGTATCTACTCAATTAGAGGAATGCCGATATATATTTTATATTCTCTCAGGTCGATATTTCAAGGTGTTACAAACGGAATGACAAACTTAGTATAACCCCATCCTGTGGAGGAGGTTATAATAGCTAATGTTGAGCCTGTAAAGATGCTCAATTAACAAATTAATTAATTCAACTGTGATTTCATTTAGTTCAATTAATTTTATAGTAGAATTAAACAGAAAAAGCTGTTGTCAGTGCTTCATAAAAAAAACTCAATTTATAGCTCCTTCAGTTAAGACGATTCGTGGTCTCGGACGAATTAGTCTTGTGGAAACTGGAGCTTAGCATATATTTACTATTTGATCGGTACCAAATGGATTGCATACTAAGTCCGGGTCATGGGTCTGACATATGAGTTATTCTATGTCAAAGCAAACAGTAAAAACACAATGTCTCAGGTTTAGCCAAAAGCTATAGAAACGGTCTATTTTAAACTATTCAAAATTAGTTATCGAGATATAGGATTTTTTACGTTTTTATATTTTCCCGTAGTTTTGTGTCCGATACCAAAAAATTTATGTTTTGTGTGCCTTTTTTATGGATGATTTTTTTTTTAATTTTCCCAATTTTCGTCGAATTTTGGAAATATAAAAAATATACATTTGTTGAGAATTTAACGGGGTTTGAAAAAATGAGGATTTAAAAAAACGTTTTTGTTGACACCAAAAAACCATAAAAAATTGGAAAAATATTTTGTTTTATTTTATCCATAGTTTTTTTAAATAGACCTTGCTTTCTTCATAAAAATATTTTGTTATCTTCACTCAGTAAAATAGCACTCCTAAATTTGAGTAAAATCTCAGCAAAATTTTACTTAGATTTAGTAAAAATGTACTTGGTACAATTACAATTTTCCGCGGTTTGAGTAAATATTTACTTGGTTTGAGGAAAATTGAACTAGAATCAAGTTCAAAGCATGTACAACTTTCATGGAAACGTTTGAATTTGATTTCCTAAATTTTAGTTAATTTTAACTCATTATAGGGTTCACTTTTTTCAGAGTGTAATTTGTAATGGATTTGCCTTTCCTGCTATTTAAATGAAAATTAAAAATCATGGTTTTTAAGTCGTGAATTGAACTGGAATTTTAAATGCCTACACCGCGAAAAATTTAAAATAACTTCCAACGAAGAATGTTTTTTTGTAGTTCGTTCAGTTTGCAATAATGCCTGTTAGTTATTATTCGCGAGCAATACATAACATGAATATTTTCCAGCGAACACTCAAATAGGTATAATTTTCTACTTGAAAGTCGAGCATTGTCAGTTAAAACTTTGCACCCAAGCATTAAACCTATATATTCTGAAAGTAGGACTTCAAGTAGATGAAACGTGTAAAACAGTTTTTCCCGATCAATTATTTTTCGCCTATGAAGTACAATTAAAACTTTGCACACATGAACTAAAACTAAATATTCTGAAAATGGGACTTCAAGTAGATGAAATGTGTAAAACAGTTTTTCCAGATCAATTATTTTACGACTTTAAAGTACAATTTAATTTTTATATATGGAAAATCTATTCCAAGTGGCAAAAACTTAGCATAAGTAAAACCCATACTATAAACTTGTCATGCATGTAAATGTCAATTCCATATATAATTACTAATTGGCATTTAAAAATAATAAACGAATTTATCCAGAAAAACTGAGTTAGACAGGTATTAAATTTTCAAACTACACGGGGTTTTCTAACGTGTTCAGCTTCTTTTTTTGGTCTGGAGTAATTAAGTCGACTATAAATTCATGATAACAACCTGTAAGTGTTGGACTAGTTTACACTGAGAGAGAGAGGGAGAGAAAGCGAGATGGGTCATTAAACTTAAAATTAATAAACTAAATCAATACAACGTATATATTAAACATATACGTCTACACAGTAGTGTATGTCTAATGTATATTCGAAAATCGAAAATATATATGTGGGGGACAGAAATAAATACAAACACCTAACTATAACTGACATCTACATATAGATGATATTATCTCAATTGTTGTTGATGTTGTTTTAGCCTAGATAAAAAATAAACATATAAAAAAGTAGATAACTTACAACACCTACATACATACATCTATCTAACTACAAAAGAGTTTGTTCTTTTTATCAAAATTCTATGTTATTTTACCAGTTTAGAAAAGACAAAAATTTAGTTTTTTTGGAATTTCTCAGAGTATTCCTTTCAATTGTTTAAAGTAATTTGTGGTTTAGGTTTAGTGTTTTTGTTTGTTTGAGAGAGAGTTAGAGAGAGAGGGTTCCTACTACTAAAGTACATAATTATAGGTAATAATTTTGTTTTTGCTAAAATTCGATCTTATTTATGCACACAAAAACAATTTTTCTTTTGTTAAAAATAATCTTATAAAATTACTAGAATGGAAGAAATGTGTATGTTTTTTTGGGTTACGAGGCGATTTAAGGTTTATATTCGAAACAATTGATTTGCACTATTTTAATAAGTTGGGGGAAATTGGATTTCTCACATACAGTTACGGAAGCTATAAAAAAAACTTTTAGTTTGAAAACTATCCCGAGATTTGGTAGTAAAAGGTAGGGAATTTTCGTGTTTTCAGATGAAGCTCATTTTCATCTCGACTGCATATGAGGTTCACAGAAACCACACGTGACTATTGAGTCACTGCTTGGTGTGAATCATTGGGTCAAGTACTGAAAAATTGATGTACTGCCGAGCCAGTCGTGGTAGTCATATGAATGATATTGTGTTCCATTATTAAATGACAAAGTTCAACCTTTTCGATAAAACCAGCAATTTGAAAAAAAAAAATTATAGCCGATTCTAATTTAAAACTTTAAATGGCCCACCCTATACTTGATTCATTGCGTATTGCAATTCCGTTAAATAATACATTTTCAATCTAATCCAATATTAAGCTTTCTTTTATCGACAAATTCCTTTGAGTGTAAATTTGTCGATAAAAGAAAGCAGAAGTCTGCTGTAAGAACAGATTCTCTGCTGAAAAAGAGATAGCAGACTTGTATCTGCTGAAATAGCAAACAGCTGTTTGTTGCTTTTAGCAATAAAGAAAAAACGCTTTCCTGAAACTTTAAGCATATGTGCAGAACAATATAGTCAGTTAATAATTTTATTAACAACACTTTTTAGAATGAAAGTTATTATAAGGGAATTTATTACCATTGAAAGATATTGTGATTGTCTTTTTAATGATACGCATATTGCCCCAAGTTAGTATAAAACGAAATTCGAGCTAAATTCGTTTTCGCCGTCAATCCGAAAGACTTTTAAATTATAAACGCTTATTTTTTATCTATTTTTTATAATTTAACTAACAGCAGCCATTTTTAGCAGACTGCAAACACTTTAGCAGTGTGAATGCTAATGCAATATTGCAGAAAAACTGCTGTTATGGCAGAAAAACTGCTGTAATAGCCATTTTTAGCAGACTGCTAACACTTTAGCAGTGTGAATGCTAATGCAAAATGTAGAAAAACTGCTGTTATGGCAGAAAAACTGCTGTAATAGCAGAAAAGTGCATGCTGATAGGCAGCAGACAATCGCTGCTGTTAATAACAGATTTTTTTCTTTAAGTGTAGCTATGAAACTATAACTGACATTTTATGGTTGACAACTACATTTACAATTTATTTTCAATAAGAAAATAAAATCAATAGAAACTGAGAATTTCCGTTTTCGAATTGATAAAATTTCTCTATTTCAAATTAAAAAAAATGTAAACGGAAAAATTAGCTTTGATTGAACATTTGAAATTCTATAAAAATACACCTGTACTCCTGTCAGATTTGAAAATTGGGATCTTCAGCAATGAATTCAACATGAAGTTGTCATAGGAGCGATGCCCTTTATTTTGAAAGACTTAAAAGTTATTTTAAATGGTTGCAAAGTTACCACTCTTTCACTAGTTTCCATTTCTGTTTTAAAAAAATCCGGCGCCACCAGGGCACAGTGGAATCCAGAATCAATATCCATCGGCCAAAATTCAATAACTTTTGTTCTAGTAGACATTTTTGAGTTGTGTAAAAAAACCAAAATTAGACAAGGACCCATGGATTTGAGATATTAACAATAAAAATAGGGCAGTTGGGTATATTTTAGAAATCGGCCCAAAGTTGACTACTTTTCGTATTTTTCGATTTTAAAGAAAATTAACATTTTTATGTTTTTTTTTTAATATGTTTACGTATTTGATCAAAGTGCGAAAACATTTAATTTTTTTTGTTTTACAGATTATCACCTTTTTCAGATTTTGGAAATTAAAAAAAAAAAGTAATTTCTTTTTCTGACTCTGTCGAACTGTTTCTCACACATTTTAAGCGATTTTGCACTTACATTTTTTATTAGAAATTGTTTACTCCTGAACTGAATTGTTTACTCCTGAATGTCATTGTTTACTACCTGTGTGCAGTTTCCATGTAGTAATTCGATTTGTCTGCTAAATCAGGTATTATTTTGGTTTTTGGGCACATTTCAGGCAAATGAACTCCGATTGTTATAAAAAATAGCATGATGATAAAGGAAATTTACTAATCTTTTTCTCTGCGTGCCTACTTTTTAGAAGTTAATGAGAAGAAAATGAGTAAATTGCGTTTTGGAACTAAAAAAATCTGACTTTTTGCATTAAATGTATGCTATCTTCCAAGGGGGCAATTTCGTGCAGGCAAAAGTTATCCTAAAAAAACGGAGAACCCTTCAACCTTTCCAAATATGTATATATTTCGTTAAAGGCTTTTAAAGGAAAAAAGTTATATTAGTTCAAAGTCAGACATTTGTTAAAAAATATATTTTTTAAAATATTTATTACAAACAAACTATATTTGGCACAAACATAGTGTTGGCGATATAATAAAGCTAAGAGACCACAATTTCTAATAAAAAATTGAGTGGAAAATCTCTTAAAATGTGTGAGAAATTACGTTTTTTTAATTTTCTCAATCAGAAAAAGATGAAAATCAGTAAGACAAAAAAAAATATTTTTTTTTATTCACATTATGAACAAATACGTAAAAATATATTAAAAAACATTAAAAATTAAAAAAAAAATAATTTTCTTTAAATCGAAAAATACGAAAAGTAGTCAACTTTGGGCCGATTTATGAAATATATATCTCTTTTTAATGTTAATATCTCAAAGTAATCCTTAAGTCCTTGTCTAATTTTGTTTTTCACAGAACTTTAAAATGTCTACTAGAACAAAAGTTATTGAATTTTGGACGATGGATTTTGATTCTTTGGTAAAACAGCGAACCTTCTGGATGCTACTACGGCACTCTAAATTAATAAAAAATTGAATATTTGAAGTACATTAATAAAGCATAAAAGTAATAAAAAAAGAAAAAAAATCCCGAGCCGCGATTCGAACTCGAGACCTTCTGGGTGCAAAGCGGACACCTTACCTCTATGACCACATACTAAAAATTCATTCCCATTCACTTGTTAAAATGACACCTTACCTCTGTGACCACATACTAAAAATTCATTCCCATTCACTTGTGAAAAGTCTATTTGTAAAATTTTAAATATTAAATATTATGGACTTTTTTGGAAGTTTTTTAAAAGAACTTCCTCAAAAGCGGGAACAATTCACATTCGAATTTTGAGATGCGATTAAAATGTGCTTCCTACGGAAGTACTTCCTATTTTTTTGCTCGGTATATATTCCATCGTTTTCAATGTTTAGTATAAACCTAAATTAATAAAAAAATAAATT
This sequence comes from Polietes domitor, assembly GCA_947397865.1. Lineage (NCBI taxonomy): Eukaryota > Metazoa > Arthropoda > Insecta > Diptera > Muscidae > Polietes > Polietes domitor. The sequence continues at coordinate 152,118,059 of OX377619.1, read as the reverse complement.
AATAAAAAATGAAATATTTTTTTTTAAATAAAGCAATAAATTTTTATTTTTTAAGCAAACATTTTTAAATCAATAAACATTGTTTATTTATAAAAGTAATAAAAAACACAAAAAAAGTTTTTTCCCGAGCCGCGATTCGAACCCAAGACCTTCGGAGTGCAAAGCGGACACCTTACCTCTGTGACTCCATACTAAAAATTCGTTCCCATTCACGTAAAATGTTACATATTATAGACCTTTTTGGAAGTTGTTTATAAGAACTTCCTCAAAAGCGGGAAGAATGCATATTTGGATTTTGAGATGAGATTAAAATGTGCTTCCAATTTTTTGTGCTGAGTATCTATTCCTTTGTTTTCAATGTTTAGTATAAACCTTCAATCGCCCAGTTCCCATGTTTATATTTGATTAATATTAATACGCTATACTTATGTCTTTGTCTTTCTCTATATATAGTTCTAAACTAGTTTTGTGAGGGTTTTTACTTTTGTTTACCTTTTTTTCGAAATTCAAAATCCATGCTTTGGGGCTTTTAGAAAAAATATCAAAGAAGAAAAACTCTAAACAAGTGTGGAACGGCAGTGTATCTTTGTGAATTTTTGTTTAAATATTTTTTTTCGTTATGATTTCTTGTCTTTAAAGAGGTATGTAGGTTTTTCTCTATATGTTTGTCATTTTTTTTCTAAAAAAATATTTATGTATGTATGTAATTATTTTTACAGGGGATTTGTGTTTTGTCACGTCGCTTAGTTGTTGTTTTTTTGTTGTTGGGCGATTTTGATTTCATAAAAAATATACAATATTTTATACAATTATACACATAGGTGGGATTTAATAGTTGGGAAGCTTTGTGTGTGTGTTGTGTCTTTGTTTTTTTTTTATAAAATTTAAATTATTTATTATTGAACAATTATGGAGGGGGGTTTACTTAATGAAATGAGCAGGGGATTTATTATAGAAAAATAACTTGAGGAAATATCACATTTTTTATATATTTATTTATAAGTTTAAAATTAAGTTACTGTAAATATTGTTGTGGCAGTTTTCCTATGGGAGATGGTGCAAAAAAATTCATCCGACGTTCGCAACTTCTTTCGGTGTGTTTTTAGTTAACTCTGAGAAGATTGGATTCAAAGACCGATCCAAAAGATAATAATAGAAAAAGGAAGGGGTAAGGAAAGAGCTCTGTGGCACTCGTCGTATGAGACCCATCTACAATATATTGGGCGATCTCTGAGGAAGTTCGATAATAATCGCGAGAAGTCACAACCAACACCAAAAGCGATAAGCTTTGATATGAACTCTATCAATGGCCTCGGAGATTTCTAGAGCAACGTCCTTACTCTCACCAAACTGGTGGATGAATCGACTCCATTTTTCGGACAGCAACGTCAAATTGTATAGTATTTGATGTTTTTCACTTTTATTTCATTAATATTGAAGAAGTTCCACTGATGAGTTGTCCTCACACAGGATACGAAATACGTGTATGGCCAATGTGTGTATAGTTGACTGTGGTTCTTCTCATCCTTTCCATTACCAAACACAAAATGTCCTTCGTAAGAAGAAAAAACTTGTTTGAACTAGCTGGCATTTGAATGTATTACTATAGGCCTGGGCTTATTAGCTTATTATTAAGATACTTGATAAGGTGGCAACATTGTTACCCATTGGTTTTTCTTAAATTAATTAACAAGAAACATCTGGCAGCAATGCTAAGAGAGTAGTTAAGCGAGGACAAAAATTAAGCTAGTAAACCCAATCGAACAGGCATATTAAGTTACAGTTTTAGGTCTTGATAGAAAATAAACGACAACGCCATCTATATGTGGATGTTATGGCATTGCTATTGTACGTACAGCTGAGATTAATCATATGATCGAACAAATCGCTCTATTTGGTATTTTATTTCAGCATGTATTGCGGCTTCGTACGCAGTACATTAACATTCTTTGACAAACAGAAAACTAAGACCTAAAAACCGTCTAGAAAAAGGTAAAATACAAACGGGCTTCTATATTTATTTTTTCTCAGGACCTGTCGTTACAGGCCAATTAAAATATTTTTTTCTGGGAATATAACTTTCGGAGGAACTATAAATAATATTTTTTTTAATTGATAATATGCCGAGAGTTAGAAAACAACAGAAACATTAAGAAATAAATCATGAATTTAGATCAAAACATAGAATTCATCTCAATTGACCTCAATCAAACCAGAAATACTCAATTTAGGACGATGTCATGGAATGATATGATTCTATATCTATTTTATATTTTATTTTTCCAACTGTTTAAATTCAAAATTGTGGACTTTTCATTTCACATTTTCTTCGGCATTGAAAAAGGTCAACAACCCATTCTACCACCTCTGAGTTTTGTTTCAATTCGCCCAGGTGATATCTTCCTCTTTTATTGTTTTTGCAAAAAGCCTAAACTTAACTCGATTTCAAGTGATAAATTTCATCGAGTTAAGCTCGATTTCGTCGACAGTGTGAAAAGGCTATTAGTTTGTTTCTGGTTTACCATATGAGATAAGGGTGATCAAAACTAATCACCCTTGTCTGGACCAGAGTTATTAAAGAAATGGAGATGTGCTATGGCGAAAATTGAAGACCAGAACTTTAGTTTGCGGCGAATAGGGGAAGAAATGTCAGAAATCAAATAATTGCCTTTCATGATTTAAATAGGCTATGACGAAAGAATATTTCTTCTTTGTGACTTTTCTTTACTATTGTGCCAAGAAATTCCAAAGAAAACGAGTAATTTCCATTCCATAAATTCCATTCAAAATTTTCCCTCATTTTGACCAACTAAAGTTCTATTTTTGAGTTTGAATTCGCTCATTTTTCAAAAAGTGAAAAGGATCATCTACTGCAAATTAACAGCCATTGGTCTCGCCTTCTAAAGAATATTTTTCCTTCTCTTGATTTGACAGAGTACTTTACAAGCTTTCGAACAGTTCTTCTTTTTTCTTATACACTTAGAGAAAAAAGTCTGTTATAAACAGCAGCTATAAACTGCTATTACAGCAATTTTTCTGCTCTTTCAGCAGACTTTCTGCTTTCTTTTACTGACAAATTCCTTGAGTATAGGGTTCTTTTAAAGAGTTTTCGGTTGCACACACTAAAAAATTCTATATGTTCTGAAAGAGAAGCTCAAAATAAAACACCCAGCCGTGATAGAAACTTGATAAGTTGGCATCATTGTTGCCCATTTGCTTATCTTAAATGAATCAACAAGAAAAATCTGGCAACAAGGATACTTTCTTGTTAAACGAGTAAATTCCATACAAAAATTAAGCTAGTAATCCCAATCGAACAGGCCTAATATGTTTTGTAGATGAATAAGGGGTGATAAAAACTTGGATGTTTTACGGTGACTTTTTTACTTGACTCAAAAGTCATGATTGTAGGCGAACGCCATAGGGAAACGTAGTGACGTTCGCCTACGTTCAGGGAAACGTAGTGAACTTCAGTCACGAAATCGAAATATGAGGGATTTTTTTGCATTTCTCTTTCAAGCAAAGAGACATCGTGTAAATCCACACGCCTTAACGTGGCAACTTCAAAGGAGAATTTAAAAAAAGTCAAGCAAAAAAGTCATCGTGTAAATAAGGACTATCGCCCATTGTACTTAGTTGTTAGTTCCTTGAATAAATATGAAAGGAAATCACGTCAACATTTCCTAACCTAGGTAAGTGGAAGAATGCAACTATGAGGTGTGAGCGATCCTTTTTGTGTTTAAAAGTGGAAACGTGTAAACTAAAGTATACAACTCTGCTACAAATTCCACAGAACAACTGATTAGTGGAAATATTTACATTTTACACTTATAGCCTTTTCAGACTGCAAATAAAATAAAGCATTTTCAGCACAAGGTCAATTTATAAATATTAAATTTGTATTGGATTTTTGTGTTTGAAAGTATAAACTAAAGAATACAACTTGAGAAAGTGGAAGAATGCAACTCTGAGGTGTGAGCGACCCTTTTTGTGTTTGAAAGTGGAAAAGTGTAAACTAAAGTATACAACTCTGCTACAAATTCCACAAAACGGCTGATTAGTTGAAATATGTACATTTTATACTTATAGCCTTTGCAGACTGCATACAAAATCAAGCGTTTTCAGCGCAAGGTCGATTTACAAATGTTAAATTTGTATGTGATTTTTGTGTTTGAATGTGGAAAAGTGTAAACTAATGAATACAACTTGGGAAAGTGGAAGAATGCAACTCTGAGGTGTGAGCGACCCTTTTTGTGTTTGAAAGTGGAAAGGTGTAAACTAAAGTACACAACTTTGCTACAAATTGCACAAAACAGCTGATTAGTGGAAATATTTATATTTTACACGTACAGCTTTTTCAGACTGCATACAAAATCAAGCGTTTTCAGCTCAAGGTCGATTTACAAATGTTAAATTTGTATGTGATTTTTGTGTTTGAATATGGAAAAGTGTAAACTAATGAATACAACTTGGGAACGTGGAAGAACGCAACTCTGAGGTGTGAGCGACCCTTTTGTGTTTGAAAGTGGAAAAGTGTAAACCAAAGTACATAACTGTGCTACAAATTGCACAAAACAGTTGATTCGTGGAAATATTTATATTTTACACTTACAGCCTTTTCAGACTGCAAATAAAATAAAGCATTTTCAGCTCAAGGTCGATTTACAAATGTTAAATTTGTATGTGATTTTTGTGTTTGAATGTGGAAAAGTGTAAACTAAAGAATACAACTTGGGAAATTGAAAGAATGCAAATCTGAGGTGTGAGCGACCCTTTTTATGTTTGTGGAAAAATGTAAACTAGAGAATAGAACAAATTCCACAGAACAGCTGATTAGTGAAAATATTTATATTTAACACTTATAGCCTTTTCAGATTGCATACAAATTCAAGCGTTTTCAGCTCAAGGTCGATTTACAAATGTTAAATTTGTATGTGATTTTTGTGTTTGAATATGGAAAAGTGTAAACTAATGAATACAACTTGGGAACGTGGAAGAACGCAACTCTGAGGTGTGAGCGACCCTTTTTGTGTTTGAAAGTGGAAAAGTGTAAACCAAAGTACATAACTGTGCTACAAATTGCACAAAACAGTTGATTAGTGGAAATATTTATATTTTACCCTTATAGCCTCTTCAGACTGCAAACAAATTAAGCATTTTCAGCTCGATGTCGATGTATAAATATTAAATTTGTATGGATTTTTTGTGTTTGAAAGTATAAAAGTGTAAACTAAAGAATACAACTTGGGAAATTGGAAGAATGCAACTCTAAGGTGTGAGCGACCCTTTTTATGTTTGTGGAAAAATGTAAACTAAAGAATAGAACAAATTCCACAGAACAGCTGATTAGTGGAAATATTTATATTTTACACTTACAGCCTTTTCAGACTGCATACAAAATCAGGCGTTTTCAGCTCAAGGTCGATTTACAAGTGTTAAATTTGTATGGGATCTGACTTGTAAATCGACCTTATATCATTTCAGCTCGATTTCGTATGCAATGTGACAAGGGTAATTGTAAACTGTTGGTGGAAAATATAATTTTGAAAATAAAAAAAATGTTAACTGTTACAACTTTCCAAGAGTTGAATTGCACTACATGATTTCACTTATAGCCTATTCGGACTGCATGCGAAATCTAGCTGTAAGATCCCATACAAATTTAACATTTGTAAATCGAACTTCTGTCATTTCGAGCTGAAATCGTTTGATTTCACATGCATTCTGAAAAGGCTATTATTGAGTTTGCCTTTTAAACGTGTAAAGTAAATTGATCTCGGAAAATCGGCAGTGCCAAGTATTGCAGTTTAACTTTTTCTTTCGTCATAACTATGAAATTGTCGTGTGTGCAATTTTCCTTTTTAATTTTATTTCTTTTGCTAAATGGATTTTGTATACTTCCTCGGACTCTTGAATACTTTACAGTAATTTAATTTTAAACTGTCACTTAAGGATTTGTTTGTTTTCTTTTTTTTTAAGATTTCGAAAAGAGCAAAATAAACACCTCAGCATGGATTTGTTTTTCGAAATGTCCGTTGTAAGCACCCTTTAATTAGTTTAATTTGCTTAAATTACCTATTAGTATTATAACCTAATGAATGCGTCTTTGTCTTTGATCTATAAACATAATATACAGGTTTTTTTGCTTTTAAATTTCTTGCTAATTTCAGACATTCTATTTGCTGTCTGTCTGTCTGTTGAGGGTTTGTCTTTATAAAAAATATTTTTTTATTCGTTTGTATTTGTATTTTTAAATTTTCCTTTTTTACAGTGTATGACCTAAAAGTGTGTTTTTTTCAAATGTCAAATGCTATAAACAATATTTAACAATTGTTGTTGTTGTCATTTGGGGTTTGTGACATAGTTGTTGTTGTTGAGTTATTTCCTTTAATTAATTATTATTAGTTTGTCTAGTGTCTGGTAACGTGTGTTCTTCTTATTGTGATCCTTTTATTTTTGATCAAGGATAATTTTTTGTTCGCTTCTCTTTTTTTCTAATGTTTATTATTTTTTTGCACCATAAGAGAATTGTTTTTATTATTATTTTATATTTGTTTCTATAATGTTTCAACAATATTTTTGTGTTTTTTTTTTGGTTTTGCTTCTTCTCAGTTTTCTGTTGGTTTAATTAATAAAAATCAATATAAATATATGCTCATAAAAAATATGTGTTTTTTGTTTTGGTTTTCATGTAACATTTCGCTCTATCGTTTTGTCTCTTTCTTTCTGGCCTAACGACGACGCATTCGCTGGCGCGTTAAGTCTAAGGATCTTAGGGATCCTATATTTGTCTCTGTCGTACCTGCTTTTCATGTTCTTATTTTAATATTATAATTTTAAATTTAAATTTATAAAGTAGTTTGCCTTGTGGTTGTTGTTGTTGTTGTTTAAGAAAATTGTTTTTGAAAGTTTTCCTGTTTTGGTTTGTTTGTTTGTTTGTAGAACTGAATAGAAAGAATTATGCTTTTAGGTTAGGTTTTCATTTTCGTTTTGTTTTGCTTCATGTGTAGGAACAATCACTGTCTATATTTTGTTGTTTGTGTTGCTATTGCTGTTTTCGGTTTTATGTTTTCTTTGTTTCTAAATTAAATGTTAAAATTTAAGAATTACTTTATGTTTGCTTTAGTATGGTTTTCTTCTCTTCCACTTAATTGATTTAATTTGCCTGTTTGTTTTTTCCATTTCTTTTTGGTAATTATTGACCTAAATATGTTTTGTTTGGGTTTTTTGTTTTTTTTTTTAATTATACTGTATAATTTTTATACAGTTTTAAATTTATTATTTATTTAAACGGCAGTTTTTAAGAATCTTGTTTAATATTATTTATTTCATACTTATTTCCATATTTAATAATAAACCTTTTTTCTTTGAGTGTAAACACGACAAGAAAGAGGGTTAGAGAGTCAAGGTGAGCATAACCAAAGATATTTGTGGGTGCCCCTCTCTGGTACAGTGTTGAGCTTTAAGATATGTCCAGTGTAAAAACAACAGCAAGTATTTCTAATGTTTTTTGAATTGCAATCGAAAATGGATATTGTGAATTGTAACAAAATAACTTAAAGAAATTTGAAGGAATCTTTGATGGAATCTTTGAGAAATATTTTCATTTTCATGCAATTAATAGCAATCGAGCTAGGACCTTGAAATTTCGTACACATTCCTTATATTGTCAAATTAAATAAAAAAATATTTAAATCTGCCCACAATATAACATAAAATGAAAATCGTCATATCTTTCTTATTTATTATAGACGTTAATACAAATCATTACCATGGATTTCATTTGAGTCCAAAATTAAATGAAAATTGACAGTGTCATGCCCAACGTTCATAAGCGAATTTTTAATTTTACGATTTTGAAATCTCGTTTAATCGATGGTCACCAACTCTTATAACTTAATACATAACTAAGTCTTAATATATCAGCTCAACATTTGCAAAATATCTGGGGGTACTGGATAACTGTTTATTTTGTTATTTAATAAATCATTCCAAATATCGCGTCTAATCTTTCTTATAAACCTATCGACTTATTGAAACTAGAGTATTTTGCATTGCATACTTTTAGGGTTGCAATAAATTTACTATTGAAATATTTTGCTGTTGGTCTTTTGCATTGCATACTTTTAGGGTTGCAATAAATTTGCTATTGAAATATTTTGCTGTTGGTCTTAAGGTGCATGTGAATGCACATATTTGATGAATGTGTGTGAAAAATAATGCCCCTAAAGGTATGCTGTAAAAATCAACTGTTGGTGTTGCTGAAACTTACATGAATAATCATGGCATTTGAATATTGTTTTACCTTTATTATAATTAAATAGAAATTATAATAAGCTGAATTTTTTTGTAATGATTAACTGAGGAATATTTGCAAATGCCATGGCATCGGCCATCCTCGGGATTATAGTTTTATACGAGAGAAAATGAAACGCGCTGAGTAAGGACAATATTCATATAAACCACTGTTTGAAAAGGAAAACGAAATTATACTTCTTTTACTGCAAAAGAACACTTGTATTGCATGAACTAAACGAAATTCATTCCAATTAGATATACGACGTCCGAGATATAGGCGAATAAAATATCCCCTAAAATAAAGAACTTTTGAAATATTTGAACATTTATGAACTTTAAATGCATCCACAGCAATATTTCAATATTTCTCCACGATATCGCCAAAATCTTTAAATATTATAATTGATTGGAATCTCCTTTGTAGAATTCATTCAAAAAGTTTTTGCCGCTGATAATACAATGTGTGTTTTTGCGCTAAAATTTAACAATTTCAACGAAAATAATTCTCCAAAGATTGTTGAGGACTTTTTACCTCAATTTTGCTACAAGCAAATGGCTTTTTTATCTATGTTCACCACTGACTTGAGAGGTAATATATAATGTGGAAATAATTTTGAACCCCGTTTAGTTCTGCTTTCAAAATGAGCCATTATTTGTGAAGATCTGAGAAATTGTAAAAGTTGAAGGGCATTTACATTTGAAATAATCCATACGAATAAAATCTACAAAAATATCCCAGACCAAATTTATCTAATATAGTAATAAAATTTGGCATATCTCTTTAAACATTAAGGTCCACCCAAAAGTATACACCGAAAGTACACCACCATCTTGTTTGAAAGTTATAAGCCACTTCATATTAATTATCATTTTAAACGAAGATATTGTTAGGTTTTTTTTTTAGAAGAACTCCATGTGTTTGGGGTGTCCATTAAAGCCTCCCAAAAAACAACAAAAATCGGTAGATTCATGGCGGATCACTTTATCATTAGCCTTTGTATCAATGTCAACATTGATAGTAACATTATTTGAACATCGTCTCTGGAGTACATCAAAGTTGTCTTATTTCACTCTTAATATTCCTTATAGTTCTGGGCGATGTTTTAGCACGAGCAATTGATGATGGGGAAAATCGCGGTATCCGATGGAATTTCTAACATCATCTGGAGGATCTGGCATATGCTGAGGACGAAACAAAATGCCTTTAGGCATTACTTGAAAGGATCACACCACTCGAACTAAAATATTGAGATATTTAATTAGATCTCTAATATGAATTTCTGATATCTCGTCCATATCGTGTAGAAATTGCATCACAAAGGCCCTGTGCCATGGGTTTATTAGAGCTGGGCAGTCGCATGAGAAGTACTCGACTGTCTTTTCTTCCCCTTCGTTGTCGCAGCGGCAGCAGTGATTGTCGAATTACAACTTTAATGGTCGCGCATGATCTCCAGTTGGCCAACTATCCGCCAGCACTTCGATCATTAATGATACCTTCCTTCTATTTTGGTTTAGAAGACCTCTGGTATGAATTTTGTTATACTGAGGCCAAGTTTGCCTAGGATTTTCCACTTGAAATTAGCTCGGTCTAAGTAGTACACGGAGATATCACTTTTAACAGAACCCATCGGTATATCAAAGAACTCCGTAGCGAAGGTACTTAAAGTAGATCCCATCCTAGCCAACTCGATGGTTCTCATAATAAAATCTATATGAGTCATTCCATGTCAAGCGGTACGACTTTTGACCTCGATAGCTGCGATTGTTTTGAATGTTTGTGTATTCTTCTCATAAAAATAAAAAAATAGAATTTCTTTCACTAGTTATGACCAATTTAACAGTGAAAAATACTACTTTTTCAAAAACGCGTGTTCATTTCATTGCCCGTAACTCCTGAAATACTTGAACGATTTTTGAAGGTAATTTGAATTTAAAATTACTTTTAAAACATTGGTGTGGTGTGTTATAGCCGGATTAGACTTTTTAAAGTTTTTGCAATTTTAATTCTTTTATTTTGATTTTTGATATGATTACATTAATCCATTTTTTTTCGTAATTTTAATGTAGTTTTCTTAGGTCTCTTTTTAAGAGACTGTTTTAGTTTGAAAGTGGTGAAATGATGGCTTCTATTTTTTACGATTTTTTTTAAATCAACCAGAATTACAGTGAAAAATCTTCAAAATGATATTTTTTCATTAGCTCATAAACACAAGGTATAAACCTTAAAAAAAAATAGATAATGTAAAAATATATATATTTTTTTATTTGTTTCTGGTAAAAAAAAATTGAAAAAATTAAATTTGTCTATAATCTATTTTTCTTGGATTTTTCATTGTTTTTACACCTTGTACTTATAAACTAATGAAAAATTATCATTTTAATGATTTTTCACTTCCTTACCTACAAAACAAGATATATCACATTTAAATCGGGCAAGTATTTCATGAGTTACATGCGATGGAATGAAAAAGTAGTATTTATTTCACTGTTAAATTGGTCATAACTCGCGTAAAAAATTTTCAATTTTTTTTCCACAAACTTTTTCAAAACAATCGCAAGTATCGAGGTCAACACCCGTACCGCTTGACATGGAATGACTTATATCTATTTATTTTGTTGATATTGGAAACTTGCGTTCCTCCCTAAGTGGGACACAATAATTGCTATTACATTCCCCAGATTATCTATCTGGGTTTGTATAGAATTACACAAACTTTGTTTCTATTCGGTTGTCATTGTTCAGAAGTGGGATTTTATGATGGCCACCACTTTCACTCACGGCAGTGAATGGGAAGATTCTTGGAATCAGGTTTAGATAAGAGAAAAAATAATGAATAGTTGTCTTTTTTGGATAATATGTCATTCCAGACTTAAAGTTCAGAAGTGTTGTAGAGATAGAAGTATGGGAAGATTCTTGGAATCATGTTTAGCAAAAAAAAACAACTAAAAAGGCGTAAAGTTTGTCGAGGCCGAATCTTATATACCCTTCACAACGGAGTGCATTCCAAAGTATTACCGACAGATTAGAGGTTGTCGACATTAGATATTAGCACAATTTTGATACTTCACTATTATCATATCAATAGTCCTCTACTATATATGAATATAAAACTTTAAGTGTAATTAAAAAGTGAACATTAGGCAGCAATCTTTGAATATATGTCCTAAATATTATTAGGTAGAAATAATTTCCCTCAAGACCAATTTACCACATTTGCAATTTCTAGAGTCCAGCTACGGCCTAAATGTCTGTATCATTTTGATAGGAAAAGTTCTAATATTGAAGATCAAATATGTTACAGGGTCGAATATACACACCTAATTTCATGATTATATCTACAGCCATTTGCTACACGTACCAGTTTCACTAATTTTTCCAATTTAGAAAAACTCGTACCACTTATTTACGCTACAAAACGAATGTACGCCACAAATTTCAAGTGCATATAAAGCAAGAAAATACTGCTTAAATAGTCGAAATTTTTGGGTGGTATTTTCAGTCCTTTTTAGGGAAAAATTTTTCCCTCTGGGCCGATTGCGCCCACTTTAAATCCAAACCGCTCTGCAACCTTAAGATACTTTTAGGGAATCAAAGAAATGTACACACAATCAATTTCATTTTTATAACTGCAGCCGTTTGGTTGGTACCATTTTTATCCCCATTCGCCCCAATGTACAAATTTCGGAAAAATCTGTTTTGTTTCGCATCTTCGCGGCCAGATGAATGTATACACCGAATTTCATGTTTTCAATTTCAGCGGTTTCTTTTGGTACCATTTTTATCCCTTTTTTCCAATTTTATCCCTTAAAAGTGTGAATTTTGAAAAACCCCTCTATTTTATGTATCTAGGCAATTAGAGGGATGTACACTCCAAACGACGCCTGGAAATGAACCAAGGCATGACCCAATGAACGGGCAGCATGCTGGAAAGCAGGATTATTAACTCGAAATTGGGTGAGAAAGTTGTTAAGAAAGGAGTTAAAAGAGGCACACCGCAAGGAGGTGTGATCTCGTCGATGCTTTGGAAACTTGTGATAAATGAAATCCTACTTTACCTCAACAGAGACGGAATTAAAGTGACGCATATGCCGACGACTTAGTACTGCTGGTCCGAGGTAAATTCTTACCGACGATTAGTGAGTTCATGGAAAGATCACTAAGGAAGCTCTCACGATGGACGGCAAGAAATGGGTTAGGAGTTAACCCAATTAAAACCGAGTTGGTTCTGTTTACGAGAAAATATAAAATTCTTCGATCTGCCAAAATTGGACGGGGAGATATTGCATCTATCAAGGGAAGCAAAATAACTTGGCATAATCCTGGACTCGAAACTTTCACGGAAAAGGAACACCGAAGAAAGAGGAAAGAAAGCACTCTTCGCCTTTTATAGCTGCAAGAAGATGTTCGGGAAAAGATGGGGACTACAGCCAAAGATGGTATACTGGCTGTACACGGCGATAGTAAGACCAATACTCACATACGGGGCCTGGTGGAGCGCGGTAAAAAGGAAATCACTCCTAGCAAATCTCTACAAAGTACAGAGAATGGCATGCGTGGGCATTGCTGGGACAACGAGATCGAGCTCCTCAAGCCCGACTTGAAACTGTACTCAATATACAACCCGTGGTCATTTTCGTAAGGAGATGTGCAGCAAGGGTAGCATTGCGTATAAGAGAACTCGGCATGCTGAAAAACGACATGCGTGGACACAGCTCCATTCTAGGAATCGTACGGGATGTTAGATAAAGATTCAGATAAAGATAAAGATTCAGTATGCACATACATAAGAGCTTCAAATTGGTAAACCCCACCAGAGAAGAATAGGCATCCAACACGGTCATGACCGATGATGAAAACTCTGTCTTCACTGATGGCTTGGTAATCTCCACCAGAGAAGAATAGGCATGCAACACGGTCATGGCCGATGATGAAAACTCCATCTTCACTGATGACTCAAAAATGGACACAGGTACGGGATGGGGAGTCTTCTCTGAACTATTAAACCTTAAAATCTCCATCCGACTGCCAATTACTTGCACAGTCTTTCAGGCAGTAGCCTATGCCATCAACATAGCCGCGAGAAATATTTTGGAAATGGACATCGATCCATCAAAATTCAGAATATATGTGGACAGTATGGCAGCTCTTAAAGCCTTAAATAAACTAAGACTATCAGATCAAGATGCGTACATGACTGCTTAGAGACTCTAGACCGAATCCGAATACCTGACGTCACACTTGTATGGGTACCGGGTCACATGGACGTACCTGTAAACGAAATGGCAGACGAATGTGCTCCAAGGCAACGGACGTTCCATGCACTACGAACATACTCACGCCTTTCATCAAATAGACGAAATAGCAGACCGAAAAACAAAGAAGCGATGGAACTCCGTTCATAACTGCAAAATAACACGCAACTAATGGCCGTAAATCAACCCTAGTAGAACTAAGGAACTACTGGCACTCGCCAAAAGAAACACAAGCATCCTTAAGGGAGTCCTTGCGGGGCACTGCGCAATAGGCCGTATGGCAGAGCGTATGGGCATCCCGCATATGGACTACTGCAGAAGCTGCCTCGACGATGACGAAGTGGAGTCGGTGGAACATCTGCTATGCTCATGCCATAGACTGCAGGAACTTAGGCTACATTATCTTGGAAGCAGGTTCTTTAGCAGTCCGGCAGAAGTAGCAAGCGCTCCTTTAAAACCCCTATAACAATTCATAGATAAGGCCAAATGGTTCTCTAGAAAATAATAGAATAGGCAATCTAATAACGACTGACACTATAATGAACCCTCCGGACTCTCCTTGCTATCACTTTTCTTCTTCTTATTCTTTTCCTATCATCCTCCTCCTCAATCCATTAATATCTTTCTGTCTTAATTGTCTTTCTGATGCATTTATGGCAACGCTCTATCACATATAGATGGCGGTGTGCTGTTCTTTATCGTTTTAAAAGAGTACTTTTGAGTACTCCATGCGAAGCAGCATCATTCTCCAAGGGTATCACAACGGATAAGCAGACGTTAAAAAAAATTGTTTAATTGTTGAAATATTAGGGGTTATTTTAAAAATTTAATAAATAAAATTATTGTTGTATACCAAAGGACCATTAAATTATTGTACTTCCAGTCTTAACATTTAGAACTGCTGTGTGGAGAGAGCTGTGCTATTTTCGAGCTCATCACTGTAGTGTAGAGATCTTTTCTCTGTTATATCCCAACTCTTTCCCTCTTTCTCACGCGATGTGTGTGTGTTTTGCTTGTAATATTCTTCATTTGTTTTTTGTGTGTTTTGTTGTTGTTTGCCTTAAAAAACTATTTAACAGTTTTAATTGTTTATAACTAATTTAATTCCTTTTCTTAATTTGCATTTTGTTTCCTATTATTTTTTTTTTTGTTTACTACTATAATGTATAGTAAAATTGTTTGGTTGTGGTTTGAATTAGATTTCTTAAATAGGGTTTCCGGTGTGGAGTTTGATTTTGGATTGGTTGGTTTAGTTACGCTTGGTTATCTCTGCTGGGCCTCTGGGTTTCCGGGGTTTGAAACATTTCTGGTAGTTAAGGTTGGTTGTTTGGTTGGTTGGTTTTCCTAGGATGTTCTGCATAAAAAGAGTATCTAAGATTAGGTGTTTCAACTTAAATATTAATCTGCAGTTTGATGCACTGATGTGGCATTTAAAACCTAATTCTATTGAACTATTATGTGTGGTGCTGACAGTAGAACTGTCACTGTGGCTATTATTGTGAACAGGGTAAAGACAATTAAGCAAAATCTGTGATTGGAAAAAGAGAAGAAGAAAGATTTATTTATTATTTTTTATAAGTTTAAATGTTAATTTTGTTAGTTTGCTTACCGATCCACAACCATGGCGGCGAATTTCCAATCGCTTATTAGCTCGGCCTCATCATCGGCCTTGCGCATGCGCGCCGTTATAAATTGCAATTCTTTGAGAATTAAATGTAGATCTTTGTGATTACAACCGATGACATTGTGATGCTCCTCAACCGTCGTGGGGCGGCCAAAACTCCTGAAAAAGTTAAACATTTTTTGATTTTAAATTTTATAATAATAAAAAATTATAAACAACACTTACGCCGATGAACCAATGGCCGTCTGCGACCCCGATACTGTATGCCGGAAATCATCATCGATATCCAGAACATTGGCCAGCAGTGACTTCGAGGAACGCTCCTTCAGCTCCAACTCCTTCATGCGATTTGTCAGCAGAATATGTTTTCGTGTGATTTTACGTCCGGGGCGACTCATGCGTAAAATCCAGGGCAGCCATTGCAAAAACACGGAACGTATCTAAACACCAATAGAAATAAATAATGGAAATGAAAATAATATACTGTTTAGGTCCAGTCAAACCTACCCATGGTGGCATTTCATGTATATCCGCCGTACGATGATGATAGTTCAGGACGACCACCGTCAGGACCACCGATGAGGCCACCATAAACATAATACAATTGAAATAGGTACCTATATAGGATTTTGCAAGAGGCAAAAAACAAAAAGTTGTTGTTTTTTAAAGAAAGAGCGAAAAAAATAAATAACAATCGATTAATTTCTTAAGATCACAATCTTCTGCGTATACGTATTAACAACACACACACTCAAAATTTAAATACGTGGTTGAAATTAAAACAGTTGTTTTTGTTTTTTCTTGGATTACTTTAAAGTGTTTTTTTTTTAATTTGTAATTTTCAAAAATAATGTGTAACTACTTCAAGAGTTTACTAATGGGTTTTTAATGTGGGGTTAGTGATTATCAAAAAATATATAGTTTTGTATTTTGCTGATAGTTGGTAGTGGGTGGTGTCTTTTCCAGTTGGTTAACAAAAAGTGCAATTTTTTGGGGAACATTTTTCAAAACTTGTTTTTCATGTTCATAAAAACATTCCTCTCACATGCTCTCCTCATGCACGGCTAGCAGACAAAAGTCGAAGCTTGTTGTTAGCAAATTAAAATTGAAATTTATATTTCAAAAGGCAATCTCAAGCGCAGGCAAAATCAACACTTTGTACAAAAAAGAAAATTAAAAAAAGTTCTTTCGAAATCTCTATTTGAAAAAAATAATTTAAAAATTAATAAAAAACAAGAAAGCTAAAAATCCGAGCCGCCCATAATTCATTTTACCGATATTTTATATTTTTCCTTTCAAAATTCTTAATAATACAATTTTATGTATGTATATATCAGCAGTTTTGTCAAAGACATTTGTTGAAGATCGACCATATGATCGATCTCAGCTGATGGGATTATGGCAGTTTACAACAATTTTGTCGAAGGAGTTTGTTGAAGATCACCATATGATCGATCTCATCTGATTCGTATATGGCAACGCTGTATCATCATCAGGCTGAAGATGGACTGTGTGATCGCTCTCAGCTGATGCATTTATGGCAACGCTCTATCACCCACATATAGATGGCGGTGTGCTGTTCTTTATCGTTTTAAAAGAGTAGTTTTGAGTACTCCATGCGAAGCAGCATCATTACGTGCTGAAATAAAATATTGAAATTCTAGATGTAGTCTAGTCTAGAGTCACCACTAAGATGGAAACCCCTGTCCAGCATTCTAAATTAGAAAAATTTCTTGTAGATATATTTTTTTACTTTTTGCTAAAATTCCAATATTTATACTGTCGTTTTGGGACACCCAGTAATTTTGCTATTTTTTTATTTCTCCGTCACATTTATTTTATTTTATTAGAAATGATTCCAACAAAGTATGTATCTTTTCGCTGAAATATTATATAATATCAAAAATTCAAGGACATTCAACCAGGACAACGTCCCATATCCATATGTATGCTGACAGTAGATCATAAACATTACCCCGTACGACAATTTATAATTTGCATATTTAGTTTTTCATTTCCTCATCCTGCTGGCTCTACTCAGGACTACAAAGGATACAATTTTTCAAAAAACATTGTAAATAATTATTTGCACCCTACGATACCGGTCTAAATCTTAAATTAAAGAGGATAATAACTAAAAAAATACTAAATATCATGTTGCTATATGTATTAGTTCAGCATTAACACCCATTTCAAATTTATCCCTTGTTTATTTAGTTTATCCATATTTTACCTTTTAAAAGGGAAAATTTGAAATGGTTGTTAATGCTAAACTAATATAGATAGAGACTTGCAACTTAATGTATGTTTAGCACACATTCTCTTCATTAATTTGATATTTATTCCGGTATCATAGGGCGCAAATAAGTATTGAAAATATTTTTAAAAAAAAAAATTCCTTTGGAATTTTGCATAAATGGAATGGAAAACTAAAAACGCCAATTAACTCCACCTATAGTTTCAGACGTATATCATCTGGTTCAAGTGTAATATGGTCTGTCGGACAGTGTTGTAATTAAATGGAAATTTTATTATAATTTCAAAAATTCAAGGGAATTCAGTCAGCAGAACAACCACGCCTAAATAGCGCAGAGGTCCAAAATCAAATGTCATCAGGAAAAATTCAATAACTTTTGATATACACCACTTTCAATTGAAATTGAGAAAATACATATCACATTGAGAAAATACAAATTGAAATTGAGAAAATACAAATTGAAATTGAGAAAATACAAATTGAAATTGAGAAAATACATGATGAAAATTAGAAATGTAAATTGAAGAATATTGAGAATATACAACTTCATATGGATAAATAAACAATTGAAAATGAGAAAATACAAATTAATTTAAATTCACATTTCTGTTTATTCTCTATTTAAAATTTCATTTCTGAATTTGAGAGATAAGGTAAGAGATATTGAGAAATAAACAATTGAAAATGAGACATTACAAATTAATTTAAATTTACATTTCTATTTATTCTCTATTTAAATTTTAATTTAATTTCTGAATTTCAATTTTCAATATTGAGAAAATACAAATTAAAATTTAGAAAAAACAAATTGAAATTGAGAAATTCAAATTAAAATTGAAAAAAAAACGATTTAATATTCAAAAATTTAAATTGAAATTGAGAATATATAGCGTCCACCAAATAACTTTTTTTTGAAAACGCTATAAAAAAAACTACTGAATATTTTCTCAAATTTCTTTTTTTATTTGAAAGTACAATCTTTTAGGTTAATAATGGAAAATAATTTCATTCAAATGGCTGCCTCGGCACCCCACAAATAATAGTCCAACGGTTGAATATTTGAAAAAAAAAATACAATTTGATATTGAGAAATAAACAATTGAAAATGAGAAAATACAAATTAATTTCAATTTACATTTCTGAATATCAATTTTAATTTTCATTTATGAATTTCATTTTGCCTTTTCTCAATTTCAAATTGTATTTTCTGAATTTCAATTTGCCTTTCTCAATTTCAAATTGTATTTTCTGGATTTCAATTTGCCATTTCTCAATTTTAAATTGTATTTTCTCGATTTCAAATTCATTTCTCAATTTCAAATTGTATTTTCTGAATTTAAATTTACGTTTCTCATATTAAATTTTTATATTTCAAATTTGAAATTCAGAAATGAAAACTGAAATTGAGAAAATAAAAATTGAATTAAAATTTGATATTGAGAAATAAACAATTTAAAATGAGAAAATACAAATTAATAGAAATTAGCCCAAAATAGACGAGGGTTTTTTCCCACTTAAAAGAAAAGTTGAATTTTTCTTCTATTACATGGTGCATCAAATAACAACTTTTTCTCACTCCTAAGAAGGCAAAACTGCATACTCGATTTTTTATTTCGTGATCATTTATCAATTAAGGGACTATTAATTCCCCAATGATATATATATTTTAATAATTTAATTTGAACACTACAATCTCCCAGTATTATTTTAATAATTTATTTTCATACTTTTGTGGATCATAGAATGGCATCAATTGAAGTGCGCAAACTTGAAACAGTTGTCAAAACTGAACTAATATAGAATCATACAATTTGAAGTATTTTTAACAAATATTTTTCTCACTCATTTGATACCCATATCGACAATCTATGACCCGCAAAAGTATGAAAATAAATTATTCAAACATCTATAACTTTTGGAAATTAAAAGTTCTGTAGAAAGGACAAATGATCAGGAAATAAAACACTACTGGTCACCTTTAGTTTCAGTTCAATGTAATCTCGCTCTTAGAAGGAAAATCTTGTCGCTCGATGTATTTTTTTTTTTTTGATTTACAGATTTTCAATTTTTTCCGGGTATGAAAATTAAAAAAGTAAGTTAATTTTTCGGCTTTATCGAACTGTTTCCCCATACATTTTAGCAACTTTTGAACTCAATTTGTTATTAGAAATTGTAGTTGGCTTTATTATGGCTTCAAAATTGAGTTTGTGCCAAAAAATAGTTCGTTTGTAATAAATATTTGACAAAATATCGTTTAAAATTTATGTATTTTAACCAATATAACACTTTGTCTCTAAAGAATAAATACATATTTAGAAAGTTTGAAGGATTCACAATTTTCGCATAAAATTTAACTTTAAAGTAAAGTTTTTCAATTTTCAAAATCTGAAAGAGAGAATAATTTGCAATACAAAAAAATATTTTATTCTGTGCATTATATTTCTTCATAATGCGTAAAATAGTCAAAAAGCATAAAAATAAAGAAAATAAAAATTTATTTTTTTTTTCTTTTGTATTTTTTTGGTCTGTAATCAATATTTGATTTGAACTGGGATATGGGCCTGGCCTGGCTCAAGACCATTTTGCATCTATATTTAATAGAATGCAAATTTATTTACAATTGGCATGGCGACATTTATTACTTGGCTGCAGACTACCACAATCAGGATTTCCACCCTGTCTAAAAAAATACAAACGAAAAAAAACTAAAACAAATGAGCGTTGGTACGACAGAAGTACTGCTGGGTAACTATACCTGCATATACACATACTTACATATGCAACCCAATGAGATGCTTGTAAGATGGCATGTGTACTTTATTAGATGGTGTGATTTTTTAAACGCAAATTCAGCAAGTCAGGTGTGCTTCTCGTTCGTTTGTGATAAT
Organism: Polietes domitor; assembly: GCA_947397865.1. Classification (NCBI taxonomy): domain Eukaryota; kingdom Metazoa; phylum Arthropoda; class Insecta; order Diptera; family Muscidae; genus Polietes; species Polietes domitor. The sequence continues at coordinate 152,097,739 of OX377619.1, read as the reverse complement.
CATTTCCTTAAAGAGGCCGGGTTTGATGTTGAAAAGTCGCTGCAAAGCCACCTGAACGAAACCTTTAGACAGGGCGAAAATCATGATAGTGGTAGTCTGCAGCCAAGTAATAAATGTCACCATGCCATTTGTAAATAAACTTGCATTCTATTAAATATAGATGCAAAATGGCCTTGAGTCAGGACAATATCCCAGTTCAAATCGAAAATAAAAATTTTCATTTTATTAAATAAAAAAATAAGATAAGTAGTCAACTTTGGGCTATTTTCTAAAATATATCTGATCGTCCTATTTTTAATGTTAATATTTCAAAATAGTCCTTGGGTTCTTGTGTAACTTCAATTTTTTTACAGATCTCTAAAAATGTTTACTAGTTCAAAATTTACTTAATTTTGCCCGATTGATTCTGAACGACACTAGTGCGAGGAGAAAAAAATTGTTGCGTTAGTTATTTGATTTTATATTTTTTATTTTTAGTTAATTATATTTAAGTTAATAACGATTAGTAATTAAACAAACACATTTAATTACGTTTCATCAATTTTATGTTGACTTCCTCCTAGTTGAAGCCCATTTATATTTGCAAAATTTATATATTTGGTACTATCATTTTATATAAAAAATAATTAACCCAAATATAACAATTCTTAATTGCCTACTAAATATATTTTATCGTAAGTATAAGGATATGTTTCCAGTAATTATTTTTCGGGGTGTGGCAAATGCTAATTAGTCTTATAAAAGGCATGTTTTAGAACTTTAGAAATGAAATTACATTAGTTCAAGCACTAAGGCTTTTGGCGCTTTCCAAACAGTGATATATTTATTAACATTTTTATTCAGCCTAATCGAAAATAAAATATCCCTGGGAATGAATTGTTCTCTTAAATTTAAAATCATGAGTTATGGTATTTTTTCGAAATTCTTCTTCGATTTGGTAGTCTTACGAAAACTATTTCCGGGCCGAAGTTACCTTTAATAAAGGGTCCGCCATCTAACGTTTTTTTTCAACTATTCAACCGTTGGACTATTATTTGTGGGGAGCCGAGGCAGCCGTTTGAATGAAATTATTTTCCATTATTAACCGGAAGGATGTACTTTCATATAAAAAAAGAAATTTGAGAAAATATTCAGTAGTTTTTTTTATAGCATTTTCAAAAAAAAAAGTTATTTGGCGGACCCTTTATTTGTACTCTCATTTTGAAATCCAATAACTCTTACTTATATGTTCAAGTTGAGGTAATTATAACGACTACAAGTATAGCGAATTTATCTTTTACACAGAGACAGTTGCTGAGGAACAGTTTCCTAAAAATTGAGCGAATTCTAGCGCTATTTAATGAAAAATTAAAAAAAATACGATTTTTTTAATAAGTCTGTGTCTACAAAGTGGGTCACAACTTCTACATTTATCCAAAGATCTTTCTTTATTACAAAGTAAGATATTTCGCAATACCTTACCTTCTAACAACATATTTTTTCCAAGTTTTTTTTTTATTTTTTTTGCGATTTTTTTCGAGGCAGCAATTTTTTTTTCAAAAAATAAATCAATTTTTCGGAGACACGATTTTAAACAAATATATTTTGTCTACAATTATCGTTGGAATGTTAGCTATTAAAAAATAAAACAAAATAATTTTTTATTATTCTTTCATAATAATCATGTATTTTTATCAATTTTTAGGAGACTTTTCCTTAGACACTGTTTCTATTTGAAAGTGAAACATTTGTAGCCCTCATAATAACCTTTAGGCGAGTGCTGGCGGACTTATATTTCCAAAATTAAAGTGCAAATATTAGATGTAATTTATTTTTTAATTTATTTAAACCTTAGTGTAAGTCTGTCTGTTTGTTTGTTCCGCAATCACGTGTACAGATAGATGCAGGTCTGGAAGGAACTATAGGCTATAGAATTTTTAAAAATTAGCTCTGTGGGCGGAGGGGGCGTGACAAAAGTGTTTTTGAGAGCCAGAAGGCTGAAAATTGGTACATATATTTTACTGACCACGAGAATGATAAATATGATGCCGAAATTTGGATTTTCGTTTTGTGGACGGAGTGGGCGTTTTTGAGAGCTAGAAGGCTGAAAATTGGTACATATGTAGTACTGACCCGAGAATGATAAATATGATGCTGGATTTTGAATTTTCCTTTGGAGGGCAGTGGGGCGCGGTAATAGTGTTTTTGAGAGGTAGTAGGCTGAAAATTGGTACATATATGTTACTGACCACGAGAATGACAAATATGATACCGAAATTTGGATTTTCGTTTCGTGGGCGTTGGGGCGTGGCAAAAGTGTTTTTGAGAGCTAGAAGGCTGAAAATTGGAACGTATATATTACTGATAACGAGAAAGATTAATATGATGTCGGATTTTGAATTTTCGTTTCGTGCGTGGTGGGGGCGTGGCAAAAGTGTTTTTTAGCTAGAAGGCTGAAAATTTGAAAGTATATATTACTGACCACGATAATATCAATATGAAACCTGATTTTAATTTTACCATTTGTTTTTCTGCATTCAGCTAATATCATGGCTATGCAGTTTTTGTGTGTCTAAATTTCCATAATATGAGCGTGGACTACATGCCATTCAGCTTGACAGAAAAAAGTTTAGTCTATTCACCCTGAAAAATAATTACTGGAAACAAATCCTTATACTTACATGAAAATATATTTAGTTTTGGGTAAAAATATTTTTATATAAAATATTTTTATTTTTATATAAAATATTTGTATATGAAATGCTATTTTCTGTTGTATTTGACCAGAAAAACTTACTTTCGCGCCCACGTATTTTGATTATGTTGGATTTTTGCAATAGCCCATTTAAATCTAACCTTTGCTAGATAAAAAACAATTTTGAAATCATAATATATAATATATATAACAATTGAAAATCATATAATAAATTAACTAAATTACATTAATTAATTTTCTACAATATATATACCAAAGCATTTTGAAGCGAGCACCATCAATGAAAATGAAATTTAAAAACTACTAGTAATAATAAGCATGCTTAAGAAATTCAATATAAAATTCAAAAAATAACAAAAATAAAATCTGAATGTATGAGAAAATTCAATGAAACCGAAAAGAAGCTCAATGATTTCTTATATACGTTAATGTATATGTATGGTAAGTATATGGTATATATTTATTATGTTTTCATTAAATTATTTTTATGGTTTTTAAACGATAGTTTCCTTTGTTTATTAATTTTATGAATTTATGTCGACAGAATGTTAGATGAGAGTGTTTATTTTTAACGACAGTTTTCGTGTTTCGAAAAACTTGATTGATGATTTAGTCATTTTTGATACTTGGATATTTTTTTCTTAATTGATTTAATTGAGTTTCAGTTTAGATTTCAAAATAACTACAGGCATTTTGTTTAGAAATTCTCTGGGCTCTAGTGGGCCCAGTGGGACGCAATGAAAGTATTAAGAAAAAGCTGCTGGTTTTAGGTTTAAATAGTACTTTTTTCTTTTATTTCGGTTTGGTTTTATAAACATAATTTAATCATGAGATTTAATTTGTGTTTGTTAATGGCTATCATGATGAATGTTTAGTTTAGTTTCTTTTCTTTTTAGATATTAATTAGCTGGTTGTTTAGTAAATGTTTTAGTTTACTTTTTTTCTGGGGTGGGTGGGGAGAGAATATGTGTTGCTATGCTGCATAATAAGTGATAACAGAAAACTAAGTACAAAATCGGAGAAAATAAAATAATTTTAGAAAACAACACTTTTATTTCGAACAGGACTAAAATAGACCACAGATTTTATTATAATTTATGGCATTTTTTGTCAGTCAGGAACTCAAATCTCTGCAAATGCCTATATTATAAAAAGACTCATTCTTCTGAAAGCTACAGCCGCCTAATCTGTAAAGATAATATTTAATATATATAAATTGTTACGAAGTAACTTTATTTGGTTTTATTTCCCCGTAAAATCATTCCCTTTGTTCACTATATTAATTATAATATTACACTAATATTCTTTACGAAATTGGCTATTGAATTCGCACAAGTTTTTATTGTATTTTCCAAGGGCCCTCTCTCTCATTTTTTATATTGTTGTATTCAGAAGTCAAAAAGTTCTATGAATGGTGAACTTTTGCAGCAATTCGTGCAGCTAGATTAAAACCAAAATAAAATTATTTACAAATGTAAATAGTACTAGATAATGATAAAAGAAAAACTTCGCTAAAAATAACGTTTTTAAATTTATTATTTCAATTCTGCATACTTGAGAAACATAAAAAATTGGCACTGAGTCCAAACTATATTCAAATTGGACTTCAAATACAGAATTTGTATATATTTTAAAATTTAAATATTTATTTCATATGTAAATAGTGCCAGTGATACCAATTTTTGCCTTAAAAGAAAAAGTACGAATTTGGAAAAAACTTTTTATTTTGCGTGTCTATGCAGCCGGAGGAATGTATACACCGAATTCCATGATTCCAGCTGCGCCCATTTGGTTGGTACTATTTTTATCCCCTTTTTCTATTTTGACCCCAAAAAGTACGAATTTCGAAAAATCAGTTTATTTTCCGTGTCTACACAGTCAGAGGAATGTATACTCCACATTTCATGACTCTAGCCGCGGTCAATTGATTGGTACTATTTTTATCCCCTTTTTTTATTTCAACCCCAAAAAGTACGAATTTTGAAAAATCCGTTTACTTTACTTGTCTATGCAATCAGATGAATGTATACACCGAATTTCATTATTCTAGGTACCGCCGTTTTGTTGGTACCATTTCTGTCCCTCTATCCCCATTTACCCCTTAAAAGTACGAATTTGGAAAAAATACTTTTAAATTATGTATCTACTCAATTAGAGGAATGTACACACAGAATTTCGTGTTTCTAGCTGTTGTCGTTTAATATGTACCATTTTTATCCCTTTTTTGCCCCATTTCAGCCCCTACAAATAAGAATCACTTTATGGTGCACGTTTTTGCTATAAGGGGAATGCGCATACCAAATATCAAGCCAATATAAACAGACATATTCAAAAAACATGCTTAAATACGATAAAATATTAGGGATTATTATGGGTATTTTGAGTCCTTGTGAGGGGAAATTTTTTCCATTTTGGGCCGATTTCGCCCCATTTCAATCCCAACCGATATACGACTAGAAGACGCATTTATGGAAAATTTGAACGTTCTAGCTCCTTTCGTGTGCTTTCAACAGACGGACAAGGCTAGATCGTCTTAGAATTCTATGACGATCAAGAATATATATACTTTATAGGGTCTCAGGTCGATATTTCAAGGTGTTAAAAACGGAATGACAAAGTTAGTATACCCCCATCCTGGAGGTGGAGGAAATGAAAACTTTTGAATTTCAAATGGCGTATTTTGAATTACAAATGACGAGTTTTGAATTACAAATGATGAGTTTTGAATTTTATATGACGACTTTTGAATTTCAAATGGTGTCTTTTGAATTACAAATGACGAATTTTGAATTTCAAATGATGAGTTTTGAATTTCAAATGATATTTTTTGAATTTCAAATGGAATTTTTGAATGTCTTTTGAATTACAAATAACGAGTTTTGAATTTGAATTGAAATTTTTTGAATTTCAAATGATGTCTTTTGAATTTCAAGTGATATTTTTGAATTTCAACTGGTGTCTTTTGAATTTCAAGTGATGTCTTTTGAATTACAATTTAAAAAGGTGTAGTTATGATTTTTATGGAACAGGATGTCTCTATGCACAGCAAAAATAAATTTTTATTTCGATATTTTGGATCCTATTTGTTCGATCTTCTCTTTGTGGAGTTCCCTTTTAGTAAAAATCGTTTTAAGCAATACGAGTAATGCATATAACCAACTTCACAATTATAGATATGAATCATTCCATGTCAAGCGGTACGTTTTTTGAACTCGATAGCTGCGATTGTTTTGTTTATTCTTGTCATAAAGAAGGTATGTATGAAAAAAACCGATGCTTTGTTTTACGAGTTATGACCAAATGTATATTTTTTTATAGTTTTTTTTTTTGATTTTTAAAATGATTTTTTTGAAACTGTAATGTAGAATTCTTATATGTCTTTTTATATGATCTTTTGATATGATGGCTTCTTATTTTTATTTTTTTTTCTATTTTTAGTTGCAAAATCAACCAGAATCTTCAGAATGATATTTTTCATTAGTTTATTAACACAAGGTATAAAAACAACAAAAAAATTAAAAAAAAATAAATTGTAAAAACTTTAAAAAATATAACACGGCTATACAATTCCACTTCAATATTTTAAAAATTATTGAAATTGCCTTCAAAGTATTTCAGGAGTTAGAGGCGATCGAATGAACACACCATTTTGAATTTTTTTTATTTCTTTTTTCAATGCTAATTTGGCCATAACACGTGAACAAATTTCTAGTTTTTTTTTCCATAAATACGTATATAACATTTTTATGAGAAGAATACACAAACTTTTCAAAACAATTGCAGCTATCGAGGTCAAAAATTGTACCGCTTGATATGAAATGGCTCATATAGCAGTTTGATTTGTACCGTTTTATTCCATTTTGTCCCGTTTCCCTTACTAAAAGTAAAATTTTATGAAAAATCGTTTTTTTATGCTCGGGGGTAATAGGAAATTTCATGAATTTCCTGCTTCATCTTTATTAGTACCATTTTATCCACTTGTCCTACTCCCCTTTTCTCTTTCACGATTCTCTCTCACTTTGGTTGGTACCACATTTATCTCGCCTTCCCCTTAAAACTACAAGTTTCGCAAAATCTATTTATTCTGGGCGTCTAGAGGGATTTACACACCAAATTTCGTGATTCTAGATGCATATCTTATCTTGGTAACAGTTTTATCTCGCTTCGCTCTCTTATGGTGTACGCCTTAGGAATGTACTCACCGCAAATCAAATTTCAGATCCAACATTTCGGTTGCTACCATTTTTATTCCTTTCAGTGCCGTTTCCTCCTAAAAATACATCTTTCTCTGTATGTTGGGCGTCTACGTAGTCAGAATGTACACACCGACTTTAAGGGTTCCATCTGCAACACCTTGGTTGGTACAAATTGTATCCCTTTCTTATCCGTTTTCGCATAAAAGTAAACATTTTGCCAACTCTCTTTGTGTTTCTCGCAATAGTACAAGTTTTTGAATTTAAAAAAAATAATATCATTGTTTTCGAGTTCAGGCAACAAAAATACATCAACAATTTTTATTAACGGTCATTCGACAAAATGCTTGTAAACTAGTGTAATTCGAAAGGCAATTCGTACTTAATGATATTGTAATTGGCTCACTTCTAATATTATTAATGTTTTTAATCAATAAAACTACTGACCTTTCAAGACACCCCTAGGAAATTCTAAAAAACCCACAAATATTCCAAAAAATAGTTTATAAACCCGTAAATTTCTTAACCTTGTTCAGAATAAATAGTGCTGTTTTCTTTTTCAAAATAATAATTGTAAGAAATAAAATGTTTAATTCTAATTTGAAAAATAAAAAGTAGATTTTTTTTCATAAATTTTGCATTCGCAATGAAGTGTTCAAAATAAAGGTTCATTAAAGCTGTAGTCGGTTATTACGCAAACAATCCTACTGCATTGTGGGTATTGCACGGATAGTCGTACAAGTACCTAAGATCGTTCGACCGATCGTTCTTTCATGCTGGAGCATAGTTTTATGATGTAGTTGTTGTACTTGTTTTTTAAATAAATACAATTTTGGTTTATATACATTTCCAATTAGTTTTTAGATTTATTGCAAAAATCTATAGGACTGATGTGGTTAAAAGATTCTAGCAATGCATTATATAAGGAGGCCGGTTTCCAGAAAACGAATTCGTTTGAGTCGAACGGAGCGTAAAAATGAAGTTATCATAAATTGAGATTATTAAATTGAATTAGTCAATTATTCTACAAAGAAAAATGCGAGACGGCCATATATCGAAATAAAGTGGAGTCTAAAAAATCTCACACGAATTCGTCTTCTGGAAACCGATTATATACGGTCACCAGCTCTTGGTGTTTCCTGCATTTTCACTGCTTGTCTGTTGAGTGCCCTTAATGAATAATTTAATCACACAGTCCTATAGTTTATTATTTCTATTTAGAATTTTCTTTTCATTTTGTATTTATTTTCTTTTATTATCTCCAATTTAAATTGGATTTTTCTGGAGTATTCAGAGCAATGCAATTTTCTAAAGGTTGTTGTGTTTATCTTTTGCGGGGAAGATTTCCAAAAGTCTGGCTATTTTTTATCAGTTAAAGGAACTTATACATCAGGCAACTACATTTTTAGTTTCGCTTTCTAAAGCTTTCAAATAATTTCTTTAGTTGAGTTTTCATTTAAGGTTAGTAAGCACACAGTTTGGTTTTAGTCGCAGAGATTTTGGTTTTCTAATCTGAGTGGAAAAAGAGTTCAAGGTTAGTTAGCGTTTCTGGTTTTTTTTTTGGTTGGTGAAAATTTAATTTTGTTTAAGTTTCTACAGTTTAGAGAAAAGTTTGGTTTTCATTTCAATTTTTCATTTAGTTTTGTGTTTATAACGAATTCGTATACCTAACAATGGCACGGCTTCACTGGTCTTGGTGATAACATTACCGACCAATAATGAAAATACTGTCTGTGACAATAGGATGGTAACACCTGGAAAACAAAATGTTGGTATATTCGTGATCAGTTTGGGGTTTTTATTAAGATTTTGTGGTTGGTTGGTTTTTGCGGCTGGAGACATTGCTTTGGTGGCGATCGTTGAGGGTCAATTTATTTCTTTTTTTTTTAAACACTGACTCTCTCACTCTCTCTCTTCAATTTATATGAACATAAGTGCCTTAGGAGATTTTATTTTTATTATTTTATTGAAGTTATTAGTAGTAGAAAGATAGCTAGCTATTTAATTTTTATTTGAAAATAAAATTAAAAAATTAAAATTTCGTTTTCTTTTTTGTTGTTATAAATTTTGATGAAATATTTTAGTTTTGGTTGGTAATTTCAATCTGAATCATGTGGAAATGTTGCTGTAAGGTTTAACTGATATCTATATATATAAATGAATCTGTGTTTGTAAGTTTGTATGTTTGTTTGTCCTTTATAGAAGCCTAAAATACTGAACCGATCTTCTTAAAATTTTCACAGTATGTTCATGCTGAACCGGTAATGAAAATAGGCTATATATATTTGATATTTTCCGTGGGCGTGGCACCTCCCACACAAATTGGGGGATTTATTCGTTTTTTGATAAATTAGCATATTCGGAATACTGTTGCAGCTAGAGTCTTGAATTTTTGTGAAACTTCACTAATTGTTAGTCTGCACAGTTGTGCGGTATTGGAATAGTGGGCGTGGCACCTCCCATACGAAGTTAAAACCTATTATTGAATGACACATAGAGTGCTGTAATTTTGTGTAAGTGCATCCAGCATCAATGTGCGTAGTTGTGCCATAAATGGGAGGTAATGAAAAAGTGGGCGTGGCACCTTCCATACGAAGTTAAAACCTATTATTGAATATTGTCAGTTCTATGAGACCTAGAGTGCTGTAATTTTGTGTAAGTGAATCTAGCATAAACATGCGTAGTTGTGACAAAAATGGGCGGTATTGGAATAGTGGGCGTGGCACCTCCCATACGAAGTTAAAACCTATTATTGAATGACACCTGCTGCAATTTTGTGTAAGTGCATCTAGCATCAATGTGCGTAACTGTGTCCAAAAAATGGGCGATGTTGGAAAAAGGGCGTGGTACCTCCCATACGAAGTTAAAACCTATTATCGAATATATTCAGTTCTGTGACAGCTACAATACTTATCTTTTGTGTGAGTGCATTTAGCATTAACCTGCGTAGTTGTGCCAAAAAATTAACGCTATTGGGAAAGTGGGCGTGGTATCTCACATACGAAGTTAAAACATATTATCAAATATGGTCAGTTGGTGTCATAGACCTAGAGTGCTGAAATTTTGTGTGAGTTGATCCAGTGTAAATAGTTGTGCAAAGATGGGTGGAAAGTAGGCGTGACCCTTCCCATATGTAATTAAAACCGGTTTTAGAGTATTTCGACACCGAGATTCCTATATTGTGTTAATTTAGTTGTAACCTGCTTAGACAATATAGAAATGAACGGGATTTGAAAGATGAGGCATTTTTGATTTGAATTTTGTAAAATTAAACGTTTTCTGTGGATTACAATAGTAAAGAATGATTATAAAAAGAGAAATATTCATTCATCAACAGCCGACTTAAGGCAGGAAAACGGAAACTTTGTTATACCTTTTTATCTGCAACCCTTTCGTACGGCCCTATATTCTTCCTGAGGACTATGGGAATATATATATATTTCGTTGAAAATATATATATTTCATTGAGATACTCTTACTTAATAGTTCTTCAGTTTTTTATTCGTCCATAAATAAAGTCTCGCTTTATCTATTTTTGTAATTTTTTAACAATCGTTCTTCCTTGCCATCTCTCTTTTTGCCCAGGTTTAATATTTTTGCTTTTCTAAATAAAGAGACTTAATAGGCTTTCAGTTTGCTTTTCGTAGTGTTCACGGAAAGTAACAGTATTTGACAGATGTAAATTTCGTTTTTGTAGCTTATTAGTATAGTATTTTTGGCAATGACAGTTGCCAATCATCATTTTTCATCATTTTAACGATCCAATGCGAAGTTACACCAGTAAATTTGGACAAGTATACATTACACTGTCCGACAGTTCATATTACACTTGAACCAGGTGATATACGTCGAAAACTATAGATGAAAAAAAGTTATTTGGCGTTTTTAGTTTTTCATTTCCTCATTCTGTTGCCCCTTAAAAGGACTACAATTTTTCAAAAATTATTTTAAATACTTATTAGCACCCAATGATACTGGTATAAATGCCAAATTAATAAGGAGAATATGTGCTAAAAACACTTCAAATCGCAAACTTCTATCTGTATTAGTTTAGCATTAAAAACCATTTCAAATCTTTCCTCTTAAAAAGTAAAATATGAAAAAACTCATCAAACTAAGTGGGAAATTTGAAATGGTTGTTAATGCTGAACTAATACAGATAGAATCAAGATATTTGAAGTATTTTTAACAGATATTCTCCTCTTTAATTTGACACAAATACCGTTATTATAGGGAGCGAATAAGTATTTAAAATATTTTTTTGAAAAAACAACTGGATGACGAAATGAAGAACTAAAAACGCCAATTAACATAAATATGTCCATAGTTTCATACTTACATATATCATCCGGTTCAAGTGTAACGTTTTTTTTAATTGTCGTACGGTGTTATATAATAATAAAATATTTTCCAAATTTTTGTTCCTACACAAAAAATCTTTTAGTCTATACACACGACTCTAAATATAAAATAGCTTTTATAGGAGAGTTTACACTGAAAGAGCAATGTTGAACACTACGGTACTTACAGTGGTAAATATAACGAAATTGAAAATTTAAAAATGAATATTTTTTAATTGCTAAACAATTTTACATTACGTGATTCAGTCAAAAAATGACAGATCGCGTGAAAAGTCGCGTAGTGTAAACAAAACCACACGATTTCGAGAGAGGATCGCACATTAATGTTAACAGTTTCTTTTTTTGATTTTTTAAAAGACCATACTTTTCGTGTCATCAGGATTATATTTCACGAGGCAAGGGAAAGGAAATGCGAAATAAAGTAAGCAAAAATTAAAACCGCGTGTAAAATGTTTTTAATTTTGCATTATTATTGTGTGTTAAGTTGAAACGTTGTAAATGACTTTCGATGCAATTTTTCGAGAGCGTGATTTCTCTCTATATAATCGTAATGTAAAAGCGGCTTAAATGAATTATTGATGTGGATTGTTATTAATGCATCTGCATCCATCCTTAATATTTAAGCGAGAGTGTTCAATTGAACACACCTATTGTTCCGTGGTTAAATTCTACTTAATCAGCCTTTAGATTATTGTACTAATTGAGCGTAATTTATAACAAAAACTTAAAAATTTAAGATTTTCTGATGAAAAATAAATTTTTTCCTTTCACTCGAGGGTTGTACCCTGATCGCGCAAAATGTGTGGAGTTTTTGAAAATTTTCGAAAATTTAAAAATTCCTTCAGAATGTCAAAATTGACTTGGGAACCTTTTTCGATCGCGACTCAATCTAATATTCTGCAATGAATTTTTAAATGTAAACTCCCCTTCTTCTGTTGCTCGATCGCTGCTCAATGTGCTGATTTTGCTCCAGAAGATTTTGTGGTAGTGTGATCTTTCTCTTCATTCTGAAAGAGCTAGACAGGGACAGCGTTGCCACTGACAAGAATTATTTCCTACCAAAATTTCCGGAAAAAAAAACTACCAAAATCGTGTAGAACCTATCAAAAATTGTTAACTATAAATTTGTTTTTAGTATATGTAATGCGTTTAATTGAAATATGTACATAAATATATAGGTTTAGCAAAAAACCGACGAACAGAGAAATTGAGTGCTAAAATGAAATAAATTCTTCAGTTCTTGTCTTTCCAATGCAAAATTTGAAAATATATTCGTCAAATATAATCTTTAAGAAAGTTATCTTCCTTAAGCATGAAACGTGAGTTAGAAATAAAACTTGTAATTTAGAAGGGCGTTGTAAGTTACTCTTCGGTCGAGTATTTATTTCAAACCAAATTCATAATATAAACTTATAACAATATACATTAGGGCGTACCTCAAAAAAAAAGTTCGCCGTGCACCTTCGAATATGAAGTATTATTGAAAGGTAGTTTCAAAAAATTTTTTTTTATTTTTTTTTATGCCGAACGTAGGGGTCGCGCTTTTACATTTTTCTATATAACTTCTGCATTTATAAACGGATTTTAAAGTGTGATACATCGATGTTTTTGTATCGACGAGGCCGATTTTTTTGTCTTTGAAGTCATTGAGCTCAAGCACCCCCTTCTGGTACTTACCCATCATATCTCAGTTGCTACTACCCTAATGTACAACTCTAATATCAGAAAATTAAAGCTCGCATAAAATCATGAATCATGCTTGAGCTTAATGACTTCAAAGACAAAAAAATCGGCCTCGTCGAGACAAAAACATCGATGTATCACACTATAAAATCCGTTTATAAATGCAGAAGTTATATAGAAAAATGTAAAAGCGCGACCCCTACGTTCGGCATAAAAAAATAAAAAAAAATTTTTTGAAACTACCTTTCAATAATACTTCATATTCGAAGGTGTACGGCGAACTTTTTTTTTGTTTACTTGTAACCTGGTACGCTCTAATATACATATGTATGTCTCAAAAGATATTTGGAATTTGTGAGTTTTTCCGAATTTTGCCCTACACTTAAGCATGTGGGTTTTAAATGTTATTAAGGTATGATATCGTCAAGGCGTAGAATATTTCCTCCTGATACGTCTGTCAAAACTATGCAGCATATATAAATATAAATTACAATTCTCTTGTCGCATTTGGTTTAAATTATCATCTATGGGGAAACTGTATATCAGTGGATTTTGAAACATCAAAACTCTTAAAAATATTTTAAAAGGCTGATTCCATTCCTTAGAAATCTTCGATTTAAAATATTATATCTACTGATCAGAAACTCAATATAAAAATTCGATTCGAACACTTTTATGGAGTACATTCATAAAGTTATGACAATCATATATTAACAGAAATGTAATGGTAAAGAGTGACTTTTAAGATGATTTTAATAATTTTCTGGTTCAAGCCTTGTTGCCGCCCCTTGCTAAATTTGACAAAATTCAATTATTCAATATCATATGATCTCCACTTCTAAAAGTGCCATCTTTTGTTCCGGAAGGAAGGGCCCAATTTGTATACTTTTTCTTCTTGTAATAAAAATTCGACAAAACCTACCAAAATAAGTTTTTACCTACCATCCTACCAAACGAAAAATAACCTACCAATTTTGGTAGGAAAAGCCCAAAACGACAACACTGGACAGGTAGTGATTTCATTCTCTACTTAAATGCATACTTTCAGGGGTTATAAATGCAAATTTGTTAGTGTATATATATGATCGCCTCTACTGATATGATTTTATGGCCATTGAGTCAGTTTGGATTTAAATCACAAATTCCTATATTCTTTGTTGTAATTCATAAAAGAAATGAATACGTACCTTCAACTATATTTTATTTCTAAAAAATTTTTATTTTTTGTTTACTACTGTCTGATCTTTAAGACAATAAATTGGGCGGTAATAATCCATAATTATAAGTGAAGACTTTTTATGAGTTTGTCTTCCAACCTAAGTTATCAAAATTTATAACAACAAAATTGTTCGTGTGTGTATAATTATAGATATGTTAGAGTCTAAATACGGTAAACCTTTTCTTTTGGAACAGCGTGATATTTTTGTTTTGTACCCAAAGCTTTAATGAACCTTTTGTGAACACTTGCAAGAATTCTAAAAATTTTTTGTCGTGAATTCTAATAAATAATAACATAATTTTCTTGTTTTTTACGTCAGAATATTTGCATATATGGATTAAAGATAAAGTGACAAATATAAATATATTTTTTTAATTCGATATATATATTATGTAGTATGTATGTGGGTGAATATAAATTCAACAAATTTTCGGTGCAATTGCATATTTAAGTAATTATTATACAGTCAAATACTGAAGAAAAAAAACCAAGCTACAATAATAAAATCAACAACAAACAGAAGAGCGTAAGAGCAAATTTCGCAACGAAACTACCACGAAAAGCAACACTGTTAAGTACTCAATTACACAACGCAACCTAGCTGACAAGCAGCAACGCAGAGTTGCAGTTGTTTGCTGGGGTAAGGAGTTCTTTCGTAAGCATTTGTTTTTTGTGGTTATCAAATTCAATCTAAGTATTTAACTAAACAATAAAAACCATTTAAAACGATTCACAAATACACACAAAAAAGACCCATTTTTCTTTTTTCAAAAACATTACTATTGAGAATGATATTTTTTGGCAAAAAATTTGTAATATTTGTGAACCGATTTGTGAACAAAATGCAAAAATTCCAATATACTTTTAAATTTTATTTATGATTTTTTTTTTTTTCAATT
The DNA here is from genome assembly GCA_947397865.1 of Polietes domitor. Taxonomy (NCBI): domain Eukaryota; kingdom Metazoa; phylum Arthropoda; class Insecta; order Diptera; family Muscidae; genus Polietes; species Polietes domitor. Next base: position 152,082,689 of record OX377619.1, on the reverse strand, counting down.
TGTTTTCTTGCGAAAAACAGAGGTTCATTAAAACGTTCGTTTAAAAAATATCATTCCAAAAAAATGGGTCCCCAGTTTTGAGAAAAATTAAACTGAAAAGTGTTAAAAGAGTTTTAAGAAAAAGTTCAAAAATTTCTTAAGAAAGCAAGTTGAGAAAAAAAGATTTTAGTTTTGAGGAAAAAGACAGCCTTGAAAAATGAAATGAGAAGGAAAAGCTTAAAAAGAGTCTATACAAATTCAAAAAGTTTCTTTTTTGTATTTTCTTTGAAATGCATGTAAAATCGTTTATTTTGCAGCGTGATTTTAATGAAAGCGAACGATTTTCATTACATATATTTTTTTTTTCGTTTTCAAATATTTTGAAGTGAATTTGAGGTGTGGTTTGGAATACTTTTCGTCATATTTTTTTCTAGGTGGAAAGTTGTGTTTTTTTTGATTTTTTACTTTATACATTTATATTACAAAACTAAAGCCAAAGATATGTATTTTGTTTTAGTTTGAAAATTAAAAATCATTAGTTGATATAGATTTTTTTTATAGTTTCTGGTTAAGTTTGTTTTTGTTTTTGCCACAAGTAATTTCCCAAATTCACTTGTATTGAAATCTGTCTCATAAGTATCTTTTGTAATTGAACGCGTTTACATAGTATTTGCAAAGAATGTTCAAAACATTTTAGTACTAAGTTTTCGATTCGATTTGAAAATGTCTTAGCATAACAATAACTCAGTTTCCAGTTCGATTTGCGCGCTAGCAATTCAGAAAATTAAAATTGTGTAGTACCTAGGGTGGTATGATTAATTTAAATTACTCATACAACTCGGTGTACGTTATGTATATTTAACATCCCACTATGAATATTAAATTGTGTTTTTAACGCTTAAACGAATTGATCTAGATAAACTGGAGGCTAGAAATATTTAATTTAAAAATCTTCTATCAGAATCCGCTGGACTCTCTCATGTGTGCAACCAAAAATTACATTTTATCGGCTTTGTAATATATATATGGCGAAAATTTCCAATATAATTTTATTCACTCCACATATTGCGTTTTATTATTGAGTTGAGTTGATCAACCGAAGTAGTATTCGGTGAAGTAGAGGATGACTAGTACATTGGGTGGTATGATTAATTTAAATTACTCATACAACTCGGTGTACGTTATGTATATTTAACATCCCACTATGAATATTAAATTGTGTTTTTAACTCTTAAACGAATTGATCTAGATAAACTGAAAATCTTCTATTAGAATCCGTTAGACTCTCTCATGTGTGCAACCAAAAATTACATTTTATCGGCTTTGTAATATGTATATGGCGAAAATTTCCAATTTAATTTTATTCACTCCACATATTGCGTTTTATTATTGAGTTGAGTTGATCTACCGAAGCGGTATTCGGTGAAGTAGAGGATGACTAGTACATTGGGTGGTATGATTAATTTAAATTACTCATACAACTCGGTGTACGTTATGTGAATTTAACATCCCACTATAAATATTAAACTGTATTTTAAATGCTTAAACGAATTGATCTAGATAAACTGGAGTCTAGAAATATTTAATTTAAAAATCTTCTATCAGAATCCGTTGGACTCTCTCATGTGTGCAACCAAAAATTACATTTTATCGGCATTGTAATATGTATATGGCGAAAATTTCCAATTTAATTTTATTCACTCCACATATTGCGTTTTATTATTGAGTTGAGTTGATCAACCGAAGTAGTATTCGGTGAAGTAGAGGATGACTGTCTGAATGATGATCTTTTTTTGGGTATAGTCAGCAGAATAATATTAACATTTGGTTTTGTTTGATGGATCATATAAGGTAGCAGATGAATATCATAAAACTGTAGAAATCTGGGGAAGAAAATCTGCTCAGTTCGGCAGCTTTTGACTAAACATCGTCATGTGTAATAGCTCAATATAAAGAGGTAGCTTAGATCAATATTTGGAAGCATGATAAACCCAATGGAAGGTCAATTTAATTCTAGATTCTAATGAAATATTGGCTTAACATTGATAAATGTAACAAAAATGATCACGAACCGGTATATTATGGAAGAGATCTATTTACGGAAATAGTTTTATATATTAATATAATTATTCTATTCTGCTATAATTAATTTATGAAACTGTTGAAAGTCAGATAAATATATTTTATCTCAAAACTTAACATCTACTATGAATGGTCTTAACGTAGTGAATGGTTTCACTGAATGTTATTTATCATTAAAATAATTATCATAAGATTGAATCGGACATCGTTTGAAGAATATAATGTTTAGGAACATTATAGATAGTGGTTATTTATGAGTAGGATCAATATTTCCCTTTAGCATATTCCTATAATGAATCTGCAGTATAGTTTTGTGGAACATTTTAACCCTCTAGCACCTCAATACAGGGGTCTTTCTGGTCTCTTTTTGTGCAACTTTGTCCGTACTGGGTGCAAAACAGTCCCGCGAAATTGAATTATTCGGTGCCAAATTTCACTATAAGTCACAGAACAAATGAGAGCAGTAGATATAATTTGGATGCATAAAATATCAGTTCCAATTTGGAAATTTAAACAAAAATTTTAATTTTTCTTTTGGCTCTTGGCAATTCTATATCGTAATCAAATAAGACTTTTATGGATGAATATCTCTTGAATATACGACAGTCCTATGGGTTATATTCCATATTTATTTCTGTCATTAAGCCTTCAATATCGTTGCAATAAACAAACGTTTTGGATTCGTTAAATGAAAAGTATGCAAATAAGTTTCTTCAAACAGAGTATAAATGATCGAATCAGCAGTTTTATTTTGTTCTACTGTGTAATCCATTCCTGGTTTAAACAAATGAGCGTCCTATTTGAAATTGAAATGATGCATATTTCAGTTCAAAATATTCTTTATATACAGCGGCCTATTCACACTTGATATTAATACTACTATAAAAAACGATGTTCTTTCACCCATATTTATATTCGCTAACTGTTTAGATACTATTAATCCAATAATTCAGAACATTTATTTATTATGAATTAGAATACAAAATTAATATATATTTTAGTTATAGGTCCAGGGATTGAGCCGGGTAACGAAGACCATTAAGCTAGATGTTGCAACGGTAGATCAGAGCCTCTGGTGGGAATCGAACCCATAACACTCGCGCTGATAGCCTTGCACTAGGTACCGGTTCGATTACATCCATCTATATATTTCCAAAAATTATGACTCCAGAGGTCTTAAACGTGAAAATGATCGTCTATGTATTGATAAAATAACCATGCCCATGAAATTGCATACTTTAATTTGCTTAAAGTTTTCATTTGAATATTTATTGAGTTTGTTTTCTTATTTTATTTATACAATATATTTACTATGGAACTACCCCATGACGTATAATTGCTATTAATAAGAAACCTTGATGTCGTATGAGTAATATTTAAACGCTAGAAATCATGCGTGTGATTAAATCAACAACGAGTAAAAATTGTAAATTTGGCAATTTTGCAACATTCGCCTAAATTAATTGCATTTCAAAGACACGACCGAGGTCTTAAACGTGAATATGACTCTTGTATGTATGGATAGAATAAATGCGGCAATGCAAATTCAAACACTAATTAGCTTAAAGTTTTCATTCGAATTCTTATTAAATTTGTTTTCTTATTTTATTTATACAATATATTTAGTATGGAACTACCCCATGACGTATAATTGCTATTAATAAGAAACTTTCATGGCGTATGAGGAATATTCAAACGCAAGAAATCATACGTTTCATTAATGATCCACAATGATAGAGAATTATCAATTGGAAATTTCGCAACATTCGCCTAAATTAATTGCATTTAAAAGGCACTGCCGAGGTCAGAAACGTGAATATGACTCTTTGTATATTGATAGAATAACTGTGCCAATGAAACTGCATACTTTAATTTGTTCAAGGTTTTCATTAGAATTCCTATTAAATTTGTTTTTTTTTATTTTATTTATACCATATATTTACCAAAGCAGTGCCCCATGGCGTATAATTGCTATTAATAAGAAGCCTATATGGCGTATTAGCAATATTCAAACGCAAAAAATCATACGTATGATCCATCCATTTTGTATATTCATTTGTATCATTACAAAAATTATGACTGCCAAGGTCCAAAACGTGAATAAGACTATTGGTATATTGCTAGAATAAATGTGTCAATAAAACGGCACACTTTAATTTGATGAAATGTTTCATTTGAATATTTTTGAATTTGTTTTCTCATTTTATTTATACAATATATTTACTACGGAAATCCCACATGTCGTATAACTGCTATTAATAAGAAACCCTCATGGCGTATGAGCAATATGAAAACGCAAGAAATCATACGTTTGATTAATGATCCACAATGAGAGAGTATTATAAATTGGAAATTTCGCAACATTTGCTCAAAACTTATTGTACTTCAAAGAATATGACTCTTTGAATAATGAGGGAATAACCGTACGAATGAAAATTCAAACACTAATTTCCTTAAAATTTTGATCCAAATTCTTATTAAATTTGTTTTCTTATTTTATTTATACAATATATTTATTACTATGGAAATCCTCCATGACGTATAATTGATATTAATAAGAAACCTTCATGGCGTATGAGCTATATTTAAACGCAAACAATCATACGTTTGATTTTTAATGATCCACAATGGGAGAGAATTAGAAATTGGTAATTTTGCAACTTATTGTATATCAAAGACACTTTCAAAGAATTTGGCGAGTTTGTAGAAATTTTGATAACGATAGCATTTAAAATAGAGGCTGTATAGATATTACCGGAAAACAAAAGAGAGGGAAAACAATGAAAAGAAATGAACAAAGTAAAATTTCGAAGAATAATGAGGACATCGTAAACGAAAAACTAAAAATTAGAAGAAGTGTTTTGAGAATCGTATTGACTTCGTTTAATTGTACTTGAAAGTAACAATACTATTACAGTGAATTAGTTACACACACACACACACAGAGATAGAAGAAAATTTAACGATTATTTTCAAACACAGCTGTTTGGAATTACTCTGAATTATATTTGAACGAGTTTTTGAAGTAAACATAGAATAGGAACAAAGGAAAAGTAAACGTATATAATATATATAGAATATAGAATAGTATTTGGGTGTGTAGTTTGTTTGGAATTTTGCATATAATATGAATATTTAAGGACTATTATATACTTTTCGTTTTGCTGGTTAACGACAACGACAAAGAGTTTTGCTTTCGATTGATTTTTTTGTTCAGTTAAACGTTGGCAAATCATAAGTAGAATTATAAGAAGAATTTACCAACACAACACACACACAACGGGTAAGAGAAAATTACACACATAAAAAGAGAACAGGAAATGAGGGTTAATGAAACAAACAAAAAATCAGAAAACAAATAAAACGTTAACTGAAAATGAGTAACAAAAACCAGGAAACGGATGTAACAAAACAACATATATGTTAGAATATTGATATATATTTGTAACAGTTATATGAGAATAGTAGTAACGAATAGCAGTAAGTTAATAGTAAGAGTAGTAGTAGTAGCAGTAGTAGTGGTGGTAGTTGTAGTGGTAGTGGTAGTAGTAAGAGTATTAGTATTAGTAGTAAAGAGTTAGATTATTATATATTTTATTGTTTTGTTTTAACGTTTTTTAAATATTGAATATTTGAATATATATGAAGATATATATGTATTTAGAGAGTATTGTATATAAATATATGCAGTTAATTTGTTTTTTTTTTTTGGTTAAAAGTAAAAAAGTAGAAATATTTTTAAATGCAATCGCTACCTAACAGGGGGATTGCATCAGATACTTGGGGCAATGTCTCAGCTACAAGGTTGAGAAACACTGTGAGCGATAGAAGAATTGTAACTCCTGCAAAAAAACAATAAACAACACAAGAATAGTTTCGTTTTTTCTTTTCTTTTTTTAGCGGTGTTATAAGTAAATAAGTAACCGGTAACGTAAGTCAAAAAAAAACAACACAAATTTAAAATTATATTTTTTAAATTTTTTTTTTTCGAAAATAAAATTTTTCTAAAATCAAAATTTTTGGTAAATAAAATTGAGTTTATTTTTTTTTTGGTTGTTGTAATTTTTTTTCACATATTGTCTTGTTTGTTTGCAATAGTTTTGTTTCTGGTTTTAGTTTTATTTTGTTGTTGGAGCGTTTTATTTTCTGTGTTTTCTTTGCTTTGGGCTTCAATTTCTTTTAGAAGTGTTGGTTTCTGGAGGGTTTGACGGGTGGGGTGGGGGTTTGATTTGGTTTCGGGGTTAGGAGTGTAATTGTTTTTCAAAAATTTGCTTGGTTTTTTGGGGCTGGGGTTTCTTCGTGGATTTTTTGTTGCTGTTTTTTTTCGTTCTTTTTTTCTTCTTTTGATGGAAATGAGGTTTGGTGGAATGTTTTCTTTTCAAATTTTGATTTCAAAATGTTAGCTTGATGATGATTTTGTTGGCTGTTTACTGTGTTGTAGTTGAATTTTGTTTATGTTTTTATTATTATATTATATTTTTTTGGTTTTTACGATATTCGTTTTTGTGGGATTTTCAAAGCAGGTTGTCCACAACAGTCAGTTTATTAATTACACAAGATTGCGTGACTAATTTCTCAATTGTCAAATGTTAAACGAAAAGAATTTTTGAAAATAGTTGTCTGCTCGAGCTAGAGGGAATTTAGACGTGAAAAGTTTTTCTACGAACCATGCCGGCGTACCAAGGTTCCTTTATTCTTCCAAGAGAATAAAGAATAAAAAAGAATAGGTCTTCCTCTATCCCAACTCTTGTTCAAGATGACTTCTCTAAACCGGTTGACAAAACTATTGGCTGAAATGTTTGCAAGGAATTCCATACCATATATTTTGTTTTTCAAATGCGTGACCTACATTTCAAGACTTGTCCTTTGTAAGTGCTCTTCGACGCTAGCACATCCACACCACAACCTTTTCAATCCCGAAGGTTCGACCCATTCTAAGAAAGGAGAGGGTGCGAACTACCTCTTGATTGGGATTTGCTTTGCGTTATCCAAGTTAACAAGATATTCGCTAACCCGGTTGACAAAACTATTGGCTGAAATGTTGGAAAGGAATTCGTTCTTGTTCGCATCTAGTTCAGTGCCTCAGATATTTTTTCAATTACTTGGCACAAACCAGATGTAGATCCCCGGGCCCGGCTGGCTTTTCAATACTTATCCTATGCTCTACTAACACACCACTTTCAATACCGAATACCATCCAAGGGTATTTCCAGCACTTTGGAAGGTTGCGAAGCTTCAATCCATTCCCAAGAAAAGAGAGGCTCCAAACTACCGGCCTTTTGGGATTTGTTCTGCGCTCTCCAATTTCACGGAGTTAGACTTGTAGTCACCCTCTTGGAGGTATGTCTTTCTTTGTGATCATTAGTCTGGCTACTCGGAGTCAATGTATGAGGGATTCCATTCCCAAGAAAAGAGAGGCTGCGAACAACCGGCCGATTGGGATTTGTTCTGCGCTCTCAAATTTTACGGAGTCTAACTAAAGTCAGTCTTGGAGGTATGGGTTTCTTTGTGATCCTAAGTATGACTACTTGAACTCAATGTACGAGGGACCTGATGGAGCTCCCATCGGTCGTTGCTCTGGCTATCTCTAAGGTATTTGATAGAGTCTGGCGTAACGTGCGTCAGATCAAAGCTGATAGCTTTTGGTGCCAACATCTCTTAATTTATTTCGAGATTCCTCAGAGATCGCATATATTGAGCGCAGGTGTTTCAAAGGACTATTATTCTCTTTCTCGTTTTCTTATCTTCAATTACGACTTTCCGGTTCAGATTTGTCAATTCCGCATACCATCCTTGGGTATTTGCGCAGCTCATTTGAAGGTTCAACTCATTTCTAGGAAATGTGAAGTCGCTCTCCAATTTGATGGAGACTAACACTAGTCACTCTCTTTTGAGGCAATTGAAGATCAATGGCTTTCCTAATGATCCTTAGTATGTCTACTTGGAGTCAATGTGCGAGGGCCCTGACAGAATTTCCGTCACAACGTTGGATTCATCCCCCAGTTTGGATAATAATCCGAGAGGTCTTTGGTCTAGATATCTCCAATGTCTCTCATATCAAAGCTTATCGCTGTTGGTGTCGACAGTGACTTTTCTCGATTTATTTCGAGCTTCCTCACAGACCACACTATACGATGCTGAAATTACAGTCTATCGATGTATGAGAGGACTTTGGTGTAGATACATCCAATGTCTCTCATATCAAAGCTTATCATATTATATTATTGGATAAGAATCCGAGAGGTCTTTGGTCTAGATATCTCCAATGTCTCTCATATCAAAGCTTATAGCTGTTGGTGTCGACAGTGACTTTTCTCGATATATTTCGAGCTTTCTCACAGACCACACTATACGATGCTGAACTTACAATCTATCGATGTATGCATCAGTTATACAGCAGCGAAGGTGGTCCTTCGGCTTAGGGAATCGAGTATGTTATTCAGAACTACACATGGACATGTCTCTATTTTTAAATTCGTGGACGCCATAGGAAGGGGCAAATGGACGTGCGCACTATATGGCAGCGAAGAAAAATACAGGGTAAAACCTTTAAAATAACCCATTCCAAGCCCAGAAGATTGGGCGTCCAACTACGTCATAGAAGCCGATGGAATATCAACATTCAACGACGGCTCACAAAAGCAGCAGGGCACTGTGACAGGTCTATACCAAATCCCTAGATCTAAAAATCTCCACCAGACTCCTTGATGAATGTTCGGTCGTCCAGGCAAAAAAATACCATTAACATTGCCGAAATTTAGAACTGGATATACCTCCGACTAACTTCAAAATCTTTGTCGACAGTTGGGCAGCTCTCAAGGCCTTAGACTCGAGCACCACAAAATCACGTGTCAGGCATCGTAATAGAAGCCGATGAATTCTCAATCTTCAACGACGTCTCAAAGACTTAAGAAGGGCACTGGGACAGGTCTATACTATGAATCCCTAGACCTAAGAATCTCCACCAGACTCCTTGATGAATACGATTAAAATTGCAGAGATTTTGGAAGGGGGTATATCTCCGACTAAATTCAAAATCTATATCGACAGTCGTGCAGGTTTCATATCTTTAGACTCAAAAACCATAAAACCACGTTGCAGCATGGACTGAGCCCCAAATTCAGATGCTCTGATGGATACCAGGACATGGAAATATCCAAGACAACGAAATTACAAATTACGTCGACGAACTGCACGCAGAGAAGAAATATGAACTTAACGAGAGCATCATGTTATGATGGGGATTATGGTTGGGATAATCGTAGTATGGCTAATCATAATATGATCACTATGACCACATCATGTTTTGCTATAACTATATTATGATTACGTACAATCATTATTTTCAACCTTCAATTGCCTTAGCTGTAATCATATTATGATTGCAACAATCATATGTCTTCTCTGCATTTGGCAGCGGCAGAAACCAGGACGAGGTTGAAATCAGTAAGGAATTTCAGGATAGCTTGATCTATTTGGCCGATCATAGATGTGACATACACCAAAGAATTGTTTTCCTTCGACAAATGAACTCTCAGTGTTCTTCCTTTCGAAGACTTCTGTAGAAGCTGTTAAGATGAAGAAGAGGAGGAATCTAGTAAAAGACTGCGAGAGTATCGTCTCCTTGTGATATAGGCTCTCCGATGACCTTATCGATTTAACAGATGTTCCTATTAAACCCCTCGTCCGATTTATGGAGAAATTCTCCTGGTGCAAGGGAGCCATTGGAAATGTCTAATTATAATATAATAATAATTGTAATTTCTTTCCTTCAACATGTATTTAGGTATAATATGATGATGTTGGCAACATTGGTATGAAAGTTCGAGATCTAATCAGGCTAAAACCACGTAACTTCCCATGAGTCCGTCCGACTATCCACCCATCCATTCGTGTGTGCAATCGTCCGCCTATTCATCTCTACGTCCGTGTTCCGGTCCTCATATCCATTCCCAACCCATCCAACCAACTCAATTATCCTTTTTGGATCATTAGTTTGGGAAAATGTTTTAAGGTGTACATCCAGAAAAGACATCCCAATCGATCGAGGAAATTATCATCCAGGAAAGACATGCTGTCCATCGGAACTGTTTGAGAGTATGTAGTGGATACCGCACAATTTCTCTGGAGGCTTCATGTGATATAATCCCAATCGATATAACAGCGGGGAAATTTTCAAAAATATATAGAAAGAAAATCAGAAACCCGGAGATGTCCATACGAAATAGGCAAAGGATGTGGGAGAACTCTCCTTGCGTTCGTTGGACTTACAGACTGTATCCCCCGGTAAATCGCAGTCATGGAGGTTAACTATAAGTGTCGAGTGAAGATTTCAAGTGTCTGGACTTTTCAAAGCTGTGAAAGAAGTAATTCATTACTTCTGACCTTCTCTATATCTACACCAACTTAATCAAGACCCATATAAGTTGAGGTGTTCCAAGATCAACGCTGGAGATTGGTGGTAATGATAAGTAAGAGATGGGATATCCCATTCTGCTCTCTCTTTCACTCTTGTGAACACCGTTCAGACACTGTGTGACGTATAATTGATATTAATAGAAATACATTGTGGCGTATGCGAAATATTCAAACTAAATAACTCATACCTGCATCATAGTTCATACGTAGGCATTTTGGTATTGAAGTTAGATTTTTTACTTTCCACGGATTGTTTAAAGTTTTGTAAATTTGAGACTTAATTCAAAATTGGCCACTTCTATTCGGACATTTTAGGAGAAGATCTATAGACAAGAAACTATATAAATAAAATATCTCCTAATTTTTCAAATTCAAAGTATCAAAATATTTAAATTAACTTTCAACTGCTCAACTGATTCAAAAATCATTGAGAAAAAAATTAAACCATATACATTAGCAACACCTTTCAACTCCTTAAGCCTTGTCTTTACTTTACCAATATACAATTCGAGGAGCCTTAAGGATTAATACCACTGTTAGAAATGTTGTCATTATTACTTCCTTGCTGCTGACACAGTGTCTCGGTGAAAATGGCGACGACGACGACGACAATTTCCACAATTGTACGTAAAACTTCAACGATAAATTCCATTTGAAATCTCCACGCTGATGACTGCTCTCACAGATTCTCACAACACATATCCAACACATTGTTGGACCGGAATGGAAGTATTCCATTTGAACGAGTATTCAAATGCACAGCACAAGTGCAAAAACTTTTGGTAATTTCAACTTCAGCAGCAAACATTACATTGTTGCTGTTGTTGATGCTGATGATGCTGAGCATTCCTGGCCCGAGGGCCAACAACAGGGATCACAATTGAAACGTAGTGGCTGGTAATGCAGCACGAAGCTGATGGTCAATTCCAAAAGTTAGACGAACACAGTTACCGCACTCCCCGTCCTGGCCTGTCGCAGAGATCTGCAGCGGGCAGACGGACTTTAGTTCAGGAACAACTGCAGTCCGACAAACAGGAGTGCCCCCTCCACTGCAACGTCAATACCAACACCAGCAGCAACAACAACATTGTCAACAATACCAGTGTGATAACAACTGGTAATAAAAGTCATAAGAGATTCCAAAGGACACACACACATACATACATATATACAAAAGGGAAAACTTGTTGGCATAGTTGCCAACTGCCATTTGCACAAAACTTCATTTCGGCAAAGGCGCCGAAAACCCCATCGACTGAGGAAAATCCGTGGAAAATCTTTAAAGTTGTTGCTACACCAAATGTCGTCGTTGCCACGGTCACCACCAGCAGATTTTTCGCACGTAATCAATTCTTGTGTGTGTGTGTGTGCGCGTGGATGTGTGGTAGTGTTGGTTGTGGCCTGAAATGCTGCTGAAATCTGCATGTCCGGGTGGAAAAAAAGCAGAAACAATCCAACGTATTTCATTAAAATGATAAGGAAAAAATTGCTGAAAACCACAAATACTAGGGTATTTGTTGGAATTTATTTCCCTTTGGCTACAATTTCTCTCAGGACAAACGGGGTATGCGGAGGGCGGGGTGAAAAGAGATTGTTTGAGTTGGGGGATAGGTGTGAGTATTGGTGGTCTTAACACATTATTCGGGCCATGTGTTATTTAAGGACTGAATCACGTTTACAAATTAAATGATGTTTGCAACGCGTTGGCGCTGGCCAGCGGGAAAGGAGGCAAGAATTCGTTAACTAAACCATATTTATTTAAGGCCAAATCGCCAACGGTGGCACAGTGTTTGGAAATGTTTTGACGTTCAATATGAATATTGAAATTAATGGAAATTGTTTAGTCAGTAGACTGAAGGATCAGTCCTATGGATGGATGTGAGAACTGAGGGATGATGGAAATACTTATGGAAACAGGCGAGACGACGTTGACATAGAACGAGCGCGTACGTGGATTGAAATCTAGATCTTTATGTAGAAATCAAGTGGAAGTATAAAGCTGGATGATGAAAGAAGAATAGTAGGTAATAGAAGAAGAATAATAAGAATAGAAGGCCAACGGTCAGGGAATTGTGCAGCTATTTAATAATTATCTTGGTGATGATGTTGGCAATTATGGTCAATATTGGTCAATTATGTAGGAAAGTCGCGCTTTTAATTTGGCTTAAACTACCTGACTTTCATCCCACAACTCCGTCAGGATAACTATACATTCGTCTTTCCATCCTTTTGTCTGTTTGTGTATTCGTCCGTCTCTCCTTTCCTATTGTTGGTGTAGCTAAAGTATATTCTTGATGATTATATTGGTAACATTGGTGCATTCAACTATGTAGGAAAGTCGCGGTTCTAATCATGCTCAAACTACCTGTCTTCCACTCTCCAACACCGCCAGGCCGACTATCCATCCATTAATCCAGTAACGTCAACTATGCAGGATAGTCGTGGTTCTAATCAGGCTTGTCTGCCTGTGTAACCGACCGCATCTCCATCCCTACATCTGAAGCAGTTATTATGACGATGTTGGCAACATTGGTGCAGTAGACAGTGTGACTGACATCCACTATGTAGGAAAGTCGCGTTTCTAATTAGGCTTAAACCGCCTGACTTCCGCTCCCATACAACGTCAGACCGACTCTCCATTCATCTATGCATCCATTAATCCAGGGACGTCAAGATAGTCGTGGTTCTAATCAGGCTTAAACCACCACTCCCCAACACCGTCAGACCAACGATCCATTCGTCTATCCTTTCGTCTGTAGGTTTAACCGATCGTCTCTCCATCTACAACCAACTCCATTTTTTGGATCGCCTGTCTTGGAAAGCGTTCTAAGTTATATCCAGCCATCTGCCGAAGGAGCTGTCTGAGAGTATGCAGTGGATACCGCAGCATTTATCTGGTAGCATCATGCATGTTCGAGGGAATAAACTCAATCGATATAACAGGGAGGGAATTTTCAAAAATATATTCTTCTGTCCTTCCATTCGCCAATTTACATAACCGTCCGCCTCTCCATCTCTATGTCTGTGTACCCCTCCGCCTATCCATCCAACCAACCTTTATGGATCGCCTGTCTGGCGCTCTCCAGTCGTTTCAGTCGCCCCAGGAATGGCATGCTGTACATCATCCGTAGGAGTTGTCTGCCAGTTTGCAGTAAATACCGCACCATTCTTCTGAAAACATCGGGCTTGGTCGCAGCTATAATCCCAATCGATATAACAGCGAGGGAATTTTCAAAAAGTGAACTCACCTTAAGGTCGTTGGACTTACAGGCTGACCGCCACTATCAATAGGGATGGATAAATCTCAGTCACGGGGAGGTTAACTTGAACTCGGCGCAGTTCATATCGTGGCATGGATGATATAGGTCCAAGTATGTCCATGCGATATAGGCAAACTATTTGGAACAACTCTCTTGATGGTCGTTGGCTGTACCCCACTATCGATGGGGATGGATAAATCTCAGTCATGGGGAGGTTAACTACAACTTGACGCAGTTCCAAAAAATCCATCTCTGACAGGAGACTTAAGTGTGATACCCCGGAAAGTCAAAACGCCTAGAACGGCTACGATGTCGGGCAGGAGACTTAAGTATGAAACCACGGGTAGTCAGGTCGCCTAGGACTTACGTTCGGCTATGAGGTATGACAGGAAACTTAAGTCTGATACTACGAGTAGTCAGATCGGCTAGAACTTGTTTTCGGCTATGAGGTCTGACAGGAGTCTTAAGTCTGATACAACATGTAGCAAGATCATCTAGAACTTGCTTTCGACTATGAGGTCTAACAGGAAACATTAGTCTGATAGCCAGTTCGTCTAGAACCTTCTTTTGGCAACAAGGTCTGACAGGAGACTTAAGTCAGATTCCAATAGATAGATCGACTAGAACTTGCTTTCGGACACGAGTTCTGACAGGAGGCTTGAGTGTGAAAGTCAGGTCGCCTAGAACTTGCTTTTAGGCTACGAATTCGGACAGGGGTCTTAAGTCTGATACAACGGATAGTCAGATCGCCTAGAACTTGCTTTTGGCCACGAGGTCTGATAGGAGACTCAAGTCAGATACCACGGGTAGTCAGAACGCCTAGAACTTGCTTTCGGCAGGAGACTTAAGTCTGATACCATGGTTAGTCAGGTCTATGACTTGCCGGCAGCTACGAGGTCTGACAGGAAGCTTAAGTATGATACCACGGGTAGTCAGATCGCCTAAAACTTGCATTCGACTACGAGGTCTGTCAGATTCTACAGAACTTGCTTCTAGATGACTTTTGGTGACGCCCATTTTGTCAGATTCTATAGAACTTGCTTCTAGATGACTTATGGTGACGCCCATTTTGAATGGTGGGAAGAGCACTTGTACCATGTGGAGTTGCACACAGTCGGGTGATGCGTCTCATAGAGCAGCAGCGGTTGCATGGCTCAACCCGTTCTCCATCATCGGTGCTCCTGTGGAGGACTCCAATTTTGGCGTCGCATGGTTACGAGCACCTGTTTGGTGATGCACCACGATTAGAGCTTCATGGACGCTGTCCATCCACATCTCCCCGTCTACCCATCAATTCTTCAATGGACCTGGTGTCAAAATCCCTCAAAATATTCCACATCTTCCAAACACGTACAAACCTCATTCATATTGGTTCTCTTCTTTTTTACAAGCATTTCCATCCAATGGCATATTTGTCCACCTACTACACGGTGGACACAGTTCAAGCATACATACCATGATAGAAACCTTTGGCAGACCACCGTCTTTTTTTTTGCTGGCCACTTTCAAAGAAGGATTCGTTTTTTGTTGTTGTTGCAGAACAATTTTCAATGTTAGAACGTAATGAATTTTCATGAATCTTATTTGGAATTCGTTGATTTCGGTCGTGCTTTAGTACCTTTGCCACAAAGACTGATGGGGCATACACTTGTCCATGCCGAAGCTCATGAGCACAGAAGCCACAGTCCTCGAGCATATCCACCTACTCGTACATATTTCAATGTATTTACAGGGAGTTGTTGAACATAGTGCTGACGTGTTGTATTGAGCTCTCTTACCGGTCGAGAGAGAGAGAGGGGGCGGCGGTGTTTTGGCAAACAAACTGGCAGGCCACTGGTGAAACTGGCAACTGCATCACACGTCCGATGATGTTGGTGTTTCATTGAATCAAACACAACCAATTCATCTACTTCGATTTGTAATGGCCAATACGTGGTGGAGACGTGCATGTGCGTTGGTCGGTCATGTTCTAAGGATTGCACCAAATCTAAACATGTTCCTTTGCACTCTTTTGCCACTGACTCTCGAGCACATATTGCAAGCCAACAGTTTGCAAAATTGCATTTTTCTCCTTCGTCCTAGAGATGCTTGTTGTGAAATGAAAGTGTTCTTGGCGCTTGTGGCTGCTCCTTGTGCCCCGAGTGTTGGTCTGTGGGAGAAAAACACTTGACGGGCGGTTACCTTTTTTTAAGGTAAGGGCAATTGATTTTTGGGGTTTGAAAAGCTATTTGTCGGGATGAAAAATGACCAGGTATTGATAGACAGTAATTACGTACATTTTGGATGCGTACTAATTGCTGGCAGTTACCAATTGAGGTGCTACGAAATAACAGGATAACGGTGGAGTGCGAAACTTTGAATGGGGGAGTTGTATGCGATAGAAAGCAGAGTTCATGGGAATGTGAAGTGGCTTGGAAGGGTAGGCAGTTTATTGTCATGTTGTCTTTGACTTTAAACTCCAGTATCAACAATTTAAATATTTACTATTGCTTTCGAAGATGAGATAGCTTTCATTTGGGGGGGATTATGTGTATAATATGTCAGTTTCCTAATAGGCACGTTACCGAGTGAAGGATAAGGACTTAACAATACATTCTTGGATTCCGAATACATAAAAGGGGATGCTGATACAAACAATTTCCATTGGTATCTTGTTATCACATCAAATTGGATAGGGAATTGAATGTATTGTAAGGAGGGGAGTGAATGGCTTGAGGTTCACGGTCTGTCGATATTCAAAACAAATAAATAATTATATTCAAAACAAATAAATTACATAGTCCAGTGGAATGCTAATGGGATAGCAAAACGTTAAGACATAGGCTATTCTATACAATCTCTCCAACTCAACCCTGCTGCTTGTACAAATGAGACTCTGTCGTTCGAACTTGGGTGGAGTGATTAAATTCAATGCAAACGGCCAGCATGGAGGCGATGTTGGGAATCCAGCCCAATCGGCCCATAAAATCGATTAATGAAACCAGACGGTCCTAAGATCCACGAAAGGAATTAATAATATTAATAACAAGGCTGAAGTCGGACGGGGCCGACTATATGATACACTCCTCTTTCTATCCGAATACCATTCAATTCGGTAAAAAAGTGAAAACGGAGAGGATTCATGTATGTTTCCTAATCATAGGCTAATATGACCAGACCCAATTTGTCAAATCGAGAAGAATATTTGTATTGGGACTATATCTAAACATAGAATGAAGTGACCTACTTACACAATAGGTGCTTCAGTCGCCCCAGGAATAACATGCTGTACATCATCCGTAGGAGTTTTCTGCCAGTTTGCAGTAAATACCGCACCATTCTTCTGAAAACATCGGGCTTGGTCGCAGCTATAATCCCAATCGATATAACAGCGAGGGAGTTTTCAAAAATATATAAATGGAAAAAGTATGTCCATGCGTTATAGGAAAAGAAGGTAAGAGAACTATCCTTAAGGTCGTTGGACTTACAGGATGACCGCCACTATCAATGGGGGAGGTTAACTTGAACTCGGCGCAGGTCATATCGGGGCATGGGTGATTTAGGACCAAGTATGTCCATGCGATATAGGCAAACGATTTGGAAAAACTCTCCTGATGGTCCTTGGACTTACAGACTGTACCCCACTATCGATGGGGATGGATAAATCTCAGTCATGGGGAGGTTAACTATAACTTGACGCAGTTCCAAAAAATACATCCCTGACCGGAGACTTAAGTCTGATACCACCGGCTACGAGGTCTGACAGGAGAGTGTGATACCCCGGAAGAATGAAGTGACCCACTTACAAAATAGATTCTTCCAGTTCAAGTTTAACGTGTTATGCTCTATTTGAAGAAATTCTGTGAAAATACGTGGTTTATGGGCGGGAAAAGTCAAGTCGGGAGCGAAATTTGTATTGAAGCTATATATATATCTGAACCGATCTGACCCATTTTCACTATGGGTTTTTCTAGTGAAAATATAAGATATTTTGCCAAAATTGAAGAAAATCCGTTAAAAAATTTGTGGCATCTAGCGTGAAAAACTGAACCGATTTCAAATTAAATAGCGTTCGCCCTTATCCCGAAAAACTTCGTTGTCCAAAGTTTCGTTTGGTTCTGGCTACAATTGCGACCAGTATTTTGATTAAAAGAACAGATGGACAGACAGACAGACAGACAGACAGACAGACAGACAGACAGACAGACAGACAGACAGACAGACAGACAGACAGACAGACAGACAGACAGACAGACAGACAGACAGACAGACAGACAGACAGACAGACAGACAGACAGACAGACAGACAGACAGACAGACAGACAGACAGACAGACAGACAGACAGACAGACAGACAGACAGACAGACAGACAGACAGACAGACAGACAGACAGACAGACAGACAGACAGACAGACAGACAGACAGACAGACAGACAGACAGACAGACAGACAGACAGACAGACAGACAGACAGACAGACAGACAGACAGACAGACAGACAGACAGACAGACAGACAGACAGACAGACAGACAGACAGACAGACAGACAGACAGACAGACAGACAAACAGACCGACGAACATCGATTTAAAAAGTGATTCCTGGTCGATCGGTATAATTAACAATGGGTCTATCTCGCTTCCTTTAGGGAATTACAAACAAATGCACAAAGACAATACTCTCGTGGAGTTTATAAAAATGGACCCCGTGGATTGCTCCCGCCTCTGAGCACAAGTGAGTCTAATATTACAATTTTAGCTTTTCAAAAGACTTTAACAAACAAGGAAGTGAGTAAAGTGGTCAAATTGTTTCGCAGGGAAGACTGTGACTCTGGATGAAACAAAGGAGAGGGTAGCGTCCGCTACTGTGTCTTCATAGGAAGGAAAGCGCCTGTTAATTCTACTCCCTCAATTGTAAATTCTTAGAAGATGAAGCTTGGTGTAAAGAGTTTAACACTAGGCAATACATTGTGGATGCGTTGAGCTACCAGACAAACAGTGGTACAAGAAAATTCCTTGAGAATTCTCTCAGATATAATAAGTTTATCTAGGAAATTTGTATTGACTTTGAGGGTGTCTTGAATACAATACTCAACCTACATTTATATCCCATTCTTCAGCTTTTTTGAGGTCAACCTGGCGTCAGTAGACTTGCTCGATCATATGCTAAGGAATAAATGGATTTTATCCGATGCAAACTATACTATCAAGATGTGTAGAGCCAATTCAAAGGCAGATAACAGAAAACTGAACTCCTTCACATCGATAATAAGGTCATCTAAGAAGTTCGACTTTAAGGTCATCTCCAATACGATATTCAACCTATGATCGTATCAAATCCTGGATACAGTCGAGTAATATGTGGATTATATGTGGCCAGAGGAATATACTATCTCTACTCCATTGTTCGCCACCATAAATAGTCTACCGAGGATTCTTACTGACGAAGAATGAAATATAACGAATTAGCGACAACTATACAGCTTCTACAATATATATATATACGAATGGATATGGAAGAACTGTAGCTCCAAGCATCAAAGAAGAAATCGATAGGCTTGTCGTACAGAGTGTAAAAGGCCGACGGATGTATGTATTATGTATAGAAAAGTAACCGCGAATTGCTACAGTAATGGATGAAGGATGTATGAAAGAACCGGCTAGGGAATCTACATCGATATCATAACTCGGCTCTCTGATACATAGCTTTATTTTTCACACAGAATCCAAAGGAATTCCAAAGTAAGTCCGAAAGTTCCACGATGAAGGGGAAGGACTGGGCACTACGATCAAGGAGATCACATATATACGATTTTATGAAGGATGGTCACTCAGGTCACTAGTAAGCCGTCGAGGTATGATAAGTCTTGTACAGCTTAGCCGTTAGGTTAAGTTGAAAAAGAGGAATCCTTTTATGCGCTTTAACTAAAAAACCGAGGGAGAAAGTAGATCGGGCAAATTTCCCTATTTTAGGAATTCTGTATCTATCCTGTTCATGATATCCTGTTCATAATACCGACCCGAAAGATGACGGACTCTCAGTCTTGAACAATGAAAAGGAAATGTTCCATCGTTTCGGTGTCCTCCATGTCCGCACTCATCTGAGTCCGAGGGGGCGAAGATGCGTCCCATACCATCGTACAGCTGAGTTCAATTTTGTTCAACCTCATCAGCAATCTTGTTTCATTCTCATTGGTCCGCCTTTCATTGTGCCACCCAACGTGGAAGAGTCCCAGGTTATCCAAAGGGCTAATTTCTTCATTTTCTCTTTTAATTCCTCGTTCTCTCGTCGGGAAAGGTTTAGCGACTCCCATCGATTTCGTTGCCTACGATCATACAGTGCCCTGGCACTTAAGAAAATCTGCCCTATGGTGGAAAATTCCTCATTTCATTCCAACTTCAACGTTTGTGATCGCCTTGATCACTGCTTGGCTATGTGTGCGGATTCTCACGTCCCCAACTCTGGCTTGTCTATTTAATCATTTCACACACTCCGTTATTGCAATAAGCATTGTTTGAATGACAATGATATTGTCCGATAGGCGAAATTTTTTTTCAAATAGAAGTAGATTCCTAGACCTGATTATCCATCCTTATTAGATCCATCTCGACCTAAGGAACCAGCCGTTAGGAGGCAGTTGTATGAGTACAGTGAGCTCCTCGCATATTGAGAGGGGTTCCCTTTAGTTCCTTCGATACGATTCTTCTGGGAAACAATTTTCGTTGGAACATACCTATGGGCTCGAATGAATGCAGAGCGAGAAATGTTTTGCATTCGCGAGTATTGAACCAGATAAATGAACCCCTTGAACATGGGTTTGAGGATATTAGGAATCCCATTAGAATTACTGAATTGCGCCGGTTCCGTTACCTTAAGTATATTCCCCTGGGCATGATATTTTAGGCGTAATTATCGACAATTGATTTATGTTTATCTTATGTTTATACTAGCTTGGTTGGTCCACATAGGTCGTTGTCACAGGAACGCCAACGACCACACCAGTCGGAAAGGTAATTAAAGCGAGCTTGAATGATTGATATTAGATCTCTAATATCAATATCCGATAGCTTGTCAATGTACGATATAATTGTTTCCCGAGGACCATATGTCATGGATTAGGACTGGACAGTTGCACAAGTGCTCTACTGTGTCTTATTTTTCCTCGTTGCTGCAGTTACGGCAGCGTTTGTTGAATTGCAGCTTCCTTCGTCGCGATTGGTTTCCAATTGATCAATAACCCGTCAGCACTGCGATAACTCTGGATTTTGGTTTAGAAGATCTCTGGTATGTTTTTTTTTGTTATATTGAGGCCAGGTTTGTCCGTTAAGTTTCGAAGTTTTTCCACTTGAAATTAGATCGAACTAGCTAACAGTCCCTATCGGTCGTGTTGCGACCAACTCCGTAGCGAGGATACTTAAAGTAGATCATATCCTCGCCAACTTGCCTGAGTTTAGATTTACCAACTTTCCAACCTTGTTTCTCTGATTTTGTAAAAGTTTATTTTATTTACTTCCCCGGAATATCCAAAAAGAAAATCATAAATAAACTCGTCAACTTGCCAGAGTTTAGTTTTACCATCTTCCCAACCCTGTTTCTCTGGTTTTGTAAATGTTTATTTTATTTACATCCCCGGAATATTTAAATATTTAGTTACGACGAGTCGAAATTTCCTTCAGAATTTCGGCCGAATTTGGTTTAGAAGTCGGTCAGACATTGGTACGACGTGGCGGCAAAAACATCAGATTTCCTTCAGCCACGTCGGTCCGACTTCGTGTCAACCACTCCATACGTACTTTTGTAACGATTTCGGATCTGAAATCGGAAGATTTAGCCGACTGTCGGTCCGATGTCAGGCCAATTTCTGAAAGTTTTTTTTTGCTGGGAAGCAACTATCACGGACATTATGATGTAGTCAATACCAATCTAAAGACATAATCAAGGGTCATAAGGAAAATCTGGAAGATCTGCTACTCCAAAATAATGTTTCCTATTAAAAATGAGAGATAATTTAAATATAGAGTGAGTTTCATTTTTCAATTATGGTGAACATTGTCCTTTCTTCTGCATGAGATAGACTGATTGTTGTGGATCCTTCTTCTATTCAGGATAACCTTGAAAATCCATTTCCCCAAATTACTTAGCACTTTTATTGTTTTCAGTTTTCGTGATTTGTAGTTTCGTTCGTGTGTGCATATGTTGTGTGTTCCCCGGGGGGGTAATGTAACTGTTGTTATTATTATTGTTGTTGTTGAAATAAATGATTAATTTTGTTTATAGTTGATTGATTCCACATTGCTTTTTTGTTGAATCTGACAGGTTTTGCTGTTATAAATGACATAATAGATGACTATGATGACATCATCGTATTATGTGGAGTTGCAACTCTACCATCTACTGCGCGCGATTTCAGTTGGTTTGATTTGATTTGGGGTTGGGGTTGGGGTTGGGGCTAGGTTGGGTTTTTTGGTTTGGTTGGGGGTTATCTTTTGAGGGGGGATTTGAAGATGAAATTTGAAATTGATATTCAATTTTCATGAGTTGTTTCGATATGGTTGCTGATTCTATTTAGTTTAGTTTAGCTTTAGAATAGTTTAGACAAGTTACAAGCATTTGTTTTTTTTTTAGTTGAGGAATTTGATTTTAATTAAAAAGCTCTAGTTTTAGTTTTAGAGAAATGTTTTGCTTTATTTAGTATAGTATGTGTGTGGGAAAAAGTGAGTTGTTGTTGTTTTTTTTGTGCTATTTCAGTTTTAGTTTATTAATATTTTTTCGCTTTTTATTTTTTAGTTATTTTATTATTTAAGTTTTATTTGTTTTGTTTAATTTTGAATTTGTTTTTTTTAGTTAAGGATTTTAGTTTAGATTGGATTTTTATTTCCGTGTTTTGTTTTTCGATTTTTTTTTCGGTTCTGATTGAGAGGGAGCGACAGGGGTTTACGTTTCGGTTTGGTTTTCGTGTGTTTTTTGTTTGTAGTTTTAAAGTGCAATTGATTGGTGTTGGCCTTTTTTCAATTTTCTGTTTTTTCTTCTTCTGAATTTGTTATGATTACTATTTAGCATATGTTTTTGTTTTGGGAGTTTAATGTGTTTTGCTTGTGCTTTAGTTTTCTGTTCTGATGTCTGAACATGCTGTGTGGCTGATTTGACAGTTTTTTTTTCGGACAGTTTGGTGATTGGGGTTTTGATGATGATTTTGTTTTCTGTTGCATTTCGTGTCTGTTTTTTTATTCATTGTGATTTGTTTTTGATGTACTTACATGGTGACAGTTTGTTAATTAATTTTAAAATGCTTGTTTTTTGTTGTTCTCAGTTTGTGTTTTTTTATTTACAGTGTGCGACAGTTTTTGTTTGAATGTCATTAGGTTGTCTTATGGAAATGCAACCCTGTTGCATGGCTTCTGCCCAGAGTTGCATTTGTTGCTAAGACTATTTGTAAGGGTATGTTCAATGGTTGACACAGCAAAAAAGTCAAATTGGGTGACATTAGTTCTTAAAAAGGTGTTGCCATATTGTTTTCCACTACAACTACACTGATTTTGGATATGCAATTTTCTCTAAAGGAATAGTGATTTCCAAAAGTTAGCTCGTGGATAGAATTTGATTCTGAATATATATTTTTAGTAAACGTTCGACTGAGAAATACGAAATTAATTTTAGTTACGATCAATAGACTAACTAATCTGGACCCAGACCTAACTAATCTGGAGAACTGGAAACCGATAAAAATAAATGATATTATATTTTATATCCTAAGCAGGATGCTTAACTTCAATATTAGCGATTGTCGTCGAATTTTCTTTTCTCTGTAGCGGTGATCAACTGTCCAGAAAAAATATTAGATTTATGAAGCAGTGCGCCCGTTGTAGAGATACTGAAGGTGCAATGAAGTAAGTATTGCTGAAACTCTGTATGACTCGGGTCATGCAGAGACCGATAGAGCTGTATCTATGTATGCTTTGGTTGCAATGAAAGATGCAAATTGTGCAAGGATTTCCATGTTCAAAAGTTCAAGTCCAAATCCCTGCTGAGACATTTAATTTTTAAACTAGACATAAATCGAGACATCCCCACAAAAATCAGTGATTATTCGGCATCTTCGTAAGGCAATGATATTGTAACTCTCCCTTACTAATCTGCTGAAAATGGAGTGAGTTTTTGGTGGGTATCCATACGTTTCATTTGATAACTTACGAAATCTGAATGCTTCTCTCTGGATCGAAGTTAAATTGTCTCATCAGAAGCGATATTCTGATTTCAAAAAAGAGTAGTTAAATCTATTATCAAGGTTGGGTGACATCAACTAGCCAAACGCATTATACTTGAACACAAAACGATATGAGTGAGGCTTTTGAACTACCATGCGATTGCTCTGATAGGCGATATGAAATAACTGACTGATCTCTTTATATCTCTAAGAGACTTGGATATCCGACTGAACACAATGGCCAAGGGAAACAAATGTGGGCATTTGAATATACGTTCCTGGGCGGAACTGCAATACAGACTACATGATTACATGTTGAAATAGTGGATTTATGGTCTTAGGCTCTTAAGAGGAGTACACATATTCATAATTATAAGTAGCTGCAAAATCCCTTAGACATATTCATACACCACTCAAGGTTTTTCACTCAATGGCTGACATTTCTCAGCGAGATGGCGACTGATACTAGGATTCATCTGATATGTGAAAACAGGGAATGAACTGCTTCTGCTTAATGAGTTTTGGTTTTGACCGGGGGGAGTTTTGGAGGTGGCAGCTTCTAATGTAGGTTAGGTTGGATAACAAAGAGGAGTCCCAGCAACTGCTGTGATTGAGAAAGACTTATGCTCAGGGGCATACACCTTAGCCAGCAAGTCGGCATGTTGTGCTCCCTAACAAAAAACGAAGTGTCTAACAAATTTCTCTATTTTTATAATTCTGTATCAATCATGAACTTCGTTAATTTGACCATGATATGCCCCTAAGGTGCTCCAGGTAAGGTAATATCGACCCCGAAAGATGACATGCTCTCAGACTCGAAAAGGCGCCCTGCACTCATCCGAGACCGATAGCCACACGTGTAGAATTATAGCTCACAGATTGAGAGAGTTAATTGATCATTCGGGATGATCTATGTTATGTTCTATCTATCCTAATTGCATATAGTTTTTCATTCTTTCATATAGTCTAATCACCGTGAAGAGAGTAAGGATGAAATTTAGTCGTTCAGTATATAGTTATATAGCACACAGCTCATTGATTGATAGAGACTTGATTCTCAAGTTCAGGTTGTTCGCAGTAGAACATAATTGCATATAGTTAAGCCTTCTCTCATGATTTAAACTAACTTCACTCTTCAGTACTGCCATGGTGAATTTCAGCATCTTTCTCTCTAAGCAAATTCAGTATTTCTCTTCTCTCTCTTCTTCTTCCTCCCAATGATTCATTCTCCATCTACATAATTGCATATAGTTAAGTCTTCTCTCACGATCTAAACTAACCTCACTCCTATGTACTGTCATTCCAGTCTATTTTCTCTTCTATCTTCGAAATTCCATCATTTCTCTTCTTCACATTGTCTTAAATAGCCTCTCTCTATATCTCTCTGCATATCTATTCTTCTCCCTATACTTCAGAAGGCAATTACGGTTTGGTAAAAATGCTCGGAGGTGTAGAATTCGCTTAATATTCCATAAGAAACTCCAGGCTGTTCTGAGTCTCTTGATTTTTGGCGAAACTAGATCTGAACTACTATTTATAGAAGCGTCAAGTTCATTCGATTGTGTGGATTGCGTGTTTCGCTGATACGAATATCCACTAGATAACATAGGCCTTTACCTGTTATATTCACTATTCTGTGACTGAGAACTCACTTCACTTATACCTAAAGTGAAACTAGGAAAATTCTCAACTAAGTGCTCCTGCAATCCAACAAATCCTATTCATTCCGACATCAAAGTATTTACGCAATTTTTTATTCCAACATCAGAAATTATAGAACATAAAGATAATGTGTAAGAGTCACATTTACGTTCGATTAATATCAAATGTTAAGTTCTTTAGGTCGTTCGTAAAAGAATAATGGTTGTGTCAAAATAATTTGTTTGCGATTGCGATCTTGAGAGCAAAATGCAACACTGCGTGTTTAAAAAGTAAGAAGCGCGTCGTATTTTTCGCGGATTTTGCGAAAGTTTTACTTATTCGTTCGTTCGATTAAGTTCAAGACTAAAGAAACACCATTTGGTTGCTCTTAGCAAAATAAAATGAAAATAAATTTTCCCGATTTTGAGTAAAAAATCGTTTTGTTTACAACATAGGACTCTAGTGTAAAGAGGACTCTCTTTTGGCCGCTCTTAGAAGAATACTGGGTGTCTCAAAATTATTTTTTTTTTTCATTTTTGAGTAAAAAAAGCAAAATCAAGAAGAGTGTGGAGTTTTTCGCAGATTTTGTGGAAAATTTTATTATTCTACGAAAATGTTTACGGTTTTAAGTAAAAATGCAACACAGTAAAAAAATTAAAAAGCATATCGCGTATTTTGTGAAAATTTTACTTATTCATTTCGATCAGATCATCAGAAATTATAGGACTCTTTCAAATGTAATATTTGAGTTCGATTAAGTTCAAGTGTAAAGAGGTACTCTCTTTTGGCCGCTCTTAGAAGAATACTGGGTGCCTCAAAATGACCATTTTTGCGGTTTTTGGAGAAAAATAAAAAAGAGTGTTGTGTTTTTCGCGTATATTCGTCACAATTTTGTTAATCCGCTATTATTTAAATTATATATATATATATATATATATATATTATTTTTCCTTAACATAACCACAAAATATTATATTCTTAATTTAAGAGAACTATATAAGAACGGTCTCTTAAGAAAGAGGTTCGAAGAAGAAAATAGGGCTGATTTAAGGCTGGATAACTAAGCTGTGATAACAACAACCAAAATAAAAAGTTAAAATTTCAGCAAAATGACAACAAATTTTGAAAAAAATAATGTTAACATTTTTGGACTTAGCCTGGGTAATTATTCAGTGTAAGTCTAATTTATGGTTATCTTATTTATGGCGAAGTTCAAAAAAGTCTAAATAAAATATTTTTTTTGAAAATTTATTTTGATACAAATATTCATATTATATATTTATATTAAAAATATTTTTTTATTTTGACGATTATTATCACAGCTTATTGCGACTTAAAGAAAAACAACCCCAATGTGTAGGGATAATTATATCTGGTTTGAGGTTATAAATATTTGTTAGCGTTGACAAAATATGGCAACATCTTTTGGAAGAAATTTATGCATGAAACACCCTTTAGTTTTCAAAATAACTTTTTGCTGTGAACATCAATTGAACATTTGTTAAATTCAAAAAGAAAATTATATTAAAATAATGATTATGTTTATATGTTGTTACTTTTTTAAATAATAAATAATAATGCGTTTTTATTATTTTTTTTTATAAAATATACCTACCAACGCAGCTTACAACACTTAAGAAACATATACAATTTCTCACAAAGTTAAGTTATAATTATTATATTTATGTATAAAAATCAAAGTGATAGGATATTTCAAGACATTATAGATTATTCATAAACGGGTTTCTAGGATTTTGTGAACCGTATTTGATTTTCTTAAAAAGCCAAGTATCAAATGACAATGAAAAAGAGGGGCGTGCGGGCGGGCGGTCGCTCGAGAAAAGGATTGATATTGAAATGTTTCAGTTGTACATTTTGACTGATTGTTTCTGAGTTGTTAAGATTGGTGGCGGGTTTTTCTGAGATACTTGGATTTTTTGGAGTTGATCGATTGTTTTTTGTTTTGGTTGTGGTCGGTCCATTAATGATTTGGAAATGAATATTTTCGTTTGATTTGTTTACGTTTGATACGATTTCTTTGTTGCGATTCGATTTTTATCTGGGAGACGATTGTTGTTGTTTTGGTTTGTTTGATACTAGATTTTTTTGCTTTTTTTTCAAAATGAGTTTGGTAGCGAAATAAAGGTTTTTGGATGGATTTTCGTTTGCTAATCAGTTTCAGTTTCATTTTTTGTTTGTTTTTATATACATTATTTTTTGTTTTGTTTAGAGCTAAGCTATTGCTGTTTAAATGAATAATGTTATTTTTGGCCACTACTGTTGGTTAAGGCTAAGAGCAAAAATTAGGGCTATTTTAAATATATATTTTTTATTATCATTTTAAGGCATTTCCAAAGTAAAGTTAAAACGTAAGACATAGTAAGTTGTGATACAAAGGAGAAGAAAACCGAAGAAGTAAGGGAAATTAAAATGACTAGAAAAGAAAGCGTTTCGAAACCCTAAACGATAGGCAACACTTGGTTGTGCGGTGTCTAGATGAAACACCCTGTTTGTGGAGAGGGTGCTGGGTTGCCTGATGTTTGTTTTCCGTTTACGGTTTGTTCGGTTTGTGACATGTAACATGTGATAAGTAATGACTTAAATGAAAACTAAAGTAAACTTAGAACATGTACAACTTAAAATTCCATCAATCATCAATTCGTATGTCAAGATTTCAAAAAACAACGAACAGAATCTAAGACGTCTTTCAAAGCATAAACCACATAGATCAGTTTTCTGTTTTTATTATCTTTTTTGGGGGGGGGTTTTCTTTCGGAAAATCATATGCAAATTTTGGAAATGATAACAAACAGAAACACAAGGTAGAACTTATAAAAACATTTAGAAAAGTAAACATTTAGTTTTCCGTTTCGGGGTTGGGGTGGAGGTGTGTCTGTGGCGGGTGGCTGGGTGATGGATTAGGGTTTGGTGGTGGAGTGGTGTGAGTTTTCTTTATTTTCATTTTCGTGTTGCGTTTCTTTTTTTCTGTGTGTAAAAAATAACAAACAAACAAACACATCGTAATCAAACAATCAGATAAAAAACACAAAAATAAAACATTTTTTGGTTTGGCGGTTCTTTTTGAATTTTTGTTTTTTTTTTCTTCTTTTTTGAAATACCAATTATTTGTGTTGACTATTTGAGGGAGAGAACTAAGTTTTTATGTTAAGGAAAGAAAGTAACAAAATTAATTTGAACTAAAATCTAAAAATTGTTTAAACTCCTCTAAAGGAGGACTTTAAGGAGGTTTCAAGCTTTTTGTTTTGAGAGTTTTCAGCGAGTTTATATGCATTTTAAGCCGAAGAAGTCACAAAGAAACATTGTCAAGCTTATTGGAGTTGAATGATTACATTTCTCTATATTCGAGTTTGGAACAAAATGAACAAAAATATCAAGGTTCTAACAATGGTTTCTAATAGGAAAGAATACACGTGTAACGGCTTTGGAAGTTTACATGTGGAGGTTATTTTAGGTAGGGGTCATTATTTTGGAACATTCTTATGATACTTTGGAACATTCTTATGATAAATCGGATGGGACACCCTGTGACGCTTAAAACGCTACGAGGAAAATTTTTGTGGAACATTTTAACCCTCTAGCTCCTCAATATAGGGGTCTTTTTTGCCTCTTTTGAGCAGAAGGGTAAATAACGCCCCTAAACCGGGGGTGTAACGGGTCAAAATGTTCCACAAAAATATTTGCCATAAAATTCTGCTATCAGTCTCTGAGTACTCCCAAACTCAAAACTCAACTTAAATGCCAGAAAAGAGTCAGAACTTAACTTGTGAATGTTAGCTGATCTATAGAGGACAACTGAGAACTTCAGCTGATCTATAGAGGACAGCTGAGAATGTCAGCTGGTCTCTATAGAGGATAGCTGAGAATGTCAGCTGGTCTCTATAGAGGATAGCTGAGAACGTCAGCAGGTCTCTACAGAGGACAGCTGAGAACGTCAGCTGGTCTCTACAGAGGACAGCTGAGAACGTCAGCTGGTCTCTATAGATGACAGCTGAGAATGTCAGCTGGTTTATAGAAGATAGCTGAGAATGTCAGCTGGTCTATAGAAGACAGCTGAGAATGTCAGCTGGTCTATAGAAGACAGCTGAGAATGTCAGCTGGTCTATATAAGACAGCTTAGAATGTCAGCTGGACTATAGAAGACAGCTGATCTATAGAAGACTTGTGAATGTCAGCTGATCTATAGAAGACTTGTGAATGTCAGCTGATCTATAGAGGACAACTGAGAACTTCAGCTGATCTATAGAGGACAGCTGAGAACGTCAGCTGGTCTCTATAGAAGACAGCTGAGAATGTCAGCTGGTCTCTATAGATGACAGCTGGTCTCTATAGATGACAGCTGAGAATGTCAGCTGTTTTATAGAAGACAGCTGACAATGTCAGCTGGTCTATAGAAGACAGCTGAGAATGTCTATAGAAGTCAGCTGGTCTACAGAAGATAGCTGACAGTCAGCTGGTCTACAGAAGACAGCTGACAGTCAGCTGGTCTACAGAAGAAAGCTGATAGTCAGCTGGTCTATAGAAGACAGCTGATTGTCAGCTGATCTCTATAGAGGACAGCTGATAGTCAGCTGATCTCTATAGAGGACAGCTGATAGTCAGCTAATCTCTATAGAGGACAGTTGAGATCGTCAGCTGGTCTCAATAGAGGACAGCTGAGAACTTTAACTGAGATACTTTATTTTTAACAAAATTATTCTCAGAAATTAATATTTATAATGGGGAAATATATTCAAAGATCGCTTGGAGTTATTATAAACAGCTATAGATCAGCTGTCCTCTATAGACTCTTAATAATATTTCTTATATTTGACATGCCTTATATTCAGCACAATTCTAAATTTTCGACAGAGTTTCTTATTTACACAAAATTCGATATTTTTCGATACGAATCTAACTGTGTTTTTTCTGATCCATTCCAAAAGCTTGACAATATTTTTGTGGCAATGATTTTTTGTTTTCAAAATTCTGAATTTGAAAATATTTTTTCGATTAAATTTTTTATGTGATTTTACTCTCTCCTTTGTCATTCTAAATCATTCTAAGGTCATTCATTCCATTCCTCTAGGAAAAAGTAAGAAAAAAGAAAAATGCTATAAATAATTGGTATTTTATTTTAGTTTTGTTCTGCAATGATCCAAAAAGGTGTCTGCTTATACTTCAAACATTCACAGTATCAATATAAATTCATTTGGTTTTTTTGGACATTTGTTTTTCATGGACTCTACTACAAACCAATAAAATGTTTCGAGTTTTTTTAGTAGGTTTTTTGTTTTGTTTTAGTTTTCGTATCTTAAAAAGCTCTAAAGAAAAACTAAAAATTAAAATACTAGAGGCCTGCTGAAGAAATGTAAAGAACGTTTTTATTACTTCAATGCGCTTCAGTGAAATTAAATTGCATGACATTGATGAGAAGATGTTTGCAAAAGGTTCTTTAGATTTCTTGAAGGTTTTCTAATTGGTTTTCTAATTTTTTCTGTTAATTTTTTGTTTTGTTTTCACTAAGAAAAACTAAAAAGAAAGTTTATTGAATTTTTCGTGTTTTTTTGTTAATTTGATTTGCACTAAGGAGTTTTGTGTACCTATAAGAGGAACAGCATCCGACGTTGTCGGCATTGATTCAGCAACAAGATTTAGAAATACTGTAAGTGACAGTAGAATAGTTACGCCTGAAATAATTGAAAAGATTTTAATAAAAGAACACAAACACAAACAAACGTAAATTAATTGAATTGAACTTAATTTAAAAATGTTTGCAAAATATATAAATATATATAGTTACATATTTTTTATTTAATTGTTAAACACAAATTGTTAACTAAAGTTTTTTTATTATTATTATTTGATAATGGTTTAATTGTAATTATTATTTTGGTTTTTATTATAGTTTATTTAATTTAAATTTATTTTGCAGTTATTTGGCAAAAGTTCAAAGCGTGGTGTTTTTTTGTTTATTTTTTTTTGTTATGTAACTATGGTGGTTTTATTTAAACGTACGTTTTAGTTGTAAATATTTAAAAGTCAAGTTGGTGTTGTGTTTCAGGGTAATAATCCTCGGAAGGTGCAAGATGTTTTCGTGTTAATCTATATATTATTATGGCAGCTTTGAAATTATTTGTGTAAAACAACATTTATTTGACCAATAGACTAGAAAAAGCAGTATCAGCCGCCAAATGGCCAATTTTGTGTGCCCTAATCTCGTTGTCCCAAAGAACCAATTCAGCTGGCACGTTATGAATTCAGCAGTGAGAATAGGCCTTTAAAAATATGAAACAGAGTTTTTAAACTCAATTCAGCCACAAAATGACATATTCAGCAAAAGGAATAAGAGCTAAAAAAGATTTATTTTAATACATCCATTGATTAATGACGATTGTGAACACAATTCAATTATGAAATTCACAATTCAGCTAACAAGAAATTTTTGGGAGACAAATATTCAAGAAAATCATTGTATTGAACCAATTCAGCTGGCATATTTCGCATTCAGCAGTGAGAATAGGTCTTCTAAAATAGTAAAAAGAGTTTTTAAACACAATTCAGCCACTAAGTAATTTATTCAGCAAAGAGAATACTGGCTAAAAAAGTTGTATTTTAATACATTTATTGGTTAATCACGATTGTGAACACAATTCAGTCATAAAATCCATAATTTAGCTAACAAAACATTTTTGGGAAACAAATTTTTAGTTGAAAAAACTATATGCGAGAAAGTCATTACAATGAACCAATTCAGCTGATACATTTCGTATTTAGCAGTTGAAATAGGACTTTTAACATATGACAACAAGTTTAAATATTGAATTCAGCTGCCATGTGACTTATTTAGCAAAGGAAATAAGCATATAAAATGTGATATTTTAGTATATTCATTAATTAAATATGGTTGTGAATATAATTTCACAATAAAAACCATAATTCAGCCAACGAGAATGTTTGAGAAATCATTACTATGAATCAATTCAGCATTACGCAGTGGGTATATTTCTTTTTAAATATGATAAATAGGCAATTCAGCCCTTAAATGACTTATTCAGCTAAGGGAATAAGGACTAAAAGGTTTTATTTTTATACATTAAATGGTTAATGACGATTGTGAACACAATTCAAGCATAAAATCCATAACTCTGCTAACAAGAATTTTTTGTGGGAATAAAATTTGCCATGGAACATACTATATTCGAGAAAATCACTACAATGAACCAATTCAGCAGACATATTTGTCATTCATCAGTTGGGATAGGTCTATTATAATATGAAAAACAGTTTGCATACTCAATTCAGCCGCAAAGTGCCGTATTCAGCAAAGAAAATATACAATTAAAAAAGGAAATTTTAATACATTCACTCATTTAAATTGATTATGGATACAATTTAACAATAAAATCTATAATTCAAAATCTTAAAATTGGCTGGGATCATAATGGATCATACTATATTCGAGAAATTCGTTGTATGAAACCAATTCAGCTAGAATGTTTTGCATTCAGCAGCGAGAATAGATCATTTAGAATGTGAAAACGATATTTCAAACTCGATTCAGCTGTCAATTGACTTATTCAGCAGAGTGGCAGAGTACACAATTAAATTATACAAATTTTAATATATTCACTCATTTAATGTGATTATGAATACAATTCAAAAATAAAATCTATAATTCAAAATCTTAAAATTGGCTGGGATCATAATGGATCATACAATATTCGAGAAATTCGTTGTATGGATCCAATTCAGCTGGAATGTTTTGCATTCAGCAGCGAGAATAGATCTATTAGAATGTGAAAACGATATTGCAAACTCGATTCAGCTGCCATTTGACTTATTCAGCAGAGTAAATGCACAACTAAATTATACAAATTTTAATATATTCACTCATTTAATGTGATTATGAATACAATTCAACAATAAAATCTATAATTCAAAATCTTAAAATGGGCTGGGATCATAATATATCATACTATATTCGAGAAATTCGTTGTATGGAACTAATTCAGCTAGAATGTTTGAATTCAGCAGCGAGAATAGATCTTTTAGAATGTGAAAATGTGATATTGCAAACTCGATTCAGCTGCCAACTGACTTATTCAGCAGAGTAAATACACAATTAAATTATACAAATTTTAATATATTCACTCATTTAATGTGATTATGAATACAATTCAACAATAAAATCAATAATTTAGCTAACGCGAAATTTGGCTGAGTAATACGTTTTCAATGGAACATGCTATAATCGAGAAATTCGCTGTATTGGACCAATTCAGCTGACATATTTGACATTTAAAATGTGGAATAGAAGTTTTTAACACAATTCAGCCACCAAATGATTTATTCAGCTAAGGGAATTCATTTAATGTGATTACAATTCAACAATATAATATATTCAACATAATATATTCGAGGAATTCACTGTATTGAACCATTTCAGCTGACATATTTGGCATTCAGCAGTGAGTATAGGTATATTAAAATATGAAATAGAAGTTTTTAGCACAATTCAGCAGCCAAATGACTTATTCAGCAAAGGGAATATACAATTAAAATGTGAAATTTTAATACATTTATTCCATCATCATCATTCAACTATAAAATTCATAATTCAGCTGACTAGAAAGTTATCTTGAGCATAAGATTCCATGTGAACACTATATTCGAGTATTCGAATATTTAGCGTAGGAATTTGCACCCTCCTCTGCTCTCCAAATGAGCTAACTGAGTAAGAGTAAAGTAACAATTTCTTACACGATTTTTTTCCAGAGTGATTTCCATTGTATTCCTAGATAACAGTCAAAGTAGATTAGGAATATTCTTCACAAAAAAAAAAGGATTTCTGTCGCACTTACACCAACTTGACTTTTAAATTTCATTTGTGGGATAAATATTATTTTTTTTAATTTTTTTTTCAGACAAAATTAAATCAGAAGCTCAAATCATGCAATTTCGTGATATCTTCTTTATCAAAAAAATATATAATAACACCATTTGGTTTTAAAGTTTTTTTATTTTAATTATTTTTTTTTTTCATTTTTTGATTTAAATACACAATCCAGCATTTCCTCATTTCGCTACCGCATAAAAAGAGCTGGCATAAATTTCTTTGTTTCAGTTTTTGGGGGACGGTCAAGGGGAACGTATTTTTTTAACGAAGTTTCTAATTTGCGACGTTTAACTTTTGGTTGGTTTTTTTCTTGGCCTAAAACTTTATTTCAATTTTAAATTTCTGTTTTTTTTTCTTTCTTTTTTTGCGAAGCTGTAAAAGAAATTCTTAAGGACTAAAATCAATGTTCATAATAAATCGGAAATAAAAATAATTTTTTGAATAAAAATGAAACGATAACATTAAATGATAAAAGGTTGGGTGTGGTTGTATACATACCTAAGGTTAATTTTTCACCCGAATCGGGCGGTAATGTAAATCCTAATAAAGCCATCGAGGATATCAGCACACACGGCACAATTAAATTAAAAAAATAATATAATGTCCGCCGGCGTATCTGGATGGTGAATGTCACATCCACATACGGTTCCGGACAGCAGGCATAGACGATGGTATTCTTTTTGCCCGGCATAGCTGTTGGTTGATGATGTAGCATGGTTGCCATGTTGTTGTGATGGTTGGTGGTTGTTTTGGTTACGTCCGGAAGATTTTGTGTTGTTGTAGTAGTTGTCCAACGATGTCAATTTTCATGTTAAATTTCAGTTTCAGCATTCACGCGTGTCCAGTTGGTTGGTGCGGCCAGAGGTAGTTTTTTGTTTCAATGAAATTAATTAGTAAAATTATGTTAAACATGATTTAAAACGTACATTTTTACACATAGTCGTCCCATGGACACAGAGATATACACACAAATACACCTACATACATATATACATTTATGGTTAAATAATTACATAGGCATGCTCAAAAGAAACGCCCTTATATAACGCTCACACACACACACACGCACATCCACCCATAAATCTTAATACGGTCATGCAAGGACATTTAATTGATCGTTAACAGGAGAAAATTGTTTAAATATTTACAGCTACAAAAAAGAAAACAAAAGCAAAAAACTAAAGTATTGAAATTTAATATAATACATAACAGCATACATACATATACATATGTAAGTATGGGCGAGCGCGCGTGTGTGTGTGTGGTTTATTACAAGGGGACAGCAAACAGCCGGCCACTGGACAAAGGCATGTATTTGTTCAGGATTAATCCATCCAACAATGAACAGAAATCATTGTTGTTTCCACTTTTAACCATTAACATTAATTTCAAGCCAATATCCCTGAAATTGTTAATGCTTCCTCTTGTTATGGGTTTTATGGTTGTTAAAGCACGGCTTATTTTTTCTTGCCATGCAAAAGTGCCCTTAAAAAAACTGTGTAACACAATGCACGTTGTAGTATGAAATGTTTTCATCGGGTTTTCAATAAGTTTCAGCTCATATTGACTAGTATTAAAGTTATTTTATTGATATGCAATAGTTATAAATTTAAAAAAGTGGGTTTTCAACTCAATTCAGCCATTAAGTGACTTATTCAGCAAAGGAAATACACAATTTAAAAATGAGATTTTAATATAGTTGTATATGAAAAATGATTGTGTATACAATAAAACAATAAAATCCATAATTCAGCTGAGGAGAAAATTGTCTCAGTTATCAATATCAAATTGCATACACTATATTCGTGAATATAGTTATATTGAACCAATTCAGCTGGCATAATTGACATTCAGCACTGGGAATAGGTCTTTTAAAATGTTAAAAATAACTTCTAAACTCAATTCAGCCACCAAGTGACTTATTCAGCAAAAGAAATAAGTAATTAAAATTTAAATCAAATAAAAATTTTAATATTAATATACAACAAATGATTCTGCAAATAATTCAGCAATAACACACATAATTCAGCTAAAGAGAAAATTGTCAGCTAAACAAATTTTCAATGTTCGAATACAGTATTCGAGAAAATTATTACATTGTAGCAATTCAGATGGCATGTTTTGTTTTCAGCAGTAGGAATATGACAACCGAGTTTTTAAACCCAATTCAGCCACTATGTTTCTTATTCAGCAAAAGGAATACACACTTAAAATGTGAGGTTTTTATATATTCAATCAATAAAAGCGATTGAGATTACAATCCAAGAATAAAATAGATAATTCAGCTGAGGAGAACATTGTCTCAGATATAAATATCAAATTGCATATTCTACATTCGTGAATATAATTATATTTATCCAATTCAGCTGGCAAAATTGACATTCAGCAGAGGGGATAGGTCTTTTCAAATGTCAAGGAGAACCTTTAAACTCAATTCAGCCACCAAGTGACTTATTCAGCAAAAGGATTAAGGATTAAGTTTTTAAACCCAATTCAGCCACTATGTTTATTATTCAGCAAAAGGAATACACACTTAAAATGTGAGGTTTTTATATATTCAATCAATAAAAGCGATTGAGATTACAATCCAAGAATTAAATCGATAATTCAGCTGAGGAGAACATTGTCTCAGATATAAATATCAAATTGCATACATTACATTCGTGAATATAATTATATTGATCCAATTCAGCTGGCAAAATTTACATTCAGCTGAGGGAATAGGTCTTTTCAAATGTCAAGAAGAACCTTTAAACTCAATTCAGCCACCAAGTGACTTAGTCAGCAAAAGGATTAAGGATTAAGTTTTTAAACCCAATTTAGCCACTAAGTTTCTTTTTCAGCAATAGGAATACACCGTTAAAGTGTGAGGTTTTTATATATTCAATCAATAAAAGCGATTGAGATTACAATCCAAGAATAAAATCGATAATTCAGCTGAGGAGAACATTGTCTCAGATATATTTCATTCGTGAATATAATTATATTGATCCAATTCAGCTGGCAAAATTGACATTCAGCAGTGGGAATAGGTCTTTTCAAATGTCAAGAAGAACCTTTAAATTCAATTCAGCCACCAAGTGAGTTATTCAGCAAAACGATTAAGTAATTAAAATTTAAATCAAATAAAAATTTATATTATAATTCATTCATTCATTATAAATGATTCTGTAAATAATTCAGCAATAACACACATAATTCAGCTAAAGAGAAAATTGGCAGGTAAACAAATTTTCAATGTTCGAGTACAGTATTCGAGAAAGTCATTAGATTGTAGCAATTCAGCTGGCATGTTTTGATTTCAGCAGTAGGAATATGCATTAAAAATATGACAACCGAGTTTTTAAACTCAATTCAGCCATTAAGTTTCTTATTCAGCAAAAGGATACACACTTCAATGTGATGTTTATCATTAAAAGCGATTGAGATTATAATTCAAGAATAAAATCAATAATTCAACAAAGGAGAAAATTGTCTCTGACATAAATTATTATGATGAACCAATTCAGCTGGCATGTGTGTCATTCAGCAGAGGGAATATGTATTTAAAATACGAAAAAAGTGTTTTTTAAACTCAATGCTGCCACTAAGATTCTTATTCAGCAAAAGGAGTAAGCAATTAAATTGTGAAATTATGAATACAATTCCACAACAACAACAATTCCACGTGAATACAACTATATTTAGCCCATTCAGCTTGTTATTTGGTATTCAGCGGTGGGAATAGGTATTTTGAAATGTAAAATGAACCTTTAAACACACCACCCAGTGACTTATTCAGCAAAAGGAATATGCCATTAAAATTTAAATTAAATAAAAATTTAATATATTCATTCATTGGAAGCGAAGGAATACAATTCAAGAGAAAAATCCATAATTCAGCTAAGGAAAAAATTGTCTCAGACATAGATATCAAATTGCTCACACAATATTCATAAATATAATCATATTGAACCAATTCAGATGGCATGTTGGGGAAGCATTTGGCATCCAACAGTGGTAATATATATTTAAAATACGAAAAAAGTGATTTTAAACTCAATTCAGCCACGAAACGAGACATTAAGCAAAAGAAAGTATAAACAAATTGTGAAATTTTAATATATATATACTAATTCAAAATGATTTTGAATATAATTTCACAATATAATTCATAATTCAGCTAAGGGGAAAATTGTCTCATGAATACTATTTTATTAAACTAATTCAGCTGGCATGTTCGGCATTCAATAAAAATTCAATAAAAGTTTTTTGAATTCAATTCAGCCGCCAAATGACAAATTCAGCAAAGAGAAAACACAATCCAAATGTGAAAGTTTAATATATTTAATAATTAAAAAAAATGTTGAATATAATTCTCAGACATTACTTTAAAATATAATATATATTATATTGAACCAATTCAGTTGGCATTCGGCTTACTAAATAGGTATTTAAAATGTAAGAAAAGTGTTTTTGAACTGAATTCAGCTGCAAAATGACACATTCAGCATAGGGAAAGTACGACCTCAAAGTGAAATTTTTATATATTCATTAATTAAACATAATTTTGGATACGATTCCACAACATAAATAATAATTCAGCGAATTCGTGAATACATTTATATTAAACCAATTCAGCTGGCATATTTGGCATTCAGCAGTGGGAATAGATCTTTCGGAATATGAAAAATAGTTGTTAAACTGAATTCAGCCACCAAGTGACACATTCAACCATGAAAAATTATAGTTTTAATATATTAATAATGATAGTGTATGCAAAATCATTATAATGTGGGAATATGAAAAAGGGCCGTAAAGGGACTTATTCAAGGTAGTCAAATCATCCTTGGAATTGTAACAAGCGTTTTCAATAGAAATGGTACTGAGTTCAATTCAAATCCGAAAGTATAATTTTGGATATTCAACAAAGCTAGAAACTGATTCTAGAATAAGAAAGAATAAGATTAGAATTTGTAATTATTCATCATGATTTGGATTAAATTCTTGCACCATTTTGGATATTCAGCAAAGGAAAAATATTTTCCAGACAATTATTTTTATATTTAAATATGATTAATATATAAACACGAGACTTTGCCCAATTCCAAGCCCTACAGCTGAATATTTAATTAAAAATATTTAAAATCCAACTTATGTTTGCTACAACAGCAATATCAGTGAAACAATGTTATATATTTTTAGGGACATTATTTTTTCTGATATTAAAATATTTTTATCAATTTGTGCTTTAAGGCCAACAACAAAAGGTTTCAATAGAAAATTTATTATAGCCCTAAAAGTATGCATTGCAATACATGCACATGCTCCAATCAGTCGATAAGTTCATAAGAATGCTTTGGCTGGATATATGGAATGATTTATTAATTAAGGGGAAAGCGGTAAGTTATTATCCACTGATTTTTTGTAAATGTTGAGCTGATATATAGGACTTTAGTTATTTATAAAGTTATAAGATCTGGTCAGCACCGATTAAAAAATGCCAGAGGTTTTATCAGAGATTTCGAAATCGTAAAAAATTACAAATTTCATATGAGCATTGGGCGAGGCTCTTGAAATTTTCATTTATTTGTGGACTCAGATGAAATCACTGGAATGATTTGTAATAACGTCTACATTAAAATAAGTAATATATGACGATTTTTGATACATGGGAGGCAGGTGTTGTTATGGGTGAATTTAAACCATTTTTAATCTAATTTGACAATATAAGGGATGTGTGCGAAATTTCAAGGTCCTTCTCATATTCTCTCTAATGCGGAATTCTATGGACTGGCTATTGAGACTTATACTTTTTCTTGTTCACTGAAGTCGGCAGTCTATGCCAATAAGCCAAAATCTACAGATGCCTTCAAGGGATAACATAAGCCAAGCCATCGATCATTTTCAGTCTGATCATAGAATTCTTCGCTTTTTTAAATGATATCTCTGGCGAACTTCTTTCGATTTCATATTAACCTCTACTTTATGATGGATAAATTTTATTCATCATTTAGCACTTTAGATATCCACAAATTAATTATAAAAAGATCCATAAATGGATCTATCTAAATTGAGGACTCTAAAGGTCTAATAATGATGAACGAATTGTGAACCTTGGACACCCATAAAGGATGAATAAAAAATGGAGGACTTTAAAGATCCGCAAATAATGTGTAAATGGGGGATTTCAGAGGTTGATAAATGATGAATTTATTGAGGACTTTAGAGATCCACAAATTAATTGTAAAAAGATCTATAATTGAGGACATTAAAGATCTAGAAATGATGAACGAATTATGGAGAGATCCACAAATGATGAATAAATTGAGGGCTTTAATAATTTATAACTAATGAATATATTGATTATATTAGAGATCCAGATTTGCTAAACAAATTTTAAATTTATAAAGAGATCCACAGATGACGTTTAGTTTGAGGACATTAACTCATTTTAATCTAGTGTTCGATTAATCGAACAGCAAACCGTAAGAAAAATGAATTTGGCTGGGCTTTAATGGGTTAAAGATCTGCAAATTATGATGGAGTTGTAGACCTGGGAGATTCACAATTAACGCATAGATTGAGGAGTTTAACGATCCACAAATGATGAATGAGTTGTTGACTTGGGAGATCTACAATTGATGCATAGATTGCGGACTTAAAAGACATACAAATGGTGAAGGAGTTGTAGAACTAGGAGATCTACAAATAACGCATAGATTGAGGACTTAAACGCTGCACAAATGATAAAAGAGTTGTAGACTTGGGAGATCCACAAATGACGCACATATTGAGGAATTTGAAGATATACAAATGGCGAAGGAGTTGTAGAACTTGGAGAACCACAAATTATGCATAGATTGTGGACTTTAAAGATATACAAATGTTAAAGGAGTAGTAGACCTGGGGGATCCACAAATGATGCATATATTGAGAACTTTAAAGATCCACAAATGATGAAGAAGTTGTAGACCTAGGAGATCCGCAAATGGTGGGAGATCCAAAATTGATACATATATTGCGGACTTTAAAGTTATCCAAATGATAAAGGAGTTGCAGACCTGGGAGATCTACAATTGATGCATACAATGAGGACTTAAAAGATCTACAAATGATGAAGAAGTTGTAGACCTAGGAGATCCACAAATGGTGCATAGATTGAGGACTTTAAAGATATCCAAATGCAGACCTGCTGAATAAATATTAAAATTATAAAGAGAACCAAAAATGGCACTTAGATTGAGGACATTAAAGATCTACAAATGATGTATCAGTTGTAGACCTGAGAAATCCACAAATAGTGCATATATTGAGGACATAAAATATACACAAATGATGATGAAGTTGTTGACCTGGAAGATCAACAAATGATGCATAGATTGAGGACTTAAAAGATATACAAATTCTGAAGGAGTTGTAGACCTGGGATATCCCCAAATGATGCAAATAATGAGGACTTTAAATGTTACATTTCGAGAAGCAGCGGCAACCCTATATATATCATAGATATATCTATATATATCTATATATATCTATATACAAACAAATTTATAATAATGAAATAATCAATCAACTTGTTTTATTTCAAATTGAACATTTGCTGATCCATTCATTTGCTGAATGATATTATATTATTCGTAGAATTAGTATGTTGGCCGGCTGTTTTGCTGTTTTCTACATAAACGAATATTGAACTAAACGATGATAGCGCCTGATGACATTCCAAATGACATGGATATACATACATCTGTAAAGAACTGTTAATAGAATTGCTGGCAAATAAATAAAAATAGATTTCGATCTTCTCTTCTCGATTTCAAATCGCATGATTGGTCAATGCGTGAGACTAATACACATTACAAAAACTTAAACCTTGGGATTTTGGTATATCGATCACCAATATCCAATTCATCCGATACTCGTCCTGTTTCCACAGCCGAAATTAGGCAACCGAAGAATTAGTACGTGCGCACATTTTCGTTAAAAAGTATCAACTGTGTTATGGGGATTAATTCGATTAACAGTCCTTTTTGGGGAATTGTGATTTTAATTTCTGATTTTAATGATCGATCAACAAATGCACATAATTTATGGCTCTACTAAATTGCTAGTCTAAAATTAAAATTAAATTTTCTAAAATCTAATTTTCCAAGGCTACAAACAAGATGTGGACACTAGGCTCTATAAAAAGCACTTTAAACATAGACATGTCATTGGGAACGTCATCGGATACTACTACACAAATAGATATAATTACAAGACAAATAATAAAAATATACATATATCACATGCAATTCATAAAACATGCATTCAAAAATGATCCCAATAAAAAATTAAGAAGTGGTATAAACTAACAAGAGGACATAAAAAAAATAAATATAATTATTAAGCAAAAATATGCTACTTCTTTCACTTGTTGTATAAATATGAAATCTAGGATATATCATCAAAGATATCGTGACTAAAAATCATAAAAAATCAAAAAATAAATAATTAATATGGCCTGATGAGTTCAAATGTTGTAAGAAAAACTCAAAATATAACAAAAAGTAAAGTGATATACAATACCAACTCAAATGTGTATAGAAATTGCATAAATAAGTAGGTAACAAAACATCTCCATCATCCTCCTCATCCGTATATTAAGATAAATATAAAATAAAAAAAAAAACAAAACGATAAACCAAAAACAAAGAAAAATATATATTGTATAGACAATAGACAACAAATAATATATAGACATAGACAAGTAGACAGATAGACGGATAGACAGACAAAACATAGAACATTGAAAGTAAAAACAAACATTTGTAGGAAAGAACAAAATCGTTACTAACCGATTAAATACCATTCGCCGTTTGTTATAAAATCGGATAGATCCCCTCCATCTTCGGAATTCAAAACCAAATCCAACTGTGTGTTTACATTTTTAGTTTATTCAATATTTTTAAATGTGGGTCATATCAAAAAATGTTTGATACACATATACACACACACACAGCAAAAACATATTTTCCACAGGAACAATTTTTTTAAAGAAAAAATTCGAAAATGAGTAAATATTTCATAGAAAATATGTTTTTTTATTTCAATATATATTTGAGATGAATATTCCAAATAAAAAGGTTTTGTTAGTGAAATAGGTTTTGAAAATAAGGTAAAAAATTGTTTATTTTGTATTGGTACGTGTAGGGGGTAGAGAAGAGAAAATTTTTATAAATTTTTTGTGATTTACAGGTTTTGTTTAAATTTTGTATAAATAATTGAAAATTCTCCAAATTATTTGTATTTGTTGCAATATTTATTTAATCAATTAATCAATTAATCAATTAATCAATTAATCAATTAATCAATTAATCAATTAATCAATTAATCAATTAATCAATTAATCAATTAATCAATTAATCAATTAATCAATTAATCAATTAATCAATTAATCAAT
The DNA here is from genome assembly GCA_947397865.1 of Polietes domitor. Classification (NCBI taxonomy): domain Eukaryota; kingdom Metazoa; phylum Arthropoda; class Insecta; order Diptera; family Muscidae; genus Polietes; species Polietes domitor. Next base: position 152,038,807 of record OX377619.1, on the reverse strand, counting down.
TAATCAATTAATCAATTAATCAATTAATCAATTAATCAATTAATCAATTAATCAATTAATCAATTAATCAATTAATCAATTAATCAATTAATCAATTAATCAATTAATCAATTAATCAATTAATCAATTAATCAATTAATCAATTAATCAATTAATCAATTAATCAATTAATCAATTAATCAATTAATCAATTAATCAATTAATCAATTAATCAATTAATCAATTAATCAATTAATCAATTAATCAATTAATCAATTAATCAATTAATCAATTAATCAATTAATCAATTAATCAATTAATCAATTAATCAATTAATCAATTAATCAATTAATCAATTAATCAATTAATCAATTAATCAATTAATCAATTAATCAATTAATCAATTAATCAATTAATCAATTAATCAATTAATCAATTAATCAATTAATCAATTAATCAATTAATCAATTAATCAATTAATCAATTAATCAATTAATCAATTAATCAATTAATCAATTAATCAATTAATCAATTAATCAATTAATCAATTAATCAATTAATCAATAAATCAATTAATCAATTAATCAATTAATCAATTAATCAATTAATCAATTAATCAATTAATCAATTAATCAATTAATCAATTAATCAATTAATCAATTAATCAATTAATCAATTAATCAATTAATCAATTAATCAATTAATCAATTAATCAATTAATCAATTAATCAATTAATCAATTAATCAATTAATCAATTAATCAATTAATCAATTAATCAATTAATCAATTAATCAATTAATCAATTAATCAATTAATCAATTAATCAATTAATCAATTAATCAATTAATCAATTAATCAATTAATCAATTAATCAATTAATCAATTAATCAATTAATCAATTAATCAATTAATCAATTAATCAATTAATCAATTAATCAATTAATCAATTAATCAATTAATCAATTAATCAATTAATCAATTAATCAATTAATCAATTAATCAATTAATCAATTAATCAATTAATCAATTAATCAATTAATCAATTAATCAATTAATCAATTAATCAATTAATCAATTAATCAATTAATCAATTAATCAATTAATCAATTAATCAATTAATCAATTAATCAATTAATCAATTAATCAATTAATCAATTAATCAATTAATCAATTAATCAATTAATCAATTAATCAATTAATCAATTAATCAATTAATCAATTAATCAATTAATCAATTAATCAATTAATCAATTAATCAATTAATCAATTAATCAATTAATCAATTAATCAATTAATCAATTAATCAATTAATCAATTAATCAATTAATCAATTAATCAATTAATCAATTAATCAATTAATCAATTAATCAATTAATCAATTAATCAATTAATCAATTAATCAATTAATCAATTAATCAATTAATCAATTAATCAATTAATCAATTAATCAATTAATCAATTAATCAATTAATCAATTAATCAATTAATCAATTAATCAATTAATCAATTAATCAATTAATCAATTAATCAATTAATCAATTAATCAATTAATCAATTAATCAATTAATCAATTAATCAATTAATCAATTAATCAATTAATCAATTAATCAATTAATCAATTAATCAATTAATCAATTAATCAATTAATCAATTAATCAATTAATCAATTAATCAATTAATCAATTAATCAATTAATCAATTAATCAATTAATCAATTAATCAATTAATCAATTAATCAATTAATCAATTAATCAATTAATCAATTAATCAATTAATCAATTAATCAATTAATCAATTAATCAATTAATCAATTAATCAATTAATCAATTAATCAATTAATCAATTAATCAATTAATCAATTAATCAATTAATCAATTAATCAATTAATCAATTAATCAATTAATCAATTAATCAATTAATCAATTAATCAATTAGTCAATTCGACTATCATGCAAACAAACATTTAAGTTTTTTTAATATTTAAATAATATTCATTGTTTAAATGGAAGTATTTTAGTTAAACGTTATTGTTGAAAAAAAAAAAAAATAAAAAAATATATTTTATGATGAATTTTGTCTTTTGTTTTTGCAATCTATGGGGTTTGCTCTATCATTGTATTTATTTTAGCAGGAGTTTATGACAGATGTTAAATAGAAATTTTCAATTATTTGAAAACAAATTTCTTTTTATAAAAATCAAAAACTTTTTATAAAGACTTAGGGCAAATATTACCGTCAAAACTAAGGGCGAACATAGTTGTATACCAAAAGTTTTGCTTAAGAATTGACTTAGTTTAAACCGTAAACTTTGCCCTTAGTTCTGACTGTAAAGTCACCATTCAATTTTTCTTTTTATAAAAATTTGCTTTTCTTTTTTTTTTGGTTAGTTGGTGTTGTTTTGCGTACTTGTGTGTTAGTTGTGTATGTGTTTTCTTTTTTTTGGTGTCAATTTCATTAAGAGTCTTTACAAACGTTAAAAATTTTGTGTTTCAATTTTTTTATTCGATTAATCGAATTATTGATTTTGTTTTTGATTGGTGAAAAAATTTCCAACAAAATTTTTAATAGTGGTTTTCCAGCGCAATCTTTTACGATTGCGCTGCGATTTTTTCTTTGTTTCGTTTTTCGGTTGCTGTCATGCAAAATAGTTGAAATTAAATTTTTTCATTTGCGTCGATTTCTTTGAGATAGATTTTTGAAAAAAGTCATTTCACACATGATTCCAATTAAGACCTGCTGTTAACGGCGTCTAACATGATTTGGAGGGGTGTTTTCGTATTTTCGGAGCATTTGATTGTTTTCCCTTTGTAGTTGTGGGAAATTTGTAGGTACTCTTGGTGGTTTTGTTGGTTGGTTTAGATTGGAAGTGTTTTTTGTGTGTGTGTTTGTTAACAAAAAATATAATATTAATGGAAAATATAAGGTGTGTCTGTGTATATCGGTTGCTATTTTACAGTGGGCCATCCATGGGATTATTTGAAAGTGAAGGTTTCAAAATTGAAATCCGTTCATGTTTAGGTCGATACCGAAGTGCGTTGAATATATTCAAAGGTACCAGATCATATTCAGACAGGTACTTATTAATTATTTGAATTGTTATTTTCTGAAAATCTGTGAACAGTTTCACATATTTCAATTTATCTACAGATTTTGAATTCAAACCTAATAACTGGACGGACATAATTAATAAATATCAGCGTTGATAAATAACTACAACTTTAGGCTGGTAAGCCGCATATTTGAAAGATGATATTTTATAAGGATTTTAAATAAATCTGGCCCTACTTGCAGATGTCCAACAGATTGTTGAACTAACCCAAGGAGGTTTTCGGAATTAAAATATTATATATTACGTAAAGTGAATTTGATTTCTTTTCAATATTAAAATAAATAAATTTCCCATGTTGACCGTTTTATTGGGTGCCCACTGTTTCTGCACCACATACAAATTTTCGTTTTTTTTTTGTTCAGTGTGTGTTGCAATCATTGTGTGTGTTCTGTGTTCAGGTTATGTATGTATGGTTTACGTGTTTCAAGATTCAGTTATTTTTGAAAAATGAAAAGAAAAACAAAATATTTATATCTGGTTTTGCAATTCACAAAAACGCAGTGAATTGTTATTAATTTGTTGTTGTTGTTTTTCTTTGTAGTTTCAAATAGAAAAAAAGAGTGAAATGAAACTATATTTTTGAAATGAAAGTCCATAACAAAAGGTGGAAAGGGAGTAGTAGTAGTAGTAAGCCCTATTAGTGAAGTGGTCTAGAAATGCATATTTCTCTTGTGTTTGTGTGTGTGAGTTTAACAACGAAAACAACATGAAACTAAAGAATTGAAATGAGTGTCGAAAAAATATAAAAACATTGGGAGGGTTGAAAAACGTAGAGAATATAATGCAATTTTCAATATTCTGAGACAAAGAATTAAATATATGTTTTTACTTTTTGGGCAAAAATACAAAAGCATCTTTACGATTTATTTCCATGGAAATCTATTCCTAGTTTTCTTTGGAAAAGAAAACAATCACAATTATCTAGAGGAATTTAAAATTGTAATTATACAATATTATTAGTGGGTTTGTTTCTACAAATTCGAATTCGTTTTAGAGAAAAGAATCATCATAATTGAAGACATTATAGATTGAATTCTTTCAAATCAAAGTATTTCATTCATCTTGTTCATCTGCCAATTATAAAACTGAGTGCCTTCTTCATTTCGAATTTATAATGATTTCAATTTAGACGATATCTTAGTCTCGGACGAATTTGTCTTTTGGGAATCGGTCGTATATACTTTTGTTAGAAATTGATGATATTTGAATAGGAAAATAATTATATTCGTGATTGGAAATCATCTCCTTGGAAAAAAGCGTCATATTTAGTATTGTAAAATACTTAAAAAATGATATAAGAGAAAATTTAAAAACCATATTTATTAAAATTCTAAAGAATTGAGTTGAATTGTTTGTTGTGGCAATTTCTTTCTTTGTTATTATCTTGTGATTTTTCAAAGTTACAACTAAAAACTTATTTGTAAAAGTGTCTGGGATCAATACAATTCGAATGATACCTTAAATAGTTAAAAGATTTTGGTTTTTAAACAACCTTTCAATATTTGTAAAACACTGAGGGGAGTGTATGATATCCGAAGGCATAAGATTTCAAAATAAGAAAAAAATGGTGGACTTAGTTATCGAGTTATCGGACGTTAAATTTTGATTAATAAAATTGATTTTTGTCCAATGTGCTTCAAATAAAAAATTAGAAGAAAAAATCGATAACTTTTTTTAGTTATCGATAACTGCCTTAGCAATCGAACAATTCCATAGTTATCGACTGTGGGAATTGAATAACAAATTAATTGTATTTCTATTTAAAAAAGTGAAAAATCGATCAATTTCAACGTTTCGATAACTAAAAAATGGTCCACCTAGTTATCGAGTTATCGGACGTTAAAGTTTGATAAATAAAATCGATTTTTGTCCAATGTGCTTCAAATAAAAAATTAGAAGAAAAAATCGATAACATTTTTTTAGTTATCGATCACTGCCTTAGTAATCGAACAATTCCATAGTTATCGACTATGGGAATTCAATAACAAATTAATTGTATTTCTATGATATATGAAGGCCAAAGATTTAAAAATAAGAAAAAATGACGCACCTAGTTGTCGAGTTATCGGACGTTAAACTTTGATAAATAAAATTGATTTTTGTCCAATGTGCTTCAAATAAAAAATTAGAAGAAAAAATCGATAACATTTTTTAGTTATCGATAACTGCCTTAGTAATCGAACAATTCCATAGTTATCGACTGTGGGAATTCGATAACAAATTAATTGTATTTCTATGATATATGAAGGCCTAAGATTGCGATATAAAAAAAGAGGTCCACCTAGTTGTCGAGTTATCGGACGTTAAAGTTTGATAAATAAAATCGATTTTTGTCCAATGTGCTTCAAATAAAAAATTAGAAGAAACAATCGATAACTTTTTTTTTAGTTATCTATAACTGCCTTAGTAATCGAACAATTCCATAGTTATCGACTGTGGGATTTCAATAACAAATTAATTGTATTTCTATGATATATGAAGGCCTAAGATTTCAAAATAAGAAAAACATAGTCCACCTAGTTGTCGAGTTATCGGACGTTAAAGTTTGATAAATAAAATCGATTTTTGTCCAATGTGCTTCAAATAAAAATTAGAAGAAAAAATCGATAACATTTTTTAGTTATCGATAACTGCCTTAGTAATCGAACAATTCCATAGTTATCGACTGTGGGAATTCAATAAGAAATTAAATTATTATTTAAAAAAGTAAAAAAATCGATCAATTTCCACCTTTCGATAACTAAATCTTTCTTTTTCATTCCAATAAACTAAAAGTAATAAAAAATAAAAACAGATTTTTTAATTTTCAATTCTGATGTTTCGATCACTAAGACAGTTATGAAAATAAGTTATTGTATTGTTTTCATATTGACTTATTTTTTTCTAAATAATAAAAAATGAACAAAAAAATTGTTGTTTTTAATTTTCAATTTTGACGTTCCGATAACTAAGATAGTGTTTTCTCTTTTTCATTCAAATGAGCCAAAAACAATAGAATATTATGCCTTAGTAATCGATAGCTTATCGATTGTTGAAATTGGATAAAATATTATCTGTATTTTTTAAAAAAAGCTAAAAATAATATAGAAATGAAAAAATCTATATTTTTATTTTCACTTTTCGATAACTAAGATAGTTTTTTTCACATTTTCATTCAAATTAGCAAAAGGTCATAAAAAACTAAATACTGACCTAATAATCGATAACTTCCATAGTTATCTATATTTTTATACCCTACAACACTTCGTGGTCAAGGGTATTATAAGTTAGTTTCGCGCCAAATGTTGTAACACCAAGAAATAATCGAGCTTAGAATCACCAGCTGAGTCGATTTAACGATGTCTGTCTGTCCGTCCGCCTGCTGTCCATCTAAGCTTGTTATTTATAGCGAAATTTGTCTAAAATTTTTACTCGATTTTTTTAAATTTTTCCCATCAAATGAGCTAAAAACTCGATTTTTTAATTTTCAATTTCGATGTTTCGGTACGTTTTTTTTCCCCTTTTTTACTCAAATGGACAAAAAATAATAAAATACTAAATATTGCCTTAGTAAACGACAACTATCGAAGCAACCGATTGTGGAAGAAATTATCTGTATTTTTATTTAAGCGAAAGTTATAAAGAATTTCTACCCGCTATTTATTTTTTCCATTTAAATGAGCTAAAAATAAGAAAAAAAAACGATTTTTTTAATTTTCAATTTCGATGTTTCGATAACTAAGATAGCTATCGAAAAAGCTAATTTTGCATATAGACCTCATTTAAAAATATATTTTTTGTTAAAAATAATGAAAATTTTAAAACAATCTATTTTTTAATTATCAATTTTGTTGTCGATAACTAAAGTAAGAAATACGATACAAAAAATCTGTATTTCAATTTACAGCGAACGTTATTGCAAATTTTTACCCGATTTTTCCTCTTTCCATTCAAATGAGCTAAAAATTACAAAAAATCAAAAATTCGATTTTTTAAAATTTCAATTTTTATGTTTTTCTAACTAAGATTTTTTTTTAATTTAATTTAATTTTTTATATTGACCTTGTTTAAAAAAAATATTTTTTGATTTTTTTTTTTCAAACCTTAAAGTCTTGTAACTCTATATCTGAGTGAGATTTCTATGTTTAGGATAACTAAGATAGTTATCGAAAATTTAATTTTAGTTTTTCCTCTTTTCATATTATCCTCTTTTAAAAAAATAATTCTTTCAAACTTAATTCGGTAAATAAGCGAGATATTGGATAACATGCCGACCATTTTTCTGAGGTCCTCATTCAGATCATGGGGCCTATACTTGACAAAACTGGACTCGGCGACGTTATTGTCCCTTCTATATTCATCACATAGCCATCGTTCTAAAGATATTGTGATTTCTTCTGTTAAGTTTTCATAAAATGTTCCCAGGACATACATGTTTTCAGGTGTTACTTGGAGAAACCATAAAAACTACAACCATTCGGCCAATACATATTATAAGATAAGAATGAAAATTTATGAAATTAAATAGCTTTCAAGAGTCTATTTATACAGATAAAATTGATATAAGAGTGTATTATATAAAATTAACACTCGAAAAATATGATTTCTTAGCGTGTTTGATTTGATATAATTTCTTAGCGTTGTGGCTCTGACACGCCTTGACAAAAGGACGAAATATTTTCGAAATCATTATTGAACAACTCAAATCTTACTTTTCGGAGGTGTCCGCAGCATTTTTTTCGTGACATAAGGGCGATTTCTTGGGGTGTTTGATTTGATATAATTGCTTAGTGTTGTGACTCTGACACGCCTTGACCAAGGGACGAAATATTTTCGAAATCATTATTGAACAAATTTTCTTGGAGCTGGCCACAGCATTTTTTGTGACATAGGACAGGAGCATAGTCGAGCTGTTGGAGATTTACACAGCCGTGCAATTCGTATATAGGGGCGTATACGTTATATTTATAGGAGATAATATTAATTAATATTACTCATACGCTCTGTTGTACGATTGAATGAATAAATGATCATCCTAAGATCAACTTATTCGATCTAATTTGCTATCAAAGCACAAATGATCGGATAATTTAGATATGCGTTTATTTGGCTCCTAAGAATGATGAGTTATAATCTGGAAGAGCTAACCTAGTACCAGTGGATTGAAAGTCCTCGTATACAGTTCCTGTTCATACAGTTCCCCTCCATGATACATATCTGAAGTCTTCGATAAAATAAATAAAATTGGATAAAATAAATGTCACAATCACAGCAAAAATATTAATTCCATGGAAATTATAGTCCTTTTTCGATACGAAACGAAAACGTATCCTTTCATGTATGGAAGGACATATCGTTAACATTTATTTTTTCATTGCATTATTTTCCCCCAGAGTTTTTACCCAAAAAAAGTGTAATGAAAAAAAGGAGTAAAAAACAAACAAAACAGGACTTGAATCAAATGTCCTTTGTTATGTAGTGAGTTTGTGAGGTATTTTGGGTTAGATGTTGTTAAATCTTTGTCTTCAACTATTGTCGATGCTGTTTTTTCGTGTGAGGTTTCAGTGTGTTATAGTTTGTTGTTGATATTTATGTTTGTCTATTTGTTTGTTGTTTTTTAGTTGGTCTTCTGCAGAAATACATATGTATACACGGAACGGTATACATATGTACATTTACATACATACACATTTATACACACACACTTTACCTGATTTCCATCATAAGTCCAACTACCGAATTTCATTTCGCAGTGTTGGTCATCGAATGGGAACCACGTGATGTCTATCTTGCATGTGCTCTTGAAGATACCAGGGGGCACGTACAGACAACTGCCGTTATGTTTGACCACAATGTTGGTGTGATACGTGCCATCGAATCCCTCATCCGCACTAAAGTTTTATATACATATATTTATAGTATAGTATATTTGATTTTTTTTTAAGGTAATTTACTTTGCTTTTAAATATATTAAGTTTGTTTTTCTTTTGTTTTAGTGGGAAGAATGGGAGGGTTTTCATTTTGGAAAAAGGATTTTTGTTTTTATAAATTTTAATTTAAAAAGTTTAGATTCCGATTGATTCTGATGATATGGATAGTAGACTTAGATGTTATAACTTAGGAATACTTAGAATAGCTTATGATTAAACTTAGTTGAATTATTTAATTGTAATGCTTTCAATTTGTTGCTAAATTGTATATTTTATTATTATATTGGAAATATATTTGGAATGAAAATCGAGGTGAGAAATTATTACATTTGCAGTTCGATTTCAATTTGTTGCTAAATTGTATATTTTATTATTATATTGGAAATATATTTGGAATGAAAATCGAGGTGAGAAATTATTACATTATTAGTTCGCAATAAATCATATTTTACACAACCAAAGCTAGGCAATATATATAAATATTGATCATATATTTAGTTTCAAAAAATGCAAAAACCAACCCGAAGTTGTTCATGTTCAATAATTGAATTAGTTATATAATATTGATCATCTATTTAATTTCAAAAAAAATGCAAAACCAACCTGAAATTATTCAAAGTTATATATATTTTTGTATAGCATACTTTTGGGGGCAATATTTTTTCTTTCGCTCAAATATGTATTTGCATTTGTACCTTTAGACCGACAACAAAATACTTCAATAGACAATTTGTTATAACCCTAAAAGTATGCATCGTAAAATTCGTATGTTCCAATCAGTCGATCAATTTATGGGAATGCTTTGACAGTATATTTCGAATGATTTATTAATCACCAAATAATGGTAAGCCATTATCCGCAGATTTTTTTGCAAATCTTGAGCTGACATCTTAACCCTTAGTTATTCATTAAGTTATAAGAGCTGGCTATCATTGATTAGAAGATACAAGGAGTTTTATCTGAGTTTTCGGAATCGAAAAAAAAAAATAAAAAAGTGCATATGGACGTTGGGCGTGGCACTGCCAATTTGCATTTAATTGTAGACCCAAATGAAATCACTGGTAATGATTTGTATTAACTTCTTTATTTTAATAAGAAATATAAGAGAAATTTTTAGATTTATGTTACATGGGAGGCAGGCTTGATTGTGAGCTTATTTACAACCGGGTCCGAAATTTCAAGGTCCTAGCACTATTCCTTCTAATTTTTGCCGCAGCTTGTATGAAAGTATTCCATTGTGCCCTCGGGAAAAAATTACGTCGGAATATTGACGTTAGAGCTGACATAGGAAATTTAATCAAATATCTCAGTCATTCGGACTGCAAATATGTATGAAGCAGATTCTTTCATGACCGTAATTAATTGACGTTTTTCTTGAGAATTTTCTTTTCGATATGAAAAGTAATAATAAGAGTTGATTGACCATATTTCAGAAACCTTGGCATGAATAGTATTTTATATACAAATCCATTCAAACTTACAACCAAATTGATGTCCTTTCTATCATTGCATTCATTAAGGAAATTACATTCCTTGCCAATGTCCATCCTTCCGGCACAATGAACTTTGTGAGTCAATATCATGAAATTATATTGGTTTTAAAGCCACAGTTTATTATATGTGAGCTTTTTTTGTAAATAATCTAAACCTAAAGCTCACAAATCTAACCTTTCCCTTTACCACTATACACCCCCAAAATTTACATTCTTTAATTATCTTCTTATCGTTTTGTGAACATCATCATGCGAACATCAGTACAAACAATTCGAAATTGAAAATTTTCCACATTTTCAAAAGTTCTTTTGTCGTCATCGTCGACAGATATCTAATTTTCTCTCTGTTGCAATTTGCAAATATTGTAATTACAGCATTTTATTGCCTCGAGGCATATTGAATGGAGTTTTGTGTGCTGTTGCTGCTGCCTGCTGCTGCTATCTTTGTACAATAAAACAATAAAGAATTAATTGTTATAGTTTGTAATTGTTATTCCATTTCGGCTATAATGATAACGACAACATGTACATACATGTTCAAGTACATACTACTCTCTACATGTAGCTAACAAGTGGCCATAATTACTCCCTGGCCAAGTTCGAGATAGTCGAGGACTACATAGTCCTCGTACTCTCCCTATGCACTTTGTTGCCAGACCGTTATGCAGTTGGTTGCCAACGACAACAAAAAACTGCAAAATTTAAATATTTCCAATGTTTCACATTTATTATCTTGGTTTGTGCCAACGTGTGGGTGTTAACACAAAATTTCAAAATACTAACATATATGTAGCATTCTCGAGGGTGGTATACGTAATGGGGCGATTTCAATTATAATATAAAGGATTTTTATGGTCACTCAATAGTTGCCAATGAAATTGAAGGCTAAGATAAGAGTTGAAAAATGACTGTGTATCGGGAAATTTCTGGCGGAAATAGCAAAAGAAAATTTAACAAAACATCTGAAGCCTAAACTCAGACTTTTATTTATAGCTCCTGAGAGTATGCAACACTATATTGAAACATAAAATGAATAGGATAATCCAGGGCCGTGCGCAGGGGGGGGGGGTTTTGGGGGTTCAAACCCCCCCCCCCAGAGAGGTTTCGAACATATACTTTTTAAAACCTTCTAGACTTTCTGAAGCAATAAAATATAGAATTTTTAAAGTCTTTTTAAAATAACTAGTCTGAAATGATAATTTTGCAGTATAATCATGAAAATTACATAAAAAATCATGGACACTTTCTTGAATTTCGGACAAAGGTTATGAAAAATACAAACAAACTAAACGAATTGTGCCAATTTAAAGATTGTGTAGTGCTAATTTCGCTAATGGACACCAAATTGTTCGGAATATTTTCATTTTTATTAACCGATACCACTTCTTGACATTCGACTAGAGCTATATCTTATGAACTTTTAATTGTGTACTGCAATAAAAGTTTGGAAATTTAATAACAAAATCGTTTAGTAATTTTAAAAAAGTTTAGAAAAGAATCACTATGATATCATAATGAAATCTAAAATATTCTTAATAAAAGCAAATAATGTGCTTGATGCTTGTAGAGCGCTAAGATGTAACATTTGCGATTGGACATTTTTATGGAGCTGTATCTAAATCTGAACCGATGTGTCCTATTTTCATATATATATAATATAATACAAATCCATATAATACAAATCCATTTCGACAAACGAAGAAAACTGTTTGATATACATAAACTTATTTCTCTTTGTTCATTTACAACAACTGATGACATGTTTACCGCAAACAAACTAAATTTTCCCACAAAAGAAACTCAAAAACGATGTTAACGTGTTTAAAATTTCGTTTCTACGAAATGCATTTTTTCTCTGCGTGTAGGTCTCTATTTTTAAATATTCTTTAAAGTTGCGAAACAATAAGAAATGCGTGTTAACTTACTAAAATTTATGTTATATTTATCACTTATGTCAAATATTTTTCAGAGTTAGTATTTTTTGTACATATGTAACAAGTATTATTCAAAAGAGAAACAACAAATTCAGCAACTTGGATCTACGTAGGAAAACGAAACTCTAAAATACCAATTGTTTGGTTTTTTGAAATTAAAATTTATAGTTGTTTCCTCTTGCATTTTATCGAATACAAAAAACTGTATTTGTTATTTGAATTTATACATATTTAAGATTATAATAATGAAGAAACATTTCCAATTTTTTTTATTTAATCGGAATATGCGTATAAAGATTTTGAGTAAACATCCTGTTACTCATGTCCTATATAAATTAAAAACCCCAAAACTCTTTAGACATCCTATTTATACCCATACTTTGTCAAAAAGCATATGGAATTTTCTGCATGTATCACAGAAAAAATGCGGGACTGAAGGGTTTACCGCCGAGGAATTTGACCGTTTTTCGTGTAATATTTCTTCAAAATATATATCGAGGGCTTATGTTCAAAAGTTGCTATGAACCATTTTCTCGAAAATGAGATTTTGATGCCAAAATATTCTCAGATTTGGATGTCATCTGTCATATAAATTTGGAAAAGATTTTTTTCTAAAACCATTTTTTTTAATTTTCTGATTTGGCTATCCCATCGCACGGTAGTTTGTGACTGCATAAGTGGCTATGAACATAAAAATAACAGAAATAAAATAGTTCAACAATGGAGCAGCATAAAACCGAAGGGTATAACTCGCTACAACGATTTTGTTTAAAACATTTTTCTAGATTTATGGCATATCGTACTATCAAATTCCATCATTTCGCGTTAATTGCATTTTGATTCCCCAGTTATTAGGCTAAAATAGGAAAAATTGTGAAAAGTATATTTAGAAAAACCGGCGTAACTTTTTATCATATTGAGAATACCAAAATATTTCTTTGGCATGTGATTGCTGACTTCGTGGGGAATATTTGTGTATGAAAAGTTTCAGAATTATGAATGAAGAATGTTAAAATATAAGGAATTGCAACGATTGGATTGAATTTTGGATTTTTCATCAATTGCAGCGATTTTCGCGACTGGCTACATATATGTTACAAGCGACCAATCTGAATGAAGCTGGAATCTTTACATTCGCTATACACATCACAGAAAATGTTTTTTCTACACAACATTGTCAAGATTTCATGAAAAAGTTATGGAGTTTACAATAAATCTTATTCTTATTTCAACATTCATAGAGCTCAATTTTAAACATACAAAAGTGGCTATGAACCATGAAACCGCGAATAGTAGGAAATTCGAAAACTTTTTAATCGTAGCAATCAGTAATGCTTTTTAGATTAAACTGTAGAAGAACGATTAATAATTTATAATAGAAAATAAGTTTTTCGCTCTCCTGAAAAGTTATGTTTTTGTTCACAGCCACTTATGAATATAAGCCCTCGATATGTATGTATGTAATTTCAAGCAACAATTTCAAAGTTCTACACTTAGAGAACATGTCTGTTAATAAAAACAGCGATAATCTGCTGCCTATCAACAGACACTTTTCTGCTATTACAGCTGTTTTTTGACACAACAGCAGTTTTCTACAATCTTACATCACCATTCACACTGCTAAAGAGTTTGCAGTCTGCTAAAATTGGCTGTTGTTAATTAAATTATAAAAATAGATAAGCGTTCATAAGCGAGTTTAGCTCGAATTTTCTTTATATTAGCTTGGGACAATATGCATATCATATATATTGCTAAAAACATCAAACAGCTGTTTACCATCTCAGCAGATACAAATCTGCTGTCTCTTTTTTAACAGCTGAAAATCTGCTCTTTCAGTAGACTTTCTGCTTTCTTTTACTGACATATTCCTTTGAGTGTACTGATAGATGGATTACTAAAATGCAATTTTGCAGACAATTTCTGTCGGACGAATGTATCAAAATATTTTTCGAAGATTCTGGCAATAAAATATGAGTGGTTTCCAAACGCTCCAATAAAAATTTCCTAAAAAATTGGAAAATTAACTAAGTATGAGTAATGTTTCCTTCTTTCAAAGTCATAGTAAATAGTTCATTTACTAGAAAAAGGGTAGTAGATTTAGTAGAAACATTTCTTTGGATCTAATAAAAAATTCTTACAATTGAGTAAATTCAAACCAATGTGCAAGAATATTTTCAATGTTTAAAGTGAGAAAAAAAACTTAAATTTTTTGTATGGAAAAAATTCCATTTAGGAAATTTTAACTTAAAAATGTGTTTTTTCCTAAAATGAAGTTAAAATGTTTACTGAAATTTATGCCGAGTTCTTCATACATTTAAGTATTAATTATTGAATATTAATCTAAGAAGCAATTCTCGCTCGTTTGCCGAGACTTATTTTTTAAATACTTTATGAATTATTCTAAACAACCACTGCGAAGGCGCCTATCTTGCCTTCGCAACAATCATGGAGTAATAGCTCAACTCCTTATGGCAGAGGTATCATGAAACTTTTGAGAAATATTTCATGTTGTCATTTTTTGTATCAGTTTTGCATACTCTGAAGCAAAACTATTTGTTTGATTTTTTTAGTTAAATTGAACTTATTTTAATTTCACCCTTTTTCCTAGAATAAAAAAAATTTTCCTCAGTTTAAGTAAAAATTTACTCGTTTTGAGGAAAAAAATCAGCAAAATTGTCCACAGTCCTTACTTAGTATTAGGAAATTTTCAGCAAAATTTTACTAAGATTTAGTAAAAATGTAATTAGTTTTAGGAAAGTTTTGCTTAAATTTAGTAAAAAATTACGTGGTTTTAGGAAAAATTTACTTAGATTTAGGAAATTTCAGCAAAATTCTACTTATATTTAGGAAAAATGTACTAGGTTTCCTAAATTTTAGTTAACTCATTATAGGGTTAATTTGTTTATGAATGTAGATGAAAACCCCCCCAGGGGAAAATCCTGCGCACGGGCCTGGGATAATCAGATGGAAGTCTAAACGGTGTTTTCATGTGTGAAACAAACATTTTCGAAGAAACATGTGGAGTTTTTCTCAATGAATGAGCGCCATATAATTTTGTATTTTAACTGGACATAAACCTAAATTTGCAAAAGAAAATTTAACAAAATATCTGAAGCCTAAACTCAGACTTTTATTTATAGCTCCTGAGAGTATGCAACATTATATTGAAACATAAAATGAATATGATAATCAGATGGAAGTCTAAACGGTGTTTGAAACAAACATATTCGAAGAAACAAGTGGAGTTTTTCTCAATGAATGAGCGCCATATAATTTTGTATTTTAACTGGACATAAAACTAAATTTGACAATGTAGTGACATCAGGGGAAAAGAGAAAAAACTTCAGAGGATACACACTTGAGATACTTTATATGTTTGACATGCCTGCAGAGAATAGACTTTTTTATAATTCAATGTAAGTGAACACAACGCTAAAGTGAACGTGAATGCGAGAAATGGTGTTATTGTAATCACTTTGCGTTTACCCAGAATTATTTGATTTTTTGTAAATTTATTTAAAAAAAACTTCACAAAAATCCTTCATTCAATCATTTTTCTGGGAATATGGATGGATGGTGAAATTATAATCATCGTCTCTGTCTGTCTAAATTGGATGATATTGATGTCTCCACGACATGTGGTTTCCACAGACAGCTGGTGAAAAAACAATTATTGACGAGACTGGTCGTGTGTTTTCTCGTTCCGCTGAAAAGAATTGTTCCCCTAGATCCTTTAACACAATTTAAATTTTTCTATGGAGTTATTTGGCGACAAATGACTATGTGCGGATCATTCAGCTATAACATTTCGAAAACTAAAGAACAATCCAGTTGAAGTCATTTCTCCAATGTACACTTCCATGTCCTACATACTTTATTCCAATAAATAGACAGCAGAAAAAAAGATTATTCCCCAGGGACATGTACACTAGGGCGTACCTCAAAAAAAAGTTCGCCGTACACCTTCGAATATGAAGTATTATTGAAAGGTAGTTTCAAAAAAAAAATTTTATTTTTTTATGCCGAACGTAGGGGTCGCGCTTTTACATTTTTCTATATAACTTGTATTTATAAACGGATTTTAAAGTGTGATACATCGATGTTTTTGTCTCGACGAGGCCGATTTTTTTGTCTTTGAAGTCATTGAGCTCAAGCACCCCCTTCTGGTACTTACCCATCATTTCTCAGTTGCTACTACCCTAATGTACCACTCTAATAATCGAAAATTAAAGCTCGCATAAAATCATGAATCATGTTTGAGCTCAATGACTTCAAAGACAAAAAAATCGGACAAAAACATCGATGTATCACACTTTAAAATCCGTTTATAAATGCAGAAGTTATATAGAAAAATGTAAAAGCGCGACCCCTACGTTCGGCATAAAAAAATAAAAAAAAATTTTTTGAAACTACCTTTCAATAATACTTCATATTCGAAGGTGTACGGCGAACTTTTTTTTTTTACTTGTAACCTGGTACGCTCTAATGTACACAAATTCCCTTAATAAAAATAAAAATATTTCCAGGAAAAGACAAGAAATATAGACCAGCAATATTGAGGCTGATACCACAGGAAAAATAAAAAGGCAAATTATTATTATAAAATCAAGCCGTTGATACAATCATAGTAGGGAACAAAGATCTGGTGATAATCATTGTGAAATCGATATGTGAAAATCATTGCTGACATCTACAACATTTTCAAGAAGTCTTCAAATGACCGTGTAAATGTTAAAGTAAAGTAAATGTCTCCATGAATAATGAAATGAAGTCGACGGAGAGAAAGCTGTATTGTGCTGAAAATCCATAAACCTACAGTCAGTGGTATGGCGAAAGGTTTCAGACAGATCGTAACATTGTTAAAAAAGCCTTGCGGTGAAGATCTTGAGTCGGTATATAACACATATGTAAATTTGCAAAATCACTCTATACCGAAGTGCCAGTGATGAGTTATCCCAACAAAGGATATGAAATATATATATGGCCAAGGTGTGTATAGTTGAGGTTGTTTGTCCTCCTTTCCTTGTCAAATTACAAGGAAAAAAATCAATCAAATTGAAACTATTTAACTAGGAAATATATTTTAAAATGTAAGTACGAACCTTGAACCAGAGCTGTTAAATTTCGATTACGATTAGTAATCAATTACATTACTTTTTAAAAAGAATCGTAATGATTATATAATCCACTATTCAACAATTTCTGATTACTAATTGATTACGATTACAAATAATCAAAAAATAATCAGGATTACTTGCGATTACCGTTACCTTTCGGTTTTAGCTGGCAAAAGAACGAGAACAGAAAAAATCAAAACTGACATATATTGAAAAGTCAAAAGTTTTGACAAACAGACTACTATGACTCTCATACCGATTACGCGAGAATCAAAAGTAATCACAAAAAATCAAAAGTAATCTAAAATAGTCAAAAGTAATCAAAAATAATATTTTAAAGTAGTCGAACTCATTTTTGATTACTTTTGTTTTTTTTTGATTATTTTTCAGTAATCGCAAGTAATCCTGATTATTTTTTGATTACTTGTAATCGTAATCAATTACTAATCGTATAAAACTGAATGTAATCGTATTGTAATCATTACTTCTACTTTAAAAAAAAGTAATCTAATTACTAATGATTACGATTACTAATCATTACTTAACAGCTCTGCCTTGAACCGAACAACGCCGAAAGAGAATCGTGTTTTTTTATTTTTTTTGTTTTCTTATGCGCTCCATTTGTGGCCCTCAGATTACCTTTAATATTTAATGAAAAACACACGTGATAGATTTTATAGTCCCAAAATTATAGTATAGGTCCACCATCTAACGTTTTTTTCAACTATTCAACCGTTGGACTATTATTTGTGGGGCAGCCATTTGAATGAAATTATTTTCCATTATTAACCGGAAGGGTTGTACTTTCAATTATCTATCATGTCCACTTATTCAAAAAAATAAATAAATATAAAATGACTGCATTATCTGTCCTTAGATAAATTGATTTTGAAGATTGAATTGATCTCACATTGCACTCTTTTATGTTAATTCTGTAACAGGTTTGTTGTGAAATATGTATTTATTTTAGTTTAATAAAATTTGAATGTTTTATTGGAAAAAATATGTTGACAATTTTCCGTGCCGGTCCGAGAATTTGAAAAAATAATTCCCCTTTCTCGGGAATAAAAAGTGTGGGAAATACAAACCCTAAACCCTGCATTTTTGTTCTCTAACACGTGTGTTATGGAAATACAAGTTCTGAGTATGGTTGTTAGTACAAAACTTATACAAATAGAAGCATGTCATTTACATTTTAAACAGATATTTTCCCCTTTTATTTGACATTTATACCGTCATCAAAGGGTGTAAATAAGTATTTAATCTAATTTTTAAACATTTGTATCCTTTAGAACTTTGGTAGTCCTCGGAACGGGCAACAGGATGTTGAAAGGATAAACTAAAAACGCCAATTAACTCCATTCTGCCTAAAGTTTCTGACGAATATCATCCTAATGCTACCAATACGTCAATTCAAAAAATAAATATTCATATATTTATATTTTCAAAAATATTTTCAAAGCCATAAATATTGATAGATAGTGGGTGCTACGGTTGGTTGTATTTCCATTCTATTTGAATTCCAAAAGTACAAATTTTGAAAATCCATTATCAGACGTACATAGTGCAAAATAACCAAACTTCATGATTCAACCAATTTTTGCCGTAAAAGAAAAAGTACGAATTTGGAAAAAAACTTTTTATTTTGCGTGTCTATGCAGTCAGAGGAATGTATACACCGAATTCCATGATTCCAGCTGCGTCCATTTGGTTGGTACCATTTTTACCCCCTTGACGTTTCTACGCAATTAGAATTTTATCATTCTAGCTGTAGTCGTTTAGTTGGTACTATTTTTATCCCTCTGTACCATTGTATCCCTTGAAAGTAATAATTTCGAAAAATTCGTCTATTTTCCGTGTCTACGCTGTCAGAGGAATGTATACTCCGAATATCATGACACTAGCTGCGGTCATTTGATTGGCACTATTTGTATCCCCTTTTTTAATTTTAACCCCAAAAAGTACGAATTTCCAAAAATCCGTTTTTTCCGTGTCTACACACTCAGAGGAATGTATACTCCGAATTTCATGACTCTAGCTGCGTTCATTTGATTGGTACTATTTTTATCTCCTTTTTTCATTTTAACCCCAAAAAGTACGTATTTTTAAAAATCCGTTTTTTTTTACTTATCTATGCAATCAGAGGAATGTATACACCGAATTTCATTATTCTAGGTACAGCCGTTTGGTTGGTACCATTTTTATCCCTCTATTTCCATTTACCCCTTAAAAGTACGAATTTGGAAAATATACTTTTATATTATGTATCTACTCAATTAGAGGAATGTACAAACCGAATTTCGTGTTTCTAGCTGTTGTCGTTTAATATGTACCATTTTTATCCCTTTTTTGTCCTATTTCGCCCCCTACAAATAAGAATCACTTTATGGTGCACGTTTTTGCTATAAGGGGAATGCGCATACCAAATATCAAGCAAATATAAACAGACATATTCAAAAAAATGCTTAAATACGCTAAAATATTAGGGATTATTATGGGTATTTTTAGTCCTTGTGAGGGAAAAAATTTTCCCTTTGGGCCGATTTCGCCCCATTTCAATCCCAACCGATCTACGACTATAAGACGCATTTATGGAAAATTTGAACGTTCTAGCTCCTTTCGTTTAGATGCTAGCGTCCTTTCAACAGACGGACAGACGAACGGACGGACATGGCTTAGAATTTTATAACGATCAAGAATATATATACTTTGTAGGGTCTCAGGTCGCTATTTCAAGGTGTTACAAACGGAATGACAAAGTTAGTATACCCCCATCCTGGAGGTGGAGGGTATAAAAATTTTAAAATTAAACAAAACTCGTTTTGAAATAAAAGAAAGCTCGTTCGCAGCAATAGAAACTGCGTTTTCTATACATGTTTTTATTCGCGGTAAATGTTTCAACTGTTATGGTAAAAGTAGAGCGTTTGAGACAAATAAACTATGTTTGTGATTAAAGACCTCCGAAAGTTTTTTTGTTCTTGGACGTCTCTGGTTTGCCATAAACTCAAATTGTGAATTTTTTTTAAAAGAAAGCTCGTTCAAAATAATAGAAACTGCGTTCCGATACATGTTTTCAATGTTTCAACTGTTATGGTAAAAATATAGTGTTTGAGACAAATAAACTATGTTTGCGATTAACAACCTCCTAACATTGTTTTTGATTTATTGAACTACGATACATGTTTTCATTCGCGGTAAATGTTTCAACTGTTATGGTAATACAAATAGATCGACAAATAAATTTTGTTTGTGATAAACGACCTCCGACCGATTTTTTCATGGCATACACTTTTCCTACCATTAACACACCTTCTACATTCACACCAGGCACTCACTTCTAGGTATGTTAGTGCTATCGGTGTATGTGTGTGCTTTCGGTGAACTGTGGGTGTTCTCTTTCTGTGTATATATGTATGTGTGCGTATGTGATAGTTAAATGTTTTCAATAAACCCCGATAACATAAATTTACTGGAGTTTGTTTGTTTCTCTTTGTCTGCTAGTGTTTGTTGTCTTCGGGTTTGCAGTTGTATTGTATGCCTCCGTACTATGTATGTAGTGGGAGTAGTACTAGGAGGGCTAGTGCTATGTAATGTTTGCCAAGTACAACAACAAAGAGAAGGATAAACTTTTGCTTTATTTTTGCACTCAGAGAGACAACAAATATATACTTTTTGTACTTGTTGTTGTTGTTCGGACAAGTTGTAACGAAATTGTTTGTTTTGTAGCTGCCATAAAACAAACACATACACACGCACATCTATGGTTGGTTGTATATGTGTGCATATGTATGTATGTCTGCTGGTAAACAAAGCCTTCGATTGCAACAATGTTTACGTTCAAAGATACAGAAAAACTGCTCGCACTCGCATGCGGAGATACAATAACAATTACAACTGCATCTACTCCCCAATGACCCGACACAGTGGGCCGGAAATAGAGAAGTTATCAGGAGGAGGGTAGGCCTACACAACTCCTTTCGCAGAGAAAGCCATTTTCGAGGGCCTGAATTTAGGGACCTTCTGGCGGGGTTTCAAAATTGCATTTTCCAAAGGCGATGCAAAAGAAAAATTGTGAAACGTATACGAATTATTTCCGCCTTAATGTAATTTTTATTTTTTTTATGCCACAGGAGAACATTTTCTTAACTTAAATTAGGATTTAGGGTGCCAGGAAAATTTTTGGCAATTATAAATTCCCATTTTTTACCATTCTTGATGTCTTGTTCGTCCTCTGATTTAATCGTGGTCAAAATGTTGAATGTTGGCCCCCACAAAAAGTCATTGCCAGGCCACTGTGATATCTGTGGTGCAATGTTGCTGAAGTGAATGCACCAGCATAAAAGCTTTAGGTTGATATTTTTCTTCTCTCCCTCACTCCATCTGTACACAACACTATAGTGCAGGACCATTCGTTCGAGTCCTTGTTTTTTTCTATGTGTGTTTGGACATTTTTGTTCAAAACAAAACTGTTTTGTAATTGATAGTAATGACAGTGAAATACCTTAAGGAATTGTAAATGGAAATGAAACATTTTTCGGCAAACTATTTGTAGTTTTTTCTTCTTTTCTCCCTTTTTTTGGTATGTGAGGGTGTTGTTGTTCTGGGCGAAAAGTTACTTTGAAGTCGGTGTTTAAATGGGACATTAGTGTGGGGAGTACTTCGGCATTTGCATAGTGTTGAGTGAAAACAATTTGGAACAATTTCTGTTGCCATGGCCTGCGTATGGGGAGCTTCTGGGGAGGTGTTGGTCGCCAAGTGGACTGTTCTGTTTTTAGCAATTTCAGAAGTTGTGAAACAATGGTAATGAGGGTGGAAATAAAAACTTTAGTCGAGAAAAACAATTTTCAACTAAAATTGTTTACACAAATGGTATTTGAAAAATATGGATATTTGTGTTATAATTTTTAGTTGAGAAATTTTCTAGGAGTTCACATATTAGTGTCGGCGGCAATAATGAATTGCATAAAGCCAGTCAGATATTAAAAGGAATTCAATATGGATTGTGATCGGAATCGCCCTCCAAGTCGATGTGAAACCCCATCGCCCTATATAAAGGCATACTTTCAAGGGTTAAATGGTATTTATATTTCAAAGGACAGTTTACACCGCATGAAACTTAAAAAATCGTTACATTTAAACCGGATGATATATGCTTGAAACTATAGGCAAATTGGAGTCTTTTTTACATTTTCATTTCCCCATATTTTTAACAGATATTCATTATTCTATTTAATTTGACAAATATACCGGTGTCATAGGGTGCGAATGAGTATTTATAGCACATAACCATATATAAAAGCATATTTTTGGGGCTTGATGGTATTTGCACTTCAAAGGGCTGTTTACACCGTTCGAAATTTTTTAAAACTGGATGATATATGCCTGAAACTATGGTCAAAATGGAGATAATTGTTTTTTGTTTAGATTATAATTTAATTTCTTGTTGCCGCTTCTCTGGACTACAAAGTACTAACATTTTTTTCAATAATTATTTTAAATACTTATTCGCAGCCTATAATATATCGTAATGTGTCAAATTAAAGAGGAGAATGTCTATTAAAAATATTTAAAATATCATGGTTCTATCTGAATTAGTTTAGCTTCAACAATAAATTCAATTTTCCCTCTCAGTTTATTCATATTTTATTATTTATTTTTTAAAAGGGAAAACTTTATATGGTTGTTATTGCTAAACTAATCCATATAGAAGCATGCAGTTTGAAGTGTTTTTAGCAGATATTCTCCTCTTTAATATGACACTTATACCAGTATCATAGAGCACGAATGAGTATTTAAAATAATTGTTAAGCGCGCCTACTACTACTCTTCATATCACATTTCCATATATAGAGGCATACTTTTAGGGGTTAAATGGTATTTATATT
This sequence comes from Polietes domitor, assembly GCA_947397865.1. Lineage (NCBI taxonomy): Eukaryota > Metazoa > Arthropoda > Insecta > Diptera > Muscidae > Polietes > Polietes domitor. Next base: position 152,015,380 of record OX377619.1, on the reverse strand, counting down.
TCACACCATACAACAGTTTTTGAAAAAAGTCGTTGAACTTGTGGCGGAAGCATTTTAGTTTTTCATTTTCTGACAGGACTACAAATTTGTAAAGGATACAAACTTTTCACAAATATTTTAAATAGTTATTTTCACCCTATGATATCGGTATACATGTCAAACTAAAGAGGAGAATATCTGTTAAAAATACTTAAAATTCAACGCTTCCATCTGTATTAGTTTAGCATTAACAACCATTTGAAGTTTACCCCTCAGATAATTTAATTTATAAATATTAATATTTTTTAAGAGGGAAATTTTAAATTGGTTGTTAATGCTAAACAAATACAGGTAAAAGCAGGCAGTTTGAAGTATTTTTAGCAGATATTCTTCTTTTTAATTTGACAAATGTACCGGAATCATTGGGTGCGAATTGGTATTTAAAATAATTTTTGAGTGTGCCTACTACTACTTATCATATCCCATCGACCTATATAAAGGCATACTTTTAGGGGTTAAATGGTATTTATATTTCAAAGGACGGGTTTGTATGACAATTAAAAAAAGTAGTTATATTTAAACCGTCTGAAACTATTGCCAAATTGGAGTTAATTGGCGTTTTTAGATTTTCAGTTCCTTATCACGTTGCTGCTTCGGAGGACTACAAAGTTATAAAGGATAAAGTTTTTTTACAAATTATTTTAAATACTTATTCAAACACTATGATAACAGTATTTATGTCAAATTAAAGGGGAGATTATCTGCTAAATATACTTAAAATTTCATCTGTCTATCTATATTAGTTTAGGATTAACCATCATTTCATATTCTCAATCAGCTTATTTAGTTTATTCATATTTATATTTTTTAAGAGGTAAATTTTAAATTGGCGGTAATGCTAAACGAATACACACAGAAGCATGCAATTTGAAGTATTTTTATCAGATATTATACTCTTTAATTTGGTATTCTCCTCTTTAATATGACACTTATGCCAGTAACATAGGGTGCGAACAAGTATTTAAAAGAATGTTTAAGCGCTCCTACTAAAGGCATACTTTTAGGGGTTAAATGGTATTTATATTTACACAATACGACATTTTTTAAAAAAAGTCGTTAAACTTTAACCGGAAGATATACGTCTGAAACTATAGGAAAATTTGAGTTAATTGGCGTTTTTAGAATTTCATTTCCTCATGCTGGTGCCGCTTCGCTGGACTGCAAACTTCTAAAGAATAAAGTTCTTTTTTACAAATTATTTTAAATACTTATTCACAACTTATGATATTGGTATATATGCCAAATTAAAGAGGAATATGTCTGTTAAAAATACTTAAAATTTCATGAATCTATCTCTATTAAATTAGCTTTTATAGTTATATAAAAGTTCTTTCATATTTTATTTTTTAAGAGGGAAAATTTTAATGGTTGCTGATAAATTAATACAGATAGAAGTGTGCAGTTTAAAGTATTTTTAGCAGATATTCTCCTCTTTAATATGACATTTATACCAGGATCATGGGGTGCGAATGAGTATTTAAAATAATTTTTAAGTGTGCCTACTTCTACTAAATAAAGGCATACTTTTAGGGGTTGATGGTATTTTTTCAATAATTATTTTAAATACTAATTCGAACCAAACGATGTACATGTCAAATTAAAGAGGAGAATATCAGCTACATAAAATTCCATTTTAGATTTATTTAGTTTTTTTAATATTTTATTTTTTAAGAGCGACAACTGTAAATGGTTTTTATTGCTAAACTAACACTGTGCAACATTTTTGAAGTAATTTCAAAATAACCATATACGGACACCGCTACATGATAAAAGACCAAAAAAAAGACCCGTGTTTTTTTTTCCCCAAAGTCATGCACTTTTTTTATGGGCCCCCAGAGATTTGAGGCCTCGGTGTAATTTTTGGAAAAAAGTGATCATATTCTCAGGCTCATATCTTGCAAACCGTTCGGAATTTTGATTTACTCTCTGAGGCAAAGTTCTAGCTCTTGTCATAAAGAACAAAAATTGTGAACATATAAAATCAAAAAACTTCATCTTCAAGGTCAAAATCGCAAAAAACTTAACATTTTTCAATTTTGCGGCTACCTAAGCGCTACCTAAACGGTGTTAAGTGTTTTTAGCAGATATTCTCCTCTTTAATATGACACTTATACCAGTATCATAGAGCACGAATGAGTATTTAAAATAATTGTTAAGCGCGCCTACTACTACTCTTCATATCACATTTCCATATATAGAGGCATACTTTTAGGGGTTAAATGGTATTTATATTTCACACCATACAACAGTTTTTGAAAAAAGTCGTTGAACTTGTGGCGGAAGCATTTTAGTTTTTCATTTTCTGACAGGACTACAAATTTGTAAAGGATACAAACTTTTCACAAATATTTTAAATAGTTATTTTCACCCTATGATATCGGTATACATGTCAAACTAAAGAGGAGAATATCTGTTAAAAATACTTAAAATTCAACGCTTCCATCTGTATTAGTTTAGCATTAACAACCATTTGAAGTTTACCCCTCAGATAATTTAATTTATAAATATTAATATTTTTTAAGAGGGAAATTTTAAATTGGTTGTTAATGCTAAACAAATACAGGTAAAAGCAGGCAGTTTGAAGTATTTTTAGCAGATATTCTTCTTTTTAATTTGACAAATGTACCGGAATCATTGGGTGCGAATTGGTATTTAAAATAATTTTTGAGTGTGCCTACTACTACTTATCATATCCCATCGACCTATATAAAGGCATACTTTTAGGGGTTAAATGGTATTTATATTTCAAAGGACGGGTTTGTATGACAATTAAAAAAAGTAGTTATATTTAAACCGTCTGAAACTATTGCCAAATTGGAGTTAATTGGCGTTTTTAGATTTTCAGTTCCTTATCACGTTGCTGCTTCGGAGGACTACAAAGTTATAAAGGATAAAGTTTTTTTACAAATTATTTTAAATACTTATTCAAACACTATGATAACAGTATTTATGTCAAATTAAAGGGGAGATTATCTGCTAAATATACTTAAAATTTCATCTGTCTATCTATATTAGTTTAGGATTAACCATCATTTCATATTCTCAATCAGCTTATTTAGTTTATTCATATTTATATTTTTTAAGAGGTAAATTTTAAATTGGCGGTAATGCTAAACGAATACACACAGAAGCATGCAATTTGAAGTATTTTTATCAGATATTATACTCTTTAATTTGGTATTCTCCTCTTTAATATGACACTTATGCCAGTAACATAGGGTGCGAACAAGTATTTAAAAGAATGTTTAAGCGCTCCTACTAAAGGCATACTTTTAGGGGTTAAATGGTATTTATATTTACACAATACGACATTTTTTAAAAAAAGTCGTTAAACTTTAACCGGAAGATATACGTCTGAAACTATAGGAAAATTTGAGTTAATTGGCGTTTTTAGAATTTCATTTCCTCATGCTGGTGCCGCTTCGCTGGACTGCAAACTTCTAAAGAATAAAGTTCTTTTTTACAAATTATTTTAAATACTTATTCACAACTTATGATATTGGTATATATGCCAAATTAAAGAGGAATATGTCTGTTAAAAATACTTAAAATTTCATGAATCTATCTCTATTAAATTAGCTTTTATAGTTATATAAAAGTTCTTTCATATTTTATTTTTTAAGAGGGAAAATTTTAATGGTTGTTGATAAATTAATACAGATAGAAGTGTGCAGTTTAAAGTATTTTTAGCAGATATTCTCCTCTTTAATATGACATTTATACCAGGATCATGGGGTGCGAATGAGTATTTAAAATAATTTTTAAGTGTGCCTACTTCTACTAAATAAAGGCATACTTTTAGGGGTTGATGGTATTTTTTCAATAATTATTTTAAATACTAATTCGAACCAAACGATGTACATGTCAAATTAAAGAGGAGAATATCTGCTACATAAAATTCCATTTTAGATTTATTTAGTTTTTTTAATATTTTATTTTTTAAGAGCGACAACTGTAAATGGTTTTTATTGCTAAACTAACACTGTGCAACATTTTTGAAGTAATTTCAAAATAACCATATACGGACACCGCTACATGATAAAAGACCAAAAAAAAGACCCGTGTTTTTTTTCCCCCAAAGTCATGCACTTTTTTTATGGGCCCCCAGAGATTTGAGGCCTCGGTGTAATTTTTGGAAAAAAGTGATCATATTCTCAGGCTCATATCTTGCAAACCGTTCGGAATTTTGATTTACTCTCTGAGGCAAAGTTCTAGCTCTTGTCATAAAGAACAAAAATTGTGAACATATAAAATCAAAAAACTTCATCTTCAAGGTCAAAATCGCAAAAAACTTAACATTTTTCAATTTTGCGGCTACCTAAGCGCTACCTAAACGGTGTTAAGAATAATTCCTAGGAAGTTCATATGTTCTAGAAAGTTGTTTATTGAGATCTTAGGTACATTTTTGTAGTTGATTGTTTCCCTGAATTTTCAGCGGTTTGCTACCTATGGACCTGAACAGGGGAAAAAAGGTTAAAAAAAATCGAATTTTTTTAAGTTTTTTGCGATTTTGACCTTGAAGATGAAGTTTTTTTGATTTTATATGTTCACAATTTTTGTTCTTTATGACAAGAGCTAGAAAATTCCGAACGGTTTGCAAGATATGAGCCTGAGAATATGATCACTTTTTTCCAAAAATTACACCGAGGCCTCAAATCTCTGGGGGCCCATAAAAAAAAGTGCATGACTTTGGGGGGGGGGGGGGGAAACACGGGTCTTTTTTTTTTGGTCTTTTATCATGTAGCGGTGTCCGTATATGGTTATTTTTTTTCGTGTTGCACTGTGTAATACAGATGTAGTGCATGCAGTTTGAAGTATTTAGATAGTCTTTAGATAGTTAGTAGTAGAAGATAGTCTCTTCTTTAATTTGGTTTTTAAAATAATTTTGAAGATTGCATCCTTTGAACCTTTGTAGTCCTTTTAAGGGGCAACATAATGAAATGAAAAACTAAAAATGCCAATTAACTCTATTTCGCTTATAGTTTCAGATCCGGATATTAATTCGAGACAAAATGGAACAACTAACTACACCATTTCCAATTGAAATTGGGAAAAGTTCTTAATTTAATTTGAGAAAATTCCAATTGAAAATTTCCATTTAAAATTGAGAAAATTCCAATTGAAATTGAGAATTTCCTTTTAATATTGAGACAATTCCAATTGAAATTTCCATTTACAAAATGCATATTTTCAATTCAATTAATTAAGGATTTCCATTTCAAAATTGAGAAAATTCCAATTGAAATTGAAAATTATCATTTTAAATTGAGAAAATTCCAATTGAAATTAAGAATTTCCATTTAATATTGAGAAAATTCCAATTGAAATTGAAAATTTCCATTTTGTATTGAGAAAATTCCAATTGAAAAGAAAATATATTTCCAAATTTTCCAAAATTTCGATTGAAGATAGGAATTTACATTTTAAATTGAGAAAATTCCAAATGAAATTATGAAAATTTCATTTGAAATTGAGAATATTATCATTGAAATGGAGAACATTCAGACATCTTTATGTTCTTTCTGGAAAATATTGGTGGATTGTCCTTCTGCTATAAAGAGATGTGCGGCAAGGTAGACATATTCACAATGTCAAGTGGAATTTTCTCAATTTGAAATGGAAATTCTCAATTTTAATTAGAACTGTCGTAATTTCAAATGGAAATTCTCAATTTTAATTGGAATTTTCTCAATTTGAAATAGAATTTCTAAATTTCAATTGGAATTTTCTCAATACGAAATGGAAATTGTTAATTTCAATTGGAATTTTCACAATATGATATCTAAATTCTTAATTTCAATTGGAACTTTCTCAATTTAAAATGGAAATTCTCAATTTAAGTTGGAATTTTCTCAATTTTGAAATGGAAATTCTTAATTTTTCTCAAATTGAAATAGGAAATCTCATTTTCATATGGGATTCTCAATTTCAATTGTAATTTTCCCAATTTCAAGTGGAAATGGTGTAGTTGGTTAACCGGGTGACAGAAGTCTGTAGCTATAGGCGAAATGGAGTTATTTGACATTTATAGTTTTTCATTTCATCAATGTTGGAATTGTCCTAATTTGAAATGGAAATTCTCAATTTCAATTGAAAATTTCTCTTCTTAATTACAATTCGCATTTTCTCAATTTGAAATGGAAAATCTTGGAAATTTTTAGATTAGAATTTTCTAAACATGAAATGATAATTCTCAACTTCAAGTGGAATTTTCATAAATTCAATTGGAATTGGTGTAAAGTTTTCCGAAAGTAATTCCAAACTGGTTGTCATTACTATGTCATATTAATAAATTATTTAATAATTCATTTTAATTAATAATAAACATAATGCATAGTCCCAACATTATTTATAGTGAGACTTAAAAGATTTTCTCCAATTTTATTTGCAGTCTTGCAGCACTGAAATGTTATCATTCAAGTGTCTATGGGAAATACATAAAATTTATATTTATGATGTTTGGCAATGCCACATAAATGATGTATAGTTTTAGGGGCTGTAACAAATATTACTTCTATTCGAATTATAAGTAATAATTGATATTAGGAGAGATTTACTTTTATATGTTTTCCATTTATGTTTAAACCATAAAAAGAGCCATCTCAATAATCTTAATATAAATTTAAGATTTTTTCATATTTTGCTTGGCTATTTTAAGACTCAATAAATTATCATTTCGTATTTAAGTCTATTGAAATTTGTCATGGCCGATATAACAATTTGTCATAACCATGACATTTAAAAAAGTTTGCTGTTCATAAACATTTTTATTTAATTTTCGTTTTTCCCTCCAAATATGTTATTGGAGACATGATATTATTTAATAGCTTGGATCTATTTTCAAATAAATTATTGTTTATTTTTATGTGCCTCAGCTAATAAAACACATTTTAATGTTTTGCCACTGTTCATCCTTGTTTTTTTGGGGGGGGGAGGGGTGTGTGCTTATAATAATTGGCAATAATGATATGTAATTTGATTTAAATAAATTGATTTGGTGTTTGTTATTTTTACGACATGTTGTGCGATTGCAGATTGAATATAAATTCAGTATAATTTGGTAGGCTCCATAAATGACATAAATAGAAATATTTTCGTAAGCTGAAAATGGATAATATCAATTATTGTCCGCGATTTATTTTGTCGAATTTGAAATGATTAATTTGAGTATGTTTTATGGGCTTTGACTGCTTTAGATTATTCCACAGAGCTTCTGAACAATTATGATAAATAACAAAGTCGCTGCAGTTTGAGAGAAAAAATAAAAAAGAAATCAGGAAATATTTAAAAAGGAGAGAAATTTTGTCTTCTTTTGTATATTCAACTACTATGAAGAATACTATTCAGTTTTGCAGAAAATCCACGGATATTAAATTAATATTTTGAAATTCAAAACCCCAAATGCAACAATTTAGAGAATTGACGAAGATATTAGTGTCTGCAGTTTGAGGAAAAAAGAAATCAGGAGAGCAATTTTGTCCTCCTTTTGTATATGCCACCTTAACGAAGAAAACTCAACTCAATAAACACTCAACAAATATTTTGTATACCCTCCACCGTTTGTAACGCCCTGAAACATCGACCTGATGCCCTAGAAGGTATATATATATATTCTTGATCGTCATAAAAAGCCTAGATGATCTAGTCATGTCCGTCCGTCCATCTGTTGAAAGCACGATAACATCTAAACGAAATGGGCCAGAACAGTAGGGATTGAAAACTCAACTCAATAAACACTCAACAAATATTTTGTATACCCTCCACCGTTTGTAACGCCCTGAAACATCGACCTGATGCCCTAGAAGGTATATATATATATTCTTGATCGTCATAAAAAGCCTAGATGATCTAGTCATGTCCGTCCGTCCATCTGTTGAAAGCACGATAACATCTAAACGAAATGGGCCAGAACAGTAGGGATTGAAAATGGACGAAATCGGCCATGAGTGAAAATTTTTTGTCCCTAATAAGGACAGAAAATACCACTAATAATCTTTTTGATAATTTCTGCTTTGAATTTACTTGATATTTGGTATGCAGATTCCCCCACCATATAGCGATTCTTATTTGTAGGGGGTGAAATGGGGCAAAAAAGGGATACAAATTGTGCCTAACAACCGATAAATTCGTACTTTTAAGGGGGTAAAATGGCAATAGAGGGATAAAATTGGTGCCGACCAAATGACTCTAGCTCGAATTTCGGCATATACATTCCTATGACTGTATAGAGACGTGCAAATTCATGAGAATTTTCGAAATTTCTACTTTTATGGGGAAACGGGGAGAAAGGGGATAAAAATAAAGCTATAATAAGGAAAAACGGCATACATCTCGCTCTGGTTGCGTAGATTCGAAATATAATGCGATTTTTCGATACTCATACTTTAAGGATCAAAATGGGCAAAAAGGGATAACATTGGTGTTAACAGCATCGGCGTAACATAAAATTCATTGCACAAAAAAAAATAAAAAATCAAAAAAATATTTTGTTTTATTTACTACATGTAAAATATCTATGGATAAATATAAAAATTATGGCCCTCTTTGTAGAGAAGAAATTAAAGAAATCCAGATTTTTAGATAAAAAAAATGTGCGGCGGTACATTCCGCTGATTGCAAAGGATTATTTGGAAATTAGTAAATTTAGGGAAAGAGGAGCAAAAGTGAACAACAATGGTAGCAATCAAACGGCTGCAGCTAGAATCATGAAATTCTCTTTATAATTTTCTCAGACTTCATAGACACACAAAACAAAAGTGTTTCTCAAAAATCGTACTTTTAGGAATAAATGGTAAAAGAGATAAAAATTGTACCAAGAAAACGGCTGTAGTTTGAATAGTAACATTAGTTGTATATGCTCCATTGTGAACCTGAAAGATAATAAAATTTCCGAATTCGTATTTTGCTTTTCTGAATAAATTATTTTGAAATACATATATAATCAAGGGCCATCAAACAATAAAGACGTATTTATAAACATGCCCTAAGTGGGCGTGGTCATTACATTAATTAATTAATTTCATTTCAAAATTATAATAATGAAACATAACAATTTATTTATCATATATCGCTATTTGCAAAAAATCATAATTTTCCTAATATTTTATTGCAAATAAACGTGAGTGTAATAATGCAATAGTCTGCGGGTTATACTGAGGAATGCAATCCATGGTGGAGGGTATATAAGATTCGGCCCGCAATCCATGGTGGAGGGTATTTAATATATTATAATTTAATTTAACTTTAATTTAACTTTTCCCTGGTCGAGACCGTTGCATGCCTTCGGGCTAAGAAGGAAAATTTCCTGCCACATTCCAAATAATTAATTCTTCATGGGAACGAATACAACATAAATGCCTAATTTGTGGATTTAGATACATATTGTTGACTAGATTCCCTTCAAGGAATTTAACAACTCATATTTTGCAGTGGGCTAGTGTTCTAGGAATGATTGACCGGTGATAAATTAAAGCATACCTTTTTTGGATACACACACAATGTTTATAGCACAAAATAGAGCATACTTTTAGGCTGCTTGTTTTGAAATTTGGAATAATTAGAAAATTCCTTGAAATAATTCCTGTTTCTTTATCTCTCTCTCTCCCCTCTAATGTTTACAAAGAAAATGCCTACTTTATTGGTATGCAGTATGTCCAGACAAAAAGCTTTGGCCACAAAGTTATTTTTTCCACATTTTCTTAGCACAGCATATGCTTTTGGGAGCCAAGAATCGAAAGCATACTTTTTGGGATAATTCATTAATAGTTGTTGTCTTGCTTTTTTTCATTTTTAAATTTCTTCAATTTATCTTACAGACATGCTTTCATTTCATAATTGTCCCTCAGGAAGGATTTTTTGGAAATTAGTTTATTTAGGGAAAACGGAGCGAAAGGATATAAAAATGATACCAATCGATCGGCTGCAACAAACATAATTCAGAAATTCTATTTAGATTTTTTATGATTCATAGAGGCGCAAAATTCTAACTTTAAGGGAACTTTTAGGCAGAATGGGTAAATGAGATAAAAGATGAGAGATAAACATATGATCGACATCAGCTTATGCAGGCATGTGGAAGATCGACCATATGATCGTCATCACCTGATGCACGTATGTGACATCCACATACAGAAGGCGTTATTCTTTGTTTGTCAATGTAGTTTGTGTGCTTCGTACGAAACAGCAACACTTTCGCTGGAATAAAATATTGAAAAAACTAAATTGTTGTGTGTTTTAATAAATTGTCTCCTCTAGACTACGTCCCGGGGGAGACCAACAGTGCCATCATCCTGATGGAAATCTGTTCAATCGTAAAATTAGGTATGTAGATTCCACTATGAACTCGGAGGATAATGGATTTTCGAAACTCGAACAATTGAGCGAAATTCGATATGTATGCTCCCGTGACAGTGTGGAAGGCTGGAATTGAAAATGGACGGCAACGGTTCGAAGGGACAACTTTCTTCCCTATCAACGAATGAAAACGAATGACGTATATTAATTTCTTTGAAGATGTCTGCCCTTTTGAAGAATTATTTTAATATATAAAGTCGAGGAATATTATATATAAACATTTGTAGACACGCCACTTGTGTGTGTGTTAAAATTAAACTTTAAAATTAATTAATAAATTTTAATTCAAAATTATATTTTATTTAACAAATATCGCTATTAGCACAAAATATCAGAATATTCCTAATATTCGATACATAAAAACAAGTAAAGAAACGCTAAAGTCGGACGGGGCCGACTATATAATGCCCTACACCACTCCCTGCATATATACATCGCTTTGATTACTAAACCCAGGTATTCAATGGGAGCAATTTTATGTAGTTCATATAAATTATACAGTTACTATCAATTCATCTTTAGTCAAATTTAATGAATATGGTAAATAATAAAGTAATTGATCCAATTTTCTAGCAGATATTCCGAGTAAAGTAAATATAACATGATCTGGAAAAATTGATCAAGATCCAATGATAAATACAGATTATACAGTGGTAATAGGATGAATCGGGCGGACATTTGAAGGGGACCTATAACAACACTTGAGGCCTCTGCAAAAATATGCGCCAATATATTTCTCATTCACGGTACGTATTCCTAGTTGAAACATACAGATCAGAGTGGGCACCATTTGGGTTATATAGGGTGATTTTTTAAGAGCTTGATAACTTTTTTTTAAAAAAAACGCATAAAATTTGCAAAATCTCATCGGTTCTTTATTTGAAACGTTAGATTGGTCCATGACATTTACTTTTTGAAGATAATTTCATTTAAATGTTGACCGCGGCTGCGTCTTAGGTGGTCCATTCGGAAAGTCCAATTTTGGGCAACTTTTTCGAGCATTTCGGCCGGAATAGCCCGAATTTCTTCGGAAATGTTGTCTTCCAAAGCTGGAATAGTTGCTGGCTTATTTCTGTAGACTTTAGACTTGACGTAGCCCCACAAAAAATAGTCTAAAGGCGTCAAATCGCATGATCTTGGTGGCCAACTTACCGGTCCATTTCTTGAGATGAATTGTTCTCCGAAGTTTTCCCTCAAAATGGCCATAGAATCGCGAGCTGTGTGGCATGTAGCGCCATCTTGTTGAAACCACATGTCAACCAAGTTCAGTTCTTCCATTTTGGGCAAAAAAAAGTTGGATATCATCTCACGGTAGCGCTCACCATTCACAGTTACGTTACGATTCGCATCATCTTTGAAGAAGTACGGTCCAATGATGCCACCAGCCCATAAACCGCACCAAACTGTGACTTTTTCTGGATGCATTGGTAGCTCTTGCAATGCTTCTGGCTGATATTCACTCCAAAATCGACAATTCTGCCTATTTACGTACCCATTGAGCCAAAAATGAGCTTCGTCGCTGAACACAATTTCTTTCTTTCTGAACTTTCTTAACAGAGCACGCATTTTGATAATAAAATTCAATGATTTGCAAGCGTTGCTCGTTAGTAAGTCTATTCATTATGAAATGTCAAAGCATACTGAGCATCTTTCTCTTGGACACCATGTCTGAAATCCCACGTGATCTGTCAAATACTAATGCATGAAAATCCTAACCTCAAAAAAATCACTCTTTACCAATGTATGGGCATTAGGGCGTACCTCAAAAAAAAAGTTCGCCGTACACCTTCGAATATGAAGTATTATTGAAAGGTAGTTTCAAAAAAAAAATTTTTATTTTTTTATGCCGAACGTAGGGGTCGCGCTTTTACATTTTTCTATATAACTTGTATTTATAAACGGATTTTAAAGTGTGATACATCGATGTTTTTGTCTCGACGAGGCCGATTTTTTTGTCTTTGAAGTCATTGAGCTCAAGCACCCCCTTCTGGTACTTACCCATCATTTCTCAGTTGCTACTACCCTAATGTACCACTCTAATAATCGAAAATTAAAGCTCGCATAAAATCATGAATCATGTTTGAGCTCAATGACTTCAAAGACAAAAAAATCGGACAAAAACATCGATGTATCACACTTTAAAATCCGTTTATAAATGCAGAAGTTATATAGAAAAATGTAAAAGCGCGACCCCTACGTTCGGCATAAAAAAATAAAAAAAATTTTTTTGAATCTACCTTTCAATAATACTTCATATTCGAAGGTGTACGGCGAACTTTTTTTTTTTTACTTGTAACCTGGTACGCTCTAATGGGCATCTCCCAAACAAGTAAGGAAAGGCTAAAGACGGACGGACTTTCTATCTCATTACAATTCAATTCGGTAAAAAAGTGAAATCGGGAAGGATTTTTGCATCCTGTAAATGTATGTGTTTGACAAAAAATGTTAAATCGGAAAGGACATTTGTATGAGGGTATATTGATACCTGGAACGATGTGATCCCCTTTCACCATGTATGTTTATTGGTGAAATATAATATGTAAAGTTTGTCCAAAATCGGTTAAACATTCGGGAGCAACATTTGTATGAGGGATATATCTAAATCTGAACCGAACTTACCCACTTTCACCATTGGTTTTTTAGTTCGATTATAAAATGTTGTACAATATGTGGTTTCTAAAGCGGAAAAAGTGAAATCGGGAGCGACATTTGTATGGGGACTATATCTAAATCTGAACCGATCTTACCACTTTCAGCATAGATGTTTCTAGTTCTATTATAAAATGTTGTGCCAATTTTAAAGAAAATCGGGTACAATATGTGGTTTCTAAAGCGGAAAATGTGAAATCGGGAGCGACATTTGTTTGGGGGCTATATATAAATCTGAACCGATCTTACCCACTATCAGCATAGATGTTTCTAGTTCTATTAAAAAATGTTGTGCCAATTTTAAAGAAAATCGGGTACAATATGTGGTTTCTAAAGCGGAAAATGTGAAATCGGGAGCGACATTTGTATGGGGGCTATATCTAAATCTGAACCGATCTTACCCACTTTCAGCATAGGTGTTTCTAATTCGGTTATAAAATGTTGTGTCAATTGTAAAGAAAATCGGGTACAATATGTGGTTTCTAAAGCGGAAAAAGTGAAATCAGGAGCGACATTTGTATGGGGGCTATATCTAAATCTGAACCGATCTTACCCACTTGCAGCACAGGTGTTTCTAGTTCGATTATAAAATGTTGTGCAAATTTTAAAGAAAATCGGGTACAATATGTGGTTTCTAAAGCGGAAAAAGTGAAATCGGGAGTGGCATTTGTATGGGGGCTATATCTAAATCTGAACCGATTCTTGGTGTTACAAACATTTGGCGCGAAACTAACTTATAATACCCTAGTCCACCAAGTGGTGTAGGGTATAATAAATTCGTATGCTGGTTTTAAAAGTTAATAATATTTTTGCATAGTAAAAAAAGTAGAGAATACTTTTCAAGATTCTAAATAGTGTTGCCTACTTTCAGATAATTATTCAGATAATTGACAAAAAAAAACATATTTTTGAATCATTCTTTTTCTACAAACTAAATAGGGTTGCCTACTTTCAGCCCATTTAAGAAACTCCTCACCTTTGAACTTCGGCCTATAATGATTATATTTTCCTCTATAGATTGGGTGACACTTGTTGTTTAATGTGATAAAATATGTACGATATATCACAATTTTATAATTTTTAGGATCTTTCTTTTTCTTCATGTTGCCTACTTTCAGGCAATTTCAGAATCTCCTCCCGATTAGACTTGCTATATAATGATTATCTCTTCCTCTATAGATTTGTTCACACTTCTGTTGATATTTCTTCTCGAAACTTATTGTTATTTTTTAATTTAATACAAGATATGCCATATTTGCTTGGCCAAAAATCTATTTTTTTGTGCTTGTTCCGAAACTAAAATATATCTCTGAACTATTTAAATAGTTTTGCCTACATTCAGGCTATTTATGGGATATCCTCCCCTCTTCTTTCGACTTATCACACTTCTATTGACACTTTTTTCCTCTAAAACTTATTGGTTTTCCGTCAATGTGATATTTTTATGGCTCTTATGGAAAAGATTATATTTCAACGATTTGCTATCGCCATCATCATGGACATTATTATTTTTATTATTTCATTTTTCAAAAGATGAACAGTGCAACACATTATTGTCCCTGCTGTCTTGCTCCTATCGGTCTGCCTGTCCTCGCTCGGTCCCCTTTAGCAGAGCGATTTTTTTAATAATATTTTCACTTGGGGTGGTTTTTTGTGGCTTCGTTTTTTCCAGAAGCACATAAATCATTTTTATTGCAATGACCATGTTAAGTGTGCCATATTGTTTCCGCTCTGATGGCATTCCAGCATGGATGGTTGGCGTTGGTGGAGGCTTTAAATATTTTTGTTGTTGTTTTTATTGGGCATTCATGAGATTCTTTTGTCTGCCCCTTTTCCTTTCCCCGGCCAATTGGCAATTTTTATTGGAAATTTGTGTAGCAATGCATTGGAACATTTTTCTTTTCTGGCTGAATTGAGTGCGATTTTGGGTTTAAACAAAATATTCGCAAATTGACTTAACTGTTCCTCTGGCTTTGCTGTCAATTATGGGATTTATATATAAAAAAATACTTTCCCGTTCCCGTCAGCAATGTACAGCAGCAATATTATATCAATGATTTCGCTTTTTTAATTCGAAGCATTGAAATTGAAGTGAGCGAAAGAGTGAGAGAGGAGAACAGAGTTTACGGGAAGTCCTAGTTTCTTTTCATTTCCGCTCATTGCATTTCATGCTCAGTTTGCAAGATTTATGTATGTATGTGTATAGCCCTTTGAATACACGTCTGTGTGTGCATATGTTAGCATATTATTTGCCACGTGTTCGGTTGATATATTTTTTTATGTTTTTTGGATTATAACTAAAAATTTCAGCGAATCATCATCGGTAAACCACCAAAACCCCATGAACAGCAATTGTTTATGGTTTCATTGACACAAAGGTCCTTTTGAGTTTGAGGCTATGTTGATGGTAGGTTTTTTCCCGCCCTCTCACTCTCTCTCTCGCTCACCCTGTTGTTATTGTCGAGATTTATAATTAATTGGCTATTCATTTGTTGTTTATTTGTGTCGGGGTTATATCACGGTCTGAGGGACCCTGGGTGGGTGCCAATACAAATTGTGCCAAATTATTTGTTAATGATGTTTGGTTGACCGGTGGTCGTTCGTTGATGAATTGCCTTTATATGTAGTTGTTGTTCGGAGGTGGTCGCCTTGTTGGCCATTGTGATATATGCATATCAATGAGCAAATGACTACGGCTTTCAACTATTGTCGGCAAGAATGAGTGAAAGAATTCGTAGCAATAATATAATAAATGATGTGAAAGATGAATGTCCTCGTGTGAAAGGGGAGAGAGACACGCGCACAGTGGAAACAATTCACAATGTGTGCAGCAAAAAATAAAAATTTTGAGCTCGAGACCTAAAAATTAATTTTTTGTGTGCCTTGAGGCATAGTAAGTCACAATATCAACAACAAATTTTAAGATTTTTTTTTAATTTTTAAGAAGAATTTTTTTGCATATTTCAGATTTTCGTCAAAGTTGCCTTTAATAATTGTACTCTCATTTTGGAAGTAGAGGCCCGATTACACCGCTTATATGTCCAATGAAAGGAAATTGTTATGGCTACAAATATTGTAAATATAACTTTCACATAGAAACAGTGGTTTATGATCATTCTTCAAAGAAGTGAGAAAAATATTTTTTTGCTTTCACAAAATAATCATAAAAAATAGAAAAAAATTGGAAAACATATTTTTTTAATAGAGAACATTTTAACGAAGTAAATAATAAATACGTGTAAAAGATCCACGGATAAATGCAGAAGTTATGCCCAACTTTCTAATATTTGTACTCTCATTTTGGAAATATAGGCTCGATAACACCCTCTTATATGGCCAATTAAATGTAATTATGAAGGCTACAAATATTGTGAATTTCACTTTTAATAGCTTATATTATAACGAAGAAAACGGTATATGCATTTTAAATATCTATGAAGTTATGGCCCTCTTTGTAGACGCACAACAATTAAAAAAAAATATGACTTATTAAATTTGTTTTTAAATAGTTTGAAAAAGGCCTTTCGTAAATCAAGTAACAGAATTTTTAGATTTATTTGATTTTACATTTATATTAGATGAACTCTTAACGAAGAGAACAAGGCCTAATTGAAGAAAATCCAGGAATAAATGTGGAAGTTGTGGCACTTCTCTATTTTTTACAATTTTTGTGTGCCAGCAAAAAAATTTGAAAAAAAAAATAATATTTGGAGACTGTTCTTAAACCTTTTGTAGCTACCATAATTATTTTGAATTAAACCAAAAAGGGGGGTGTTATCGGACTTTTTTATTTCCAAAATGAGAAAATGATTTTGGAACAATCTGCAAAGAAGTGAGAATTTTTTCTGGGACAAAAAAAATCGTAAAAATAGAAAAATATTTTGTTTTATTTTTTAATAGCTAACATTATAATAAAAAATAATGTTCCAATGTAAAATATCTATTGATAAATGCAGAAGTTATGGTCTTCTTTGTAAACGCAAATGAAGTAAAAATCATAACTTTTAAATTTCTTGTTAAAAAGTACGAAAAACCATTCGTAATAAAAAAAACAGATTTTTTAGTTTTATTTTATAATAGCTGGGCGAAGCAGAAAATCTAGGAATAAATATAGAAGTTATGACACTTCTTGTGGAAATAGAAACATTTTTTCCGATTTTTTTTTTCTAATTTATACTTTAATATCGTTTTCGAGTTTAGAAAGCCAAAATACAGAAAGTATTAGATATTGCCTTTTGGCAAAAATTTGTTGCAGGAGTATGGAAACTAGAAGTATGGGACATTGTGCTTTGAAACTATGCCTCAAATGTATTTTAACTCTTATACTACATCTATAAAGATTTTATTATCCTAGTTCCTTAAGTGAAGCATACTTGTGAACTCTCTAATTTCGGGGTATACTGATGATATCTTCGCTGTAATATTGACATTTTTGAAACCATTTGATTCTCTGTCAATGTAATAGAATATCTACGATAATTTAGTGTGGTAGGTGAAAAACATTATTTTCTGATATTGTATTGTAATTGTTCCGAAAGTAGAGTATAATTATACCCTCCACCTCCAGGATGGGGGTATACTAACTTTGTCATTCCGTTTGTAACACCTTGAAATATCGAATTGAGACCCTATAAAGCATCTAAATGAAAGGAGCTAGAACGTTCAAATTTAACATAAATGAGTCTAATAGTCGTAGATCGGTTAGGATTGAAATGGGGCGAAATCGGCCCAAAGGGAAAAATTTTTCCCTCACAAAGACTAAAAATACCCATAATAATCCCTAATATTTTAGCGTATTTAAGCATATTTTTTGAATATGTCTGTTTATATTTGCTTGATATTTGGTATGCGAATTCCCCGTATAGCAAAAAAGTGCACCATAAATTGATTCTTATTTGTAGGGGGTGAAATGGGACAAAAAAGGGATAAAAATGGTACATATTAAACGACAACAGCTAGAAACACGAAATTCGGTGTGTACATTCCTCTAATTGAGTAGATACATAATATAAAAGTATTTTTTCCAAATTCGTACTCTTAAGGGGTAAAATAGGAATAGAGGGATAAAAATGGTACCAACCATACGGCTATACCTAGAATAATGAAATTCGGTGTATACATTCCTCTGTTTGCATAGATAAGTAAAATAACGGATTTTTCAAAATTCGTACTTTTTAGGGTTAAAATGAAAAAAGGGGATAAAAATAGTACCAATCTAATGACCGCAGCTAGAGCCATGAAATTCGGAGCATACATTCCTCTGAGTGTGTAGAAACGGAAAATAAACTGATTTTTCGAAATTCGTACTTTTGGGGTTAAAATGAAAAAAGGGGATACAAATAGTACCAATCAAATGACCGCAGCTAGAGTCATGAAATTCGGAGTATACATTCCTCTGACTGCGTAGACACAGAAAATAGACGAATTTTTCGAAATTAGTCCTTTCAAGGGATACAATGGTACAGAGGGATACATATAGTACCAACTAAACGACTACAGCTAGAATGATGAAATTCTAATTGCGTAGAAACGGCAAGGGGTTAAAAATGGTACCAACCAAATGAACGCAGCTGGAATCATGGAACTCGGTGTATACATTCCAAATTCGTACTTTTTCTTTTACGGCAAAAATTGGTTGAATCATGAAGTTAGGTTATTTTGCACTATGTACGTCTGATAATGGATTTTCAAAATGTGTACTTTTGGAATTAAAATAGAATGGAAATACAACCAACTGTAGCACCCACTATCTACCAATATTTATGGTATTTATGATTTTTGAAAATATAAATATAAGAATATTTTTTTTGATTTGAAATAAATAATGGTTTTAAATAATTAAAGTATTATATTTATTTATAAAATTATTTTTTCAATATTTGTATTTGTTTTGGTTTGGCTAATTAAAAAAATATATATTTTCCTGTAATATTACTGCACTGGAATGCAATCCATAGTGGAGGGTATATAAAGTTCGGCCCGGCCGAACTTAACGCCGTTTTTACTTGTTTTGAATTAGTGTTGCCTACTCGCAGGCTATCTGTAGGATATCTTTTCCTTTTGTACTTTTCACACTTCTATTGGCTTTTTTCTTTCTCATGTCAATGTGGTAAAGAATCTGCGACATATTTTCGTACGAAATCATACTTTCAGGATCTTTTCTGCATATTCTTGATGATTGTATGTAGTGTTGTTTACTTTCAGACCATTTGAGAATTTCCTTCTCTTTGGACATCCGTGATTCGTTTTCAAATTTAAAAACTTTTAATTTTTTTTTAATTTTATTCGTGTACCATAAATAATGATATGGTACACGCCTCGGCTGACTTCGCAGTTCAATTCAATTTCCCAAGACCTTGATGACGTTCTCTGACTCTATGTTACAAATGGATTGCGTCTAAAGAGTTGCAGCTTCGAGTTGACCAATTGTCAACACCGATACCGAAATTTTCAAATACTTGGAAAGTTTATTGCTTTTCATATTTTTTCCCTTTTTCCTGAAGTTTGTCCCTACTCAGAGTGTTCCATTTTCTGCAAAACTTTCAAATACTTGGAAAGTTTATTGCTTTTCACATTTTTTCCTTTTCAAACAGTGGTTTACCTGAAGTTTGTCCTTACCCATAGTTTTCAAATTTTCTCCAGATTGAAACTATAAACGCGGGGACGATATATGCCTTGACATTTACAAATATTGATACACTAGGGTCTCAGTTAATCAGTGAAAAAAATAAATTTCCAAAAACATTTTGTTTTACGTTTTTGGAAATTTTCAAAATAAATTATTATTTATTCATTTTTCAACAGTTGAAACATTTTTTGTACATCATAGATTTTGGGGCAATATTTCTTATGGGCATTCATTTGTACCTTAAGACCAACCACAAAAGATTTCAATAGTAAATTTATTACAACCCTAAAAATATGCATGTTCCAATCAGTCGATAAGTTTATAGAAAATATGTGTGCAGAATATTTGAAATGTTTGATGAATTAATAAAAAACGCTAAGCCATTATCGCTTGATCTTTTGCAAAGATTGAGTTGATATATTAAGCATTAGTTATTTATTAAGTTATTAGAGGTGGTTAACAACAATTAAAATATGCAATAAGTTTTCTGTGAGGTTTCGAAAACTTAAAAAATAAAAATTTGCATTCATTCATTTGCATTCATTCATTTAATAAAACCAATTATACAAATCTTTGATCGAAATGAAGGCATGGTGGTATTTTTTAAATAATATTTTTTATTTATGTTGCCCGGTTAAGGATTTTTTCTCAAAGATATTTTTCAAATTAACACTATTACAAATTATTTAAATTGCGGTCTTAATTTGTAATATTTAAATTTTCATTTTTCCCCTGTCCCGTGTTACTACTGCTGATGGCGCAGAGTTTTTCATCGAGGCTGTTGCATTCTTTGGGGTTAATAAGGCAAATTCCTTGCTTATCACATTTTTAATTCCGAATTCTGCTTGGGAACGATTAAAACATAACTGCCTACTTTGTGGATTTATATACATATTGTTGTATAGTTTCAAGTTTCTGGCATTCCTTCAAGGAATTTAACAACTCATATTTTGCAGTGGGGCAGTGTTCTAGAAATCATCTACTGGTGATAAAAGTAAATTTAAAGCATACCTTTTTGGGATAAGTACATTTGCTGAAAGAACATACACAAAATAGAGCATACTTTTAGTCTGCTTGGTTTGAAATTTAGGATAATTAGTAAATTCCTTGAAATAATTCCTGTTTCTTTATCTCTCTCTCCCTCTAATGTTTACAAAGAAAATGCCTACTTTATTGGTATGCAATATGTCCAGACAAAAAGCTTTGGCCGCAAAGTTATTTTTTCCACATTTTCTTAGCACAGCATATGCTTTTGGGAGCCAAGAATCGAAAGCATACTTTTTGGGATAATTCATTTATAGTTGTTGTCTTGTTTTTTTTGTTCATTTTCAAATTTCTTCAATTTATCTTGCAGACATGCTTACATTTCATAATTATGCCATAAATTTACAATCCATTAAGCTAATTACTCTCAAGGAAAGAGAGAGAACAGCTAGAGCTTGGGAACAGAGAAAATCCTTAAGTTAAACCCCAAAAATCAGCTTATGTCGCCCACGTCATTGGGCTAGTACTATTTGCTTCGGCCAATACCAAAACAAGAACGGCAACCAAAACCAAAAAATATACCACCAACCAGCCTGAATGAAAACAAGCTACAATAAAGTGAATAAAGTCATTGCCATGGTTTATTAGAATTAATGGTTTTATAGGTTAGCATTTGACCATTAGAAACATAAAAGACACGTTACTGTAGAACTTTGGTGTTGCTGCGGAAAGCGAAAACAGCAGAAAGAGCGCTTGGAAAAAATGCAAACCGGAAATTTCGTTAAAATCTGTAAAAAGCCATGTTTTTCAAGGCTTTGGGCTGTGGATAGATAGTAGGTGGTAAAGCGACGTTATCATCCGCCTCGGCGTATTTCCGTTTCCGTTCTAGTGCTATGAGAATGGAGGTGAGTATTTCACTTTTTTTTCTTTCTCTTACTTACTATTCTTCTTGTAACTTTTGTCTCTGCTGTTGTTGCTTGTGTTGCTACCAGCAATTAATCTAAAAGCTTTCCCCAACAAAACGTTTGCACCAGCAAACCGACAGCCAGCGTGATTTTTTTCCTGAGCTCAGTTTTATTTCGGGAAATGTTTCATTTGTTCTGATGATGGTTTCCTTGTTTTCATTCACAGAACACAAGCGAAAATAGAAATATAGAATTGCACTGCGGTTTTGTCTCCTTTGTGCTGATGAGCGGAATTTTCCATTCTTCTTTTTCTTTCGTTGTTTTTTCCTGGCAAATGAATGTGGTTTGTTTTTCGACAGATCACAATCGTAGAGGAAGTACAAATGACGTCAAGATATCAAGTTGAAAACTTGATATCTCACCGAGGAGGAGAGAGGGAAAAGTTCAAAAGACGTCAGGCAGTACAGACAAGAAAATAATTATCTTGGGGAAGTGGAAGAGACTTCTTAGAGGAAGCGTTAATGAATTAAGTTCCTTTGTACAGCAGTGGATTCTCATTATGCCATTTTTCAATTGCAATGAACGCCTAAAGTTATACTTTAAAGTGACACAATATTTTTAAAATTAATCCAAATTTTCGTTTACCCAGCACCCAAACATGTGGAGGAAGTTTCTTTTATTTTTTATAAACTTTAAATGTAATTCCTTTTGTTTTTTTGGTTTACAAATACTAAAAGTATGCTGTTGTTTTGATAATAATAAATATGTGATAGTGTGGCGATACATTCAGACAGTCACACTTTTCGAAATGGGGTCACGAAACATGGCCCAAAAGAATACTTATTTTTCATAATGAAAAATCAGCCAAAAACCAAGTATACCGATCACCGCATTGGATGACATTTCATAAATTCAAATAAGACAAATTGTACAAATTTGCAGAATTTTCATATATACAACGATTTTTTTAAATATTATATTTGGTGCGATTTTTCATGTCGTCTTTCGAAACAACTCAACATATATAACAGGGATTACATAGCAAGTATATAATTCTAAATAATGTTGAAAAGTCGCTGCGAAGCCACCTGAATGAAACCTTTAGACAGGGTGGAAATCATGATAGTGGTAGTCTGCAGCCAAGTAATAAATGTCACCATGCCATTTGTAAATAAATTTGCATTCTATTAAATATAGATGCAAAATGGTCTTGAGCCAGGACAATATCCCAGTTCAAATCAAATTCTAAATAATTTTAAAATATGAAAATAGAATAGCTATGTTTGTCTGTCTGTTGAGAGCACTATAACATTTCAACGAAACGGTCAATGTAGTTTAAATTTTCCAGATACTAATAGTTCTAAATCGTATGAGATTCAAAATGGGTGAAATTGCTGCAGAGAAAAAGATTTTTTTTCCTCACAATGACAGAAGCTACCTCTTGTTTTGATTTAATTTAATTAAGGGATGTGTGCTAAATTTAAGGTCCTAGCATTATTGTTTCGAAATGAAATGTTTCCCAAAAACATAATTTTTAAGCTATTACGGGATTTTTGTCTCAAAAATATATTTTTTAAATTAAAACGAATACAAATTATTTAAATTTCGGTCTAATTTTTTTCATTTCCCTGTCCCATGTTGCAACTGCTGATGCCGCAGAATATTTCATCGTTTTTGTTGCATACTTTTGGGCTAAAAAGAAAACTTCCCTGCCACATTCCTAATAATTAATTCTTCATGGGAACGATTACAACATAAATGCATATTTTTGGATTTATATGTTATACTAGATGTTCACTAGATTCTATATTCTGGCATGCCTTTAAGGAATTTAACAAACCATACATACTTTGCGAGGCAGTGTTCTAGGTATCATCTACCAGTATAATTTAAAGCATACTTATTGGGATATTTACATTTGCTGAAAGTACACACACAATGTTAATAGCAAAAACTAGAGCATACTTTCAGACGAACTATGCAGTTTAAATTTTCCAGATACATGTCTAACAGTTGTAAATCGTGTGATCTTCAAAATGTGTGAAATTGCTGCAGAGAAAAATTTTTTTATCACACAACGACTGAAGCTACCTCAATTTCATTTTCCATTTCCAACAGTGGTTTACAGGAAGGTTGTCCTTTCTCCAGTATAAATTTATAATTGCAAGGTCAACCGATGCTTTGGCATTTATAAATATTGATAAACTGGGGTATCAGTTAATCCCTAAGCAAAAGAAAATTTTGCTTATACTTGCAAACTTCTAATTAATTGCAAAAAAATCTAAAACAAAATGCGAATGCCTATCCGAAATTATTCTCGATTGCTACAGCTACAACAACAGTTGAAAATTTTTTTCTACAGTATACTTTTAGGGGTAATATTTTTCTTGTGGCTTTCAAATATATGTCTTCATTTGTACGTTAAGCTAGATTTAATAATTTTATATCAATCTCATGTTTTCTTTTATTACGTTTCCTATATATCTACTTAATTGTTTGTTTTGAAAGCCTCAACAAAATTAAAATTAAAATTAATTAATTAAATTTGTACGTTAAGTGCAACAGCTAAAGATTTCACTAGTAAATTTTGTATAACCCTAAAAATATGCAATGCAATATACACATATTCCAATCCGTCGATAAGTTTATAAGAATAACTTGGCAAGATATTTGCTACGATTTATAATTTAACAAAAAGCTGCAAGCTATCGTCGCCTGATTCTTTTGCAAATGTTGAGCTGATATATTAAGCATTAGTTATTTATTAAGTTAGAAGAGCTGGTTGCCATCGATTGAAATATACAAGAGGATTTATCGGAGATTTCAAAGTCGTAAAATATAAAAAATAACATAAACGTGTTAATTAATTAATTGTGGACTCGAATGAAATCACCGGTAACGTGTTTTCTTGATGTATATATTAAAATTTGACTTTTATGGCGTATTCTTTATTTATGCGAAATTTCAAGATCCTAGCTCTATTCTTTTTAATTTTTGCCTCAGCTAGTACCTCCCACACAAATCACGCCAATCACGTACAATTAAAGATTTTATAACCTCTATCCGAATTTTCTGTAATTTTATATTTCACATTGTTCTTATGGTCGATTTACATGCCCGAAATATTAGTGATACTTCTGGTACCTCAAACACAAATTGGTATACGCTTTGGTTACAACAAACCTAGTATATCCACCATACCGATAGACGAAATTAGTTGCAATTTTTTATTATTTAAACCTATCAAATATTTTTGCTTATAATGATGTCTGGTTTTGTCCACCTTAAGGTCGCCAATTAATAAAAACAAAATATTGTTCCTTTATAATTTATTTTCCAATGTTTCCTATATTTCGAAAGACGATCATTCTCGTTACACTAAAAAGACGATCATTTCATTTTCACAAGTTTTTGGCATGAAACTTCCAGTACCTCCTATACAAATTTATCTATCCTAGGTAAAACTAAATCGTTTATAACCAATTGATACCAAAGCCTGAAATCCGCAATGCCTTGATCATGTTTTAAAAATATGTAACTTGAGGTTATTTTGCACTATCCTTTTAGTATCTTCCACACTTCTCCGGCCCTAAGTAAAATTAAAGTCTTCTTCAGCAGATGTTCGGAATACAGACTATGAGGATAATTGTAGTGTATACCCGCCAAAAAAGCCATTCAAATTGTCAATGCTAAATCTTTTTAAATTTAAAAATATGTAAATTCGATAAAAATAAAGTCATTTTCTTAATGTTAGAAATTGGAATTTTCGTCATATTTTGAGTGCGGCTTTTTTTTTTGTTCTTGCATTAACTCCTGGAGATGCGCTTCGTAGTATTTCCATTATAAATCCTAAAAATATGCTTCTGTTTTTCATAATTTTTTGTATCTGAATATTGTACCTCTCTATAAGTCCGCCATTAATTTGTTATTCTAATATTATTGGAATAAAATAAAGGAGAAGCATTAATACTGCTTGGTATTTGAAATGGTTCAGAAATCAATATTTGATTAATAGAACATATTTTTTCTAGGGTTTTTAAATGGCTTTCTTAGTAAAAACTTTTTGTATTAAATCTGATAATTTCATAAAAATATTTTAAAGTGTCCCCAAGGATTGGGTGACAATCAATTATATCATGCAAACTGTTTAACTACAACCTTAAAAGTAGCTGTATATGCCATACCGCTAACAACTATTAGATCTACCGCCAATTTCACTACGGAGCGCATTCCATTCCATGTTGGAATATAATTACATCGTGCTTATTTATTGCTTTAATTCCATTAACGCCTGAATTTGTGCTTCAACATTCTTCGTTACTGGCATCTTAAAAGTTGGCTTTTGTTTTTAAATAATCATTTATATGAAAATTAGTTATTCCGCGTATAATTAGCATCTCTCTTTTATATGCCTTCAATTCGGGTGTGATATAATTTAAAATAAATTGTTTAATACAAATTACGCCTAAAGTTGTGCTTGACGAATTGTTCAACTTGTGTTGTAAATTATTTGAATATTTTAAATATTCTGAATATCATTTAGAGGACTATTAGAGTATGGCATACATTTCTGTTTTCATTTAAATACTGTCCTTCAATATGTCTGTAGCAATGTACAAGAGAAGAAATAAAGTCATAGTTAATT
Organism: Polietes domitor; assembly: GCA_947397865.1. Lineage (NCBI taxonomy): Eukaryota > Metazoa > Arthropoda > Insecta > Diptera > Muscidae > Polietes > Polietes domitor. The sequence goes on along the minus strand of OX377619.1, from coordinate 151,989,177 downwards.
CTCTTTAAAAGATGAAGAAATTAATTAGTTGCACAGTCACCTTATTATTATATCCATGAATTCAATATTGTGTACCCTAAAAGAGACCAAAAATATTGTAGACCACTTGATGGGTGAAGTAAGGACATGGGAGTACTTTTCGGGGATACCATAAACTATCATGTATGCTTAACTAAATATTTCTTCAAAAAATTCCTTTTTAAATTTATTTAAAATTAACAACATTAAAAAAATAGCAACAAATCCCATCATTGTGAAGGATACCAACCAAGGTTATGCAAATGTATGCTCACTACGAGTATGAAATCTCATTTCGCAATATTTAGCTGACTGCTCATATGCAGACATATTTTGACACACATGTATGTATGTTCGTATGTATTGTACAAGGCATCGTTATTTCAAAAGTTATAAATATAGCCTTTGTACCAAAGGAGTACAAATTGCCTTACAAAATTCGGGCCTTCGCAAGTTTAGGTGCAAATGTAGATTGAAAGATAGCCAACGACAGTTCCCAAGGGATGTGGTTATACAGGTATGTACTTATGCACGTTTATCTGCCGGTATCGATACGAGTATAGTGTCTATGCTGTTAACCCCCATATTTTTGTTTGTTGTTATCCTGTTGCCATATCTATTGAAATGTTTATTTGTTGTTCTATAGTTTTGCCAAAATATATGACCATGGCTATTATCATCTACTTTAACGGTAGTTGATAATGTCATGTACACTCCTATTTCCTGTTACGGAATATTGAGTTACATGAGGGTAGAGCTTTATGTGGAGTCTTGGGGCAAATAGTGTATTAGTGAGATAGGAGATAAGTAAATTATATTCCAGTAAGTGTTTTATAAAGAGAGCAAGTATTTTAAATCATTTAAATTAAGAATACCTCAATAATTAATATTTTATTTCATTTTCTTCAGAAAAAACTATAATCGCGAGGTCGACCGATGCCTTGACATTTATAAATATTGATACACTGGGGTCTCAGCTTATCATTGCAAAAAGAAAATTCTACAAACATATATGTAATTACGAATAAGGTAATATAAAATGGCAAGTCAACCCAAAATTATTCAGGCTTGCTACAGCATTAACAACAGTTGAACAATTTGCTGTAAAGCATACCTTAAGGGGCAATATTTTCTGTGGCATTCAAATATTTGTATGAATTTGTACCTATAAGATTAACAGCCAAATAATTCAATAGTAAATTTATTATAACCCAAACGTATATTTATTCCCATCGTTCCAATCAGGGCCATAAAACCTAAACCCAAAACAGCTAAAAATTATGAAATGATTACTAGATTTACAGATCTTGCTTTTTTTTCAAAAAAAAAAACGATTTCCCAAACTGGGAAAAATATGTTCCAAAATGGGATTTTTACTAAAATAGTCGACAGTCTTTATTAAGATTTTGTTTTTTTTTCCGACAAAATAGCCGTATTCCCAAACTGGGAAAAATATGTTCCAAAATGGGATTTTTACTAAAATAGTCGACAGCCTTTATTAACTATAATTGGCTTAGTTATTGAAGTATTCAGTAAAACGATTTTTTTCCAAAAATATGAGTTTGGGTCAATCCAGTTAACTCCTCTCATTTTTTTACGAAATACATAAAAAATCATTAAAAAAGATACACGTAATGAAAAAAATTACTACATTTACAGATTTTGAACTCTTTCCGAAAAAATAGTCGAATTCCCAATGTGATCCAAAATTTGGGTTTTAGTTTTCATTAAGATTTTGTTTTTTCGACAAAATAGCCGAATTCCCAAACTGGGGAAAATGTATTCCAAAATTATGGGATTTTTACTACAATAGTCGACAGCCTTTATTGACTATAAATGGCTTAGTTATTGAAGTTTTCAGTAAAACGATTTTTTTTCAAAAATATGAGTTTTGGTCAATCCAGTTAACTCATCTCAAATTTTTACGAAATACATACAAAAATCATTAAAAAAGATAAACGTAATGAAAAAAATTACTACATGTACAGATTTTGAACTTTTTCCGAAAAAATAGTCGAATTCCCAATGTGGGTAAAATGTGTTCCAAAATTTGGGATTTAGTTTTTATTAAGATTTTCTTTTTTCGACAAAATAGCCGAGTTCACAAACTGGGGAAATTTTGGGATTTTTACTAAAATAGTCGACATGCCTTTATTGACTGCAGTTTTGATTGCAGTTTTCACTAAAACGATTTTATTTTTTCAAAAATTCCAGTTCACTAATCTCAAATTTTTACAAATTTGAGGGCCTACAAAAACTCGTAAAAAATCATCAAAACAGATTCCTACAATTGCTATAAACGTACCTATCCTGGGATATGTCGATATGGATATATCAAAGAACTGGTCCCTAAGTGTGAATAAATTGTCAATTCTCTTGAGGTACATTCCAAGTCATGTCCTTTGAAACCTATTTCAGGTCATATCCTTTGAGTCCGATTCTACTACATGTCTTTTGAGGTATGGTCCAAGTCATGTCCTTTGAATCCTATTCCAGGTCATATCCTTCGAGACCGACTCTAGTACATGTCTTTTGAGGTGTAGTCCAAGTCATGTCCTTTGAGACCGGTTCCAGGTCAAGTCCTTTGAGACCGATGCTAGGTCATGTCCAAGACATACCATATTTACCCCCTCCAATGACAAACGATGGTAAAAGGTACTTGTCCTGGGACAGTTCATTTTCCCGTAGGGATTCTAGTGATGAAAATTACTACATTTGCAGATTTTTCTCTTTTTCCGAAAAAATGTCGAATACCCCAAGTGGGGTAAAAAGCAAAATGCACATTTTGTATCTTTAAAAAACGATTTCCCAAACTGGGGAAAATGTGTTCCAAAATTTTGGATTTTTACTATAATTGTGGGACTTCAAATTTGAGAGATTTATTTGTAGATTTTGCATTTTTGCATAAAAAATATACACGGAATTCCCAAAGTGGGGAGGAAGTGTTCCAAAATTTGGGATTTTTACTGATATGTTCGACATGCATTTATTTAGCGTTATTATTTATTTTTTTCTGTTTCGATGAGTTATAGCCTTTTTTTGAAAAATTATGAGATATTTGTAGATTTTGCATTTTTGCAAATAAAAATGGACGAATTCCCAAAGTGGTGAAATCAAAACAGATAAAAGTTATAAAAATTACTAGTTTAGCAGATTTTGCATTTTTGCAAAAATAAACACGGAATTCCCAAAGTGGGGAAAATATGTTCCAAAATTTTGGATTTTTACTCAAATAGTCGACATGTCTTTATTTAACGTTTTTAATTATATTTTATCTATTTTTGTAAAATTTTTAGAGATTTGCAGATTTAAAAAATGGTGAAAATTATAACAGATACAAATTATGAAAAATTACTAGATATGCACATTTTTCATTTTTGCAAAAAATAGCCGAATTCCCAAAGTGAGGGAAATGTGTTCCGAAACTTGGGATTTTTATTTTATTTTCGTTTTTATCTGTTTTGATGAATTTAAGGTATTTTTGGTGGACCTCAAATTTGTAAAATTTTTAGAGATGTGAACTGGTCTGATCAAAACTTTTATTTTTGCAAAAAAATTTTGTTTAGTGTAAACTTCAATATTTAAGTCTATTTCCGAAAACGTCAATATTACCGACGGATATTTAAAAATAAAGAGGTGTTTTATTTCGTTCTGGTTGCAAAATAGTGTGTAAAAATATTGTTAAAATTTTACACTACACCAAAAAGAAAAAAGTAATTTCACAGATATTTCTATTTAATTTTTTAGCAAAATTTTGACAAAAAAAACTTTTTCAACTCTTTTGTATGAAATTTTTTAATATTTTATGCTTATTAATGAATTATTAATGAATATTTTTTATGGTAATAGAACTCAGATTGTAGAACTTAGATAGGGTAGGTCTTAGCGGAAACGGATTTGCAGAATATCGATTTATTATTGGACTCACCAAGGCAATGAAACATAGATTGTAGTCAATATAAATATAGTGGGAAGTGATTTCCACAGCGTCGTATATTTATTGAGCTCATCAACTATTCCTTAAACTTTGGAGTACACACATGTACCAATTTTGACCAGCTAAATTTGGAAATTTAAAATTTTAAAAATTGACTTGTCAATAAACATTAACAATTGAAAATAAAAATTATGTACTTAGTAACACTAAATACAAAAACACTAACAAACTAACACTATAAAAAAGTACTGATTATTTTTTTAATTTCTGGTTTTATTGGAAATGTTGAATTTAATTATGGAACACAATACTATTCATATGACTAACACGACTGGTTCGGCATTATCTCATTCGATCAACCCAATTTTTCAGTACAGCCAAAAATCCACACCAAACAGTGACTCATTTGGATGTATTGTCCTCTCAATAGTCACGTGTGGGTTCTCTGAACCCCATATGCGGCAATTTTGCTTATTGACATGACCACCGAGATGAAAATGAGCTTCAGATTGTGTTAAAAACTACTTTTATTCGGGCGTATAGCGTCACATTTTGTAAATATCAAACATAAACCTGAAAATAAAAATTAATTTTATTCTATCTTTCAAAGTCAAAGTAATCGGTAGTTCAAATTTAAAATTTTAAATGACCTTTTAGTTTTTTCGTTTGTATTCTTTTGGTCTGTAATCAATATTTCATTTGAACTGGGATATTGTCCTGGCTCAAGACCATTTTCATCTATATTTAATAGAATGCAAATTTATTTACAAATGGCATGGTGACATTTATTACTTGGATGCAGACTACCACGATCATGATTTCGACCATGCCAAAAGTCTTTTCAAGTGGCTTCGCATGAATGACCTTTATATAATTCCAATTACTTTAAGAGAAGTCTTTTCAAGTGGCTTCGCATGAATGACCTTTATATAATTCCAATTACTTTAAGAGAAATTTATTTCGGTCCGTTTTCTATGAAAATATACCACTGTGCGACACATATATGAGATAATAGACACTTAGCAAGCATAAAATTTCCACATCCAACTATTATGTACCTTCTATGTAGTGTTTTGTCCGACGCTTTCGTTGTCCTGAAGATTTTGCCAATTTTGTTCGCCAATATTATTTAAACTATTTTATATTCCTTTCCACCCTTTGCAATGCATTTTCTTGGGGTTATTTTTCCACAATATGACCCATTGTTTGTCCTTTCCCATCTATTTAATTAATTTTATAACCTCAACTTTAAATTAAAAAAATCAATACCAGTTTTTTATGGCTCCATATGTAACCGATACAATTTGTATTTCGAAAGTTGAAAAAAATCTGAATTTCAATTCATAATCCAGGTACAGTCGTGTGTTTCTTTTCGGTTCCACACCAGCTCAGTTGTGCTTCTGAATGATATTATTGATTTATTAATGTTAATCATACGCACCCCTTTTTGTAATGAAGTCGATTGGAATTTATAATCAATTATCTTCAGTACCTGTATGCCATGAATCTATACGTAGCAGTTTGCTAGATTCCTTTTTAATTCCGAAACTGGAAAAATTCTGAATTCCGAACACTCACAGTTTCATAATTCCAGTTACAATCGTATGTTGGTTGTCGTCTCTACATTAGCGCGGTATTTGGTGCGTATGAGTGATATAATTTATTAATATTAATCCTACGCACCCCTCTTTGTAACAAAGTCCAGTGAAATTTATCAATAAAATGAAAAATTAGTTCATGATTTTAGATGTATCCATTTTCTAGATACAATTTATATTGCGAAAGTTGAAATGTTTCGAATTTCGAACACCAAAAGTTTCATAATTCCCCAGGAGCATTCGTGTGTTGGTTTTCGTGTCCACACTAGAGCAGTATTAGTAATATTAATCATACACGTCCCTCGTAGTAATGAAGTTGAGTGAAATTTATCAATAGAATGTAAAATTATTTCGATTTCTAGATGTAGCCATTTGCTTTAAGCTATTTGTATTCCGAAAGTGGAAAAATTCCGAATTTAGAGCACCCACAGTTTAATAATTCCAGTTATATTCCTGTGTTTGTTTTCGTCTCCACTCTAGCGCAGTATGTGGCGCGTATGAGTGATGCGATTTATTAATATTAGTCATACGCACCCCTCTTTGTAATGAAGTCGAGTACAATTTATTATCAATTCTCCTCATATTTTCTCAACATTTTGCCTTATTAATCTTGATCCAACGCATAGAGAAATCCTTGATGGAAAAAAGCTATCTCTTAAGTGCATTTCCTCTTGCCTGCAAGCAAACTTAAGAAATGCAAGAAAACTTTACACCATATGCCAGCTCATATGAAGTGACAGAGTGAGTGGGTGGCTGGTGGTGGACTGTCATAAAGAAACTAACTGTTGAGATAAAACAAAACTCCTGGCTGGGAACAGGAAGGACGATCGAGATATGTACTTAAAATACACTTTAAGTTTCTCGCTTTTTTTGCAGTGCAGGGCATACCGAAAAGTGCTCAAGAGCTTATTGTGGCATTAGTTGAAGATGAGAAGTTAGTTTTTGGATTTTTTCCAATCCGTTTGTTATCTGTTTTGAGGGAGGGCCCTTTAAAACTATTTAAGCATATGTGCAGTATACGAAAAACGAAGCGACATCCTTGGCACAAAAAAACACGCATTTTATGGATGTGGATAAACACACGCATTTGTAGCTCAAAATTCGTTGGTTGGGGGAATGGCGTGTGTTTGCTGCTGAGGACACGAGTGCCAAGGTATTTAACCCTGTTGTCCTGCTGGCCTCTCCATAAAAAGCTTAACAAACAACTTTTATGACAAAGTAGCAGCAGCAACGGTGCACAGCAACAAAAAGGTTATCTTAACTGCTTAAAACTGTTGGTGGTTGGCGGTTGTTGAGGAAGAGCGGGAGGGGCCGAAACTAAAGCATAAAGTGCCACTTATTGTTAGTTACTCAGTTGGTTTGTTTGTTTGCTTCGCTTTTTTTGTCTGGTCGTGTGTGTGTTTGTTATTTCTTATGCCCTGAGGTACACTTTACCTTAAAACCCGCTACTTATTAGTTAAGCTGCCAGAGGAATAAAAGGACTCAGTCGGGTCAGTCGTACGGGGATTACAAGCAAGGGATTTGCCACTAAATGCTGGACACATTTGGCTGGCCATAGACATGGGCTTAGCGTTGATATTCTGCGTTGCTTATAAGATTTTTGGGGACATATGTTATTGATTGGAGGGTTAGGTGAGAGCGCACGAGCGAGAGTGAGAGAGGGCAATAAACTGCAACTTTATTTGAGCAACTTGGCACAAATGCCAAGGCGATTTAGCTGTACATGAGCAAGCTTAAGGCAACATCTTCTCAATCCTTTTTATCACAACATTTACATTGCTAAGCTAAGAGTACTTAGCAGATACTATCCTGTCAGGTGGATAGAGAGAGAGAGACAGAGAGAGCGAGAATGTTGGTGTTAACTGCAAACTTTTTATTGGGGTTTTGTTAGATTGTAAAACATGGAATTCCAGGAATGACTAATTTTTTGTTGTAGTCACTTTTTTCTTGATTGTTTAATCCTTTTGAGGACCATACATTTTGGTCATACGTTTTGAGGTCCAAATTCATAAAAACTGATAAAAATGATGCAAAAATTGCAAAATTTGCAGATTTTGCATTTTTGTAAAATTAGCTGAATTCCCAAAGTGGGGAAACTGGATTTTTTACTATATAATTGTGGGACTTAAAATTCGTAAAATTTTGATTTTTAATTTTTTGCCAAAAATTGCCGAATTTCTAAAGTGGGGAAAATGTGTTCCAAATTTTGCGATTTTTATTATCGTTTTTATTTTTTTATTTTGAGAGTTTTGGAATAATCGAATTCCCCAAGTGGGGAAAATCAAAATAGATAAAAATGATGAAAAAATTACTATATTTACAATTTTTTTTCATTTTTGCAAAAGTTTGCCGAATTCCTAAAGTGGAGAAAATGTGTTCCAAAATTTGGGATTTTTGCTAAAATGTTTGCCATGTCTTTATTTACCTTTTCTATTTAATTTTTTTATGATTTTTAGATATTTTTGTATTTTTAATTTTTGCCAAAAATAAACGAATTCCGAAAGTGGGGAAAATGTTTTCCAAAATTTGTGATTTTTATTAAAATTATTTTTTGAGAGATTTTGATTTTTGCTAAAATTGTTGTCATGTCGTTATTTACCGTTTCTATTTAATTTTTTATGCTTTTATGAATTTTATTTTTTTTTACTTTTATTTTTTCCCAAAAATTGGCGAATTTCCGAAAGTGGGGAAAATGGATTTTTTTACTATAATTGTGGGACTTAAAATTCGTAAAATTTTGATTTTTAATTTTTTGCCAAAAATTGTCGAATTTCTAAAGGGGGGCCAAAAATAGTCGAATTCCGAAAGTGGGGAAAATGTGTTCCAAAATTTGTGATTTTTATTAAAAAATTTTTTGCGAGATTTGGATTTTTGCTAAAATTGTCGCCACGTAATTATTTACCATTTCTATTTAATTTTTCATGGTTTTATAAATTTTAGATATTTTTTTATTTTTAATTTTTGCCCAAAATTGGCGAATTTCAGAAAGTGGGGAAAATGTGTTCCAAAATTTGTGATTTTTATTAATGGTCGCCATTTGACGTTTTTTTTAATTTTTTTAAATTTAAAGAGATTTGGATTTTTACCAAAAAATGACAGAAATCCCAAAGTGGGGAAAATCAAAACAGATAATATTTTTTGCATTTTTTTTCATTTTTGCAAAAAATTGCCGAATTCCCATAGTGGGGACAATGCTTTCCAAAATTTGGGATTTTTACTAAAAGTATCGACATGCCTTTCTTTACCGTTTCTATTTATTTTTTAACGAATTTTATAAGTCTATTTTTGTGAGACTTAAAATTTGTATAATTTTGAGAGATTTGCAGAAATTGGGGAAATGTGTTCAATTATTTGGGATTTTTACTATAATTGTGGGACTTCAAATTCTATTTTTTTAGAGATTTGCAAGAAATAGTCGAATTTCCATAGTGGGGAAAATGTGGTCTAAAATTTGGAATTTTTTACTATCAATTTTTTTTTTGACATGCCTTTATTTACCGTTTCTATTTATTTTTTGATGTTTTAATGAGTTTTAGCTATTTTTGTGAGACTTAAAATTTGTATAATTTTTAGAGATTTGCAGAAATTGGGGAAATGTGTTCAACTATTTGGGATTTTTACTATAATTGTGGGACTTCAAATTCTATTTTTTTTAGAGATTTGCAAGAAATAGTCGAATTCCCATAGTGGGGAAAATGTGGTCTAAAATTTGGATTTTTTTACTATCAATGTTGTAAAATTTTGAATGATTTGCAGATTTGGCTTTTTTGCTAAAAAAACATGGAATTCCCGAAGTGCGGAAAATGTGTCCCAAATTTCTAATTTTCGCTATAATTGTGTGACTTTGAATTCGTAAAATACTGAGAGATTTGCAGATTTGTTTTTTTTTTTGGAAAAAATCCGAATCCCCAAAGCGGGGAAAATGTGTTCCAAAATTTGGGATTTTTTAATAAAAATTTGATTTTTTACTATTGGGATTTGTAATATTTTGAGAGATTTATTTTCATATTATGCATTTTTGCAAAAGTAGCCGAATTCCCAAAGTGGGGAAAATGTGTTCCAAAATTTTGAATTTTTACTGAAATGGTCGACATGATTTTATTTGCCATTTTTATTTATATTTTATGTCTTGGTGAATTTTTGCAATTTTGAAATTTTTAGATTGTTTTGGCAGCAAAAAAAACAATAAATTCCCAAAGTGGGGAAAATGTTTTCCAAAAATTTGGGATTTTTACTTTTTTATTAAAATAAAAATTACTAGATTCGCTGACTTTGCTTTTTTTTTGCAAAAAAAAAAACGGAATTCCCAAATTAGTGAAAATTTGTTCCAAAATTTGGGATTTTTATTGAAATGGTCAACGTGCCTTTGTTTACCGTTTCTATTTATTTTTTATGTATTTATGAATTTTAGCTATAATTGGGGAATTCAAATTCGTAAAATTTGGAGAGATTTGCAGATTTTGCATTTTTGCCAATAACAAGTTTACAATTCACAAAGTGGGGAAAATCGAAACAGAATTTGCCAACTTTGAATTGGCGAATTTTAATAATATTATTTTTTATATTTTGATGAATGTGTTGTCATTTATTTTGGTTTAAGACCAAGGTTGTGCTAAAGTCTTCAGCAGAACCCAAAATTAGCAAAAAGGCAACGTGCAGCTAAAAGTTGACTGCGCAGTTTCGATGGGCGCTACCACATCTCGTCAGAACTTTCGCAACGAATGTATGTCTGTGACATAAATCAGGGTTTATATTAGTACCGGCGCTCACATATAACAAATGTGAAGAGCTGATAAACAAAATATTCCACCAAACTAGGTCGACACACTAGAAGTCTCACTTTGTCCATTCAATGTTATGCATCTGCTCGCATCGCTCGCAATATTGCAAATGTTGTTGATGTACAGTATGGTCCGTCTTCACTGTACCTCGTGTGTATTGTTGTAATTTGTATGATTTTTTGTCATTTTTGTGAGGCTTTAAATTCGTAAAATTTTACGAGATTTCCAGATTTAGCTTTTTGGCAAAAAAAGGGCCAGTGGGGAAAATGTGTTCCAAAATGTTGCAGATTTAGATTTTTTTCAGAAAAATAGCCGAATTCCCAAATTGCGGAAATGTATCCCAAAATGTGGCTATTTTGGTGGGACCTCAAATTCGTAAAATGTTGCTTTTTTCGCATTTTTTACAAAAAAAAGTGGAGAAAATTTTGGATTTTACTAAAGTATCTTTATGACGGTTTTTATTTATTTTTTATATTTTGATGAATTGCAGCTATTTTTGAGGAACTTCAAATTCCTAAAATTTTGAGAGTTTTGCAGGTTTTGTATTTTCGCCAATAAAAATGTTCGAAATCCCAAAATGGGGAAAATGTGTTCCAAAATTTGAGTTTTTTTAATAAAATCGTCGCCATTTCTTCCTTTATCGCTTTTATTTATTTTGCTATGCTTGTATGAATGTCAGCTATTTTTTCTCGGGACCTCAAAATCGTAAAATTTTGAGAGGTGAACTGGAATGACCAAAACTTGTATTGAAATAACATTTTTAAACCACCAAAGAAATAAAAATATCTAAATATAATATTTTATTTGCAATTTATGTATTAATGTAAATATTAATGATTTAAAAATAAACCGAGCAAACCGAATATATTTTAGAGACCAAAGGAGTTTCGGCATGTTTTGAAGCAGTGGAGTATTCATCCCTTTTATTACTTCCTGGGGGCGGAAGGTGGCCCATATAAAGAATTGCCATCCACTAGATTTTGTTGCCCCAAGTTACCTCTGTAAACCACCTCTGGTCATATTTGATCTATCCCTCCGCTGGACAATTACAAGTGCTAAATACTTGCCTATGTTTGTCAAAGGGTTAATTACCATCGTGTGTACACCTGAGTGCATTTTCCTGTAACATCAACTGCAAATTTTCTGCGAAAAACTAACAACATTTGTGGCTAATTATAATTTAGGTTTTTTTCTGCAGTTTCCACTTTTCACAGTTGTTTATGTATTTTTGGGATAAAACATGTATTAAAGCAACATGAGCATATAGCAAAAATAGTTTTTCTTTTTTTGTTAGAAAATAACACAACAGATGTGTTTCGTAAAGCATGGCGAAAAAACCCAGCTACACTTTTTTCTATCACATTTAAAAACACCTACACTAGATTTATGGATTGTGATAACCTGGAAAAATATGTGAGTAGTTTTTATAGTAATTTTGTTATTTATTTAAAACCATATACACAGGTGCGATGTTAAAGTAAATTGAGTTGGACATTTGGTTTGAATATTTGGACGCAGTTGTATGGGAGGCAACTGAGCATGTGTACAGAAGTACTTCACTTTTGTTTACACCTAGACATTAATCCTAAATCATTTACGAGTACATTATATATATGTCATTTCATAATAATGTGGAATAATATAATAATATTTTTTTCTAAGATCATATCAACCCGATCGTTTTAATAATCCTGGGACCAAATATTAAACATTTCATGACCATTTGTATTTCGAAAGTCGAAAATATTCCGAAATTCGAACATAATTCATAATTCCAGTTACATTCGTATGTTTGTTTCCATGTCCACACTAGCGCAGTATGTGCTGCGTATGAGTGATATGATTTATTAATATCCATCATACGCACCCCTTTTTTGTTATGAAGTCCAGGGATATTTATAATCAATTATCTTCAGTGCCAGTATTTCATGAACCTAGATGTAGCAGTTTGATATATATATTTTGAATTCCGAAAGTGGAAAAAAATCAGAATTCCGAGCAATATAATAATTCCAATTAAATTCGTGTGTTTGTTTTCGTCTACCCACCAGCGCTGTACGTGGCGCATATAAGTAATATAATCTATTAATAATAACAATACGCACCCCCTTTTTGTGCGTATGAGTGATATAATTTATTAATATTAATCATACGCACCGTTTTTTCGTAATGGAGTTCAGTGGAATTTATAATCAATCCTCTTATACATTCCGATTAACAATTTTTAACATTTTATCTCTTAATTAATCTTGATCCAACATAGCCCATTCCTTCCATCCTTGATTATGGAAACGTTATCTTTTAAGTGCACTTCCTTTTGCCAGCAAGCAACACTAAGAAGTGCAGCAAAACTTTACACCATATGTCAGCTCATATGATGTGACTAAGTGGGTGGCTGGTGGAGTGCCATAAAGACAGTTAAGATAAAATAAAACTTCGGCAGCCAACTTACTAGCCGACAGGCAAAAAGGACGGACGAACAAGATATGTACTTAAATTAAAATTCTAAGTATTCTCTGCTTTCATTGCAGGGCGAAACAAAATGCTCAAGAGCTTATTGTGGCATTAGCTGGAGATGAGAAGTTCGTTTTGGATTTTTCGCCTAAGCCTCCAATAAAAAAAATTTGGTGGAAATGCTTAAAAAATTTAAACTTTATTTTAGAAAATCCGGTACAAACTATTGTAATATCTAAAAACAAATATTATATTGCCGCATATAATCAAAAAATGTTTTGACTTGGTCACCATTACTTTCGAGAATGGTCAAGTAAAAAGGTCGCATCTTCTATATCCTCTACAATGGAGTGTATTAATGAACAATTTGGACCTCTTAGCTCATTTCATTCATATGCTACCGTGATTTCAACAGACCGACAGATGTCTTAGAATTTTATGATGATCAATACGCGTACTTCTGCAAGAAAAGCCATAACTTTATCTAAAGATTTTCCTCAACTGGGCCTTGTTTCCTTCGCTAAGATCCGAAATATTAAAAACTAAATATTCTGTTATTGATAATTTTTCCTGATTTTTTAAAATTTTTCGTGACAGAAAAAAATGATTTTTCGATATATATATATATATATATATATATATATATATATATATATATATATATATATATATATATATATATATATATTGGAAATTGTTCCTAAGGCACTGTTTCTGTGTGAAGGTGATTTACAACATTTGTAGCCGTCATAATAACCTTTAACTGGACATATAGAAATGTGTTATAGACTTATGTTTCCAAAATGAGAGCACAAATATTATTATATATATATATATTTGGAAATTGTCCCTAAGGCACTGTTTCTGTGTGAAGGTGATTTACAACATTTGTAGCCGTCGTAATAACCTTTAACTGGACATATAGAAATTTGTAGTCGATAACAAATGAGAGCACAAATATTAAAGATACCTTCGCCGCAAATTAGGATATTAGTATTTTTTAAATTGAGCCATTAAAAAAATATTTCTTTATTACCTATAAGGATCTATAAATCGACTTTTGGTAGGAAAAAGTCGAAACTCGACTTTTCCATCCATTGTCGACTTTTATATATCCATGTCTTTTTTATATAAATGTCTCTCGATTTGATTTCGTCTATTCCACTTTAAATGCGTTTACAATATTCGAAAAGTCGAATTTTTGCTTCAACTATACCTATGGTGTACAAGTAAAGTTTACGTATGATTAATATTAATTAGTATAACTACATCAATATTAATCATACGCAATAAACGCATAGTGATGATTTTGTCGCACCTTGCTGCCTGTATCGAACAAATGTTGACAAAAATATAGATAATTCCACAAAAGCGCCCCAGAGGGAAAATTAATTATTAAAAATTTAATTAATTTAGAAAGTCGAAATAAATCAGAAAATATTATACATTGCCTTTTCCCAAATTTTTGTTGCGTAGTGTAATTTTTAATATTTAATGGTGAACATGTAAAACATATGATTAATATGAATTATTATAACTAATTCAATATTAATCATTCGCAAATAAATACCAAGTTATGTGTTAGTCGCACCTTGCTGTCTTTATCAAACAAATGTTGACAAAAATATAAATAATTCCACATATGTATGCTCCTCAGAGGAAAAGTGGGATCAATGGGAGATGAGTGCGAGGCAATTTTACACTGAGTGAAAGGCACACATTTACAGAGCTGTTCACTCATTACTGCCGCCATTTATTCTGTTATTTTTAATTTTTCCTAATTTCTTGTAATTTTTCGTGGCAGAAAAAATGTTTTTTTAATTTTTTTGAAACTGTTCCTAAGCCACTGTTTCTGTGTGAAAGCCACGTCATTTGTAGCGTTCATATTTTTTAAAATTCGATATATACAAACTTATATTTCCAATATAAGAGTATACATATTAAAGGTACCTTCGCAGCAAATTAGGATATTATTACTTTTTTAAATAGATCCATTAAAAAATAATTAGTTTAGAAATTCAAAATAAATCAGAAACTATATATTGCCTTTTCGGCCTTTGTTGCATAGTGTAATTTGAATTTGCATATATTACGTATATGCAATGGTGTTCATGTAAAGTTTACGTATGATTAATATTAATTATTATAACTAATCCAATATTAATCATACGCAAATATGGTAATGTGTTTGTCACACCTTGCTGTCTTCATCATACGAATGTTGACAAAAATATTAATAATTCCACAGACGCTGCACTGAGGGGAAGTGGGATCAATGGAAGAGAGTGCGAGGCAGTTTTACACTGACTGAGATGGTCGCATTAACTTTTTAATTTTTTAGAGAATCTTTACGTGTATTTCTACAAGAAGAGCCCCAACTTCTATATTTATCTATAGATTTTCCTCAACTAGGCCTTGTTTTCTTCGCTAAGATCCCAGATATTAAAAATATTATAAACTAAATATTCTGTCAATTTTCATAATTTTCTGTATTTTTTCGTGACAGAAAGTAGTTTTTATTTTTTTTTTTCGGAAACTGTTTCTGTATGAAAGTGATATTCACAACATTTGTAGCCGTCATAATAACCTTTAGTTGGACATATAACGGTGTGTTATCGGACTTATGTTTCAAAAATGAGATTATAGATGTTAATGGTACCTTCACCGCAAAATAGGTATTATTATTTTTTAAATAGATCCATTAAAAAAATAAATAAATCAGAAAATATTATATATTGCCATTTCACCAACATTTTTGTTGCATAGTGTAATTTGGATTTTTATATTACGTATATGCAATGGTGATCGTTCGTGTAAAGTTTACGTATGATTATTATTAATTATTATAACTAATTCAATATTAATCATACGCAAATAAACGCCTAGTGATGTGTTTGTCGTACCTGGCTGTCTTTATCATACGAATGTTGACAACAATAAAAATAATAAGTGGGATCAATGAGATGAGTGCAAGGCTATTTTACACTGACTGAAAGGGACACATTTACAGAGCTTACAATCTTTGTACAGCTGTTCACTCATTACTGTCGCCATTTATTTTTGTGAAATTACAGCCATATTTTAAATTCTTGTACTTGCATTTACTTCCACATTTACCTTCAAGCAGTAGTTGTAAAATAATAAGTTTCATGTTTTTTTTCGTATTCGGAAATCTTTGGTATAACGTGACAGGTTCTCTAAATTTTTGCCTCTACTGTACGGGTTATTAAATCATTAGCCATTGTGCTGTTTTATAACATCTTGTGGCAGTACTTTTTGAAGCTGAACAAGACCATATACACTTGCAACTAGATGTCCTATATTTAGGAGAACTCAGTTTTCCATGTGGTAATATTTTCTTCTTTTTCGGGACTTTTAATTTCTAAAAGATATATATTTTCATACTTTTGCGAGTCATATAAAGACGACATGGGTATTATACGAAAGAGAAGAATATCTATTAAAAATAAAAAATAGTTACAAATTCTATCTGTATAAGTTTAGCACTAACGGTCATTTAAATTTTTCCCATTAAAAATAAAAATAAATGAACTTTCAGTTTTTAAGGGGGAAATATTTAAATAGTTCTTATTGCTAAACAAATATAGATAGATTATTGAAGATTGAAGTATTTTTAACTGGCATTCTTATCTTTCATATGATATGTATATCGACTTTGTGTGCCCCGATATATAAATTATAAAATTATCTATATCCTTTGGAAATTAAAAGTCCTATTAACAGGAAAAAAGATCACCGAATGGAAAACTGAGTACACAGCTTTTCCAAATACGATCTCGAGTTATATGTATCTGTGGTCTTGTTCAGCAGCAATGGAAAAAATGTAAAATTGTCGCATGGTGTAATGATTTGGTTAATAATATTGGGTTATTGCTGCACCAAGTTGTAGTGAAAATACGAACGACGGATATTATATATTAATTTATATAATAAATTTAAATAAATATTTTAAAATTCAATTAACTTTTTAATTGTTAAATAAATTAACAATTTTTGATGTTCGATTTTCAAATATAGCACAAATTTAGAATTATGTAGCGTTCTTTAATTATGTGATTATGAGAAAATAGACTGTAATTATTATTTTCACAAATTTCACTACCTTTTTTCAAATAACTTTTAATTATCTTAAATTTATTGTATTGTGCTGAGCTGTCTGTCATTGAAAATACTGTATGTAGAATTATTTTCCTTTGAAAATTCTTTCCCAAACTCCTTTATGATAATTAGTTGTTTTGATGTAGTCGTCTCAAAAGACACCTACTCTTTTCTGAATTATTGGTCTCTACCGAATATATCTCTACCGAAAACATCATCAATTCTTTGGTTTGCCAGCTTGACAAAGCCAAAGCTAATTGACTTTTTTTCCGCCATTATGGCCAAATCTTTTAGCATGATTGTACTGTGTGCTATCTCAGTGTCATGCCATTATTAGGACAGTTAATAATACCCATTATTGTTGATAATTGCCATTAAGTTCAATTAAACGTATGATTAATATTATATTCTGCTTAAATGGCCATTAATTACACGCCACAGTGGCTGTGTAAATGCCATTGCGAGCTAGATGTGGATGGAGCACAGGTATGTATGCATGAGTGATATTAATTAAGATTTTAATGAAAATGTTTTAATTATAAGCATGTATTTGTTTTTGTTTTTTTTTTGTTATAATACTCAATAACAAATTGAAAGCATTGGTTTTTTGTCGACTAAAGTAATATTAATATAACTTAATTTACTTAATTAATATATTTATTATATAATTCGTATATATTTATTAAAGCTAATCTTACCCTTTTGTTTTATTAAATGTTTTTGTTTTGGTTTCTTTAAATACTGTTTCTTTGGCAAAAACAAAATAAAATCAGCAAAATGTAGGCACCACGTTGAACATTTATTTGAAATTGGTATTATGGCTTTAGATATATTAAAATTAAATATTTTACAGCAATGTTAGGCAATGGTTTAGTTTTTTTTTCTTTTTTAATTTCACAAACACATAGAACTAATAATATTAGTAATTGTTATTTTTTGTGGAAATAATTTATAAGATGTCGTCGGCGGGGGTGTGAAAGATATTTAGTTTAACTCTTGATGGATTTAAATCAAATTAATTTATTAATATTCCGAGAAACTTTAGGAGATAATAATTATGATCTGAGGATGCGACAATTTAATGTTAGTTTGGCCTCAAATTTTAGAATTTTAGAAAAAAATAATAATTAAACTTTTAGAATTTTAGAATTTTAGAATTTTAGAATTTTAGAATTTTAGAATTTTAGAATTTTAGAATTTTAGAATTTTAGAATTTTAGAATTTTAGAATTTTAGAATTTTAGAATTTTAGAATTTTAGAATTTTAGAATTTTAGAATTTTAGAATTTTAGAATTTTAGAATTTTAGAATTTTAGAATTTTAGAATTTTAGAATTTTAGAATTTTAGAATTTTAGAATTTTAGAATTTTAGAATTTTAGAATTTTAGAATTTTAGAATTTTAGAATTTTAGAATTTTAGAATTTTAGAATTTTAGAATTTTAGAATTTTAGAATTTTAGAATTTTAGAATTTTAGAATTTTAGAATTTTAGAATTTTAGAATTTTAGAATTTTAGAATTTTAGAATTTTAGAATTTTAGAATTTTAGAATTTTAGAATTTTAGAATTTTAGAATTTTAGAATTTTAGAATTTTAGAATTTTAGAATTTTAGAATTTTAGAATTTTAGAATTTTAGAATTTTAGAATTTTAGAATTTTAGAATTTTAGAATTTTAGAATTTTAGAATTTTAGAATTTTAGAATTTTAGAATTTTAGAATTTTAGAATTTTAGAATTTTAGAATTTTAGAATTTTAGAATTTTAGAATTTTAGAATTTTAGAATTTTAGAATTTTAGAATTTTAGAATTTTAGAATTTTAGAATTTTAGAATTTTAGAATTTTAGAATTTTAGAATTTTAGAATTTTAGAATTTTAGAATTTTAGAATTTTAGAATTTTAGAATTTTAGAATTTTAGAATTTTAGAATTTTAGAATTTTAGAATTTTAGAATTTTAGAATTTTAGAATTTTAGAATTTTAGAATTTTAGAATTTTAGAATTTTAGAATTTTAGAATTTTAGAATTTTAGAATTTTAGAATTTTAGAATTTTAGAATTTTAGAATTTTAGAATTTTAGAATTTTAGAATTTTAGAATTTTAGAATTTTAGAATTTTAGAATTTTAGAATTTTAGAATTTTAGAATTTTAGAATTTTAGAATTTTAGAATTTTAGAATTTTAGAATTTTAGAATTTTAGAATTTTAGAATTTTAGAATTTTAGAATTTTAGAATTTTAGAATTTTAGAATTTTAGAATTTTAGAATTTTAGAATTTTAGAATTTTAGAATTTTAGAATTTTAGAATTTTAGAATTTTAGAATTTTAGAATTTTAGAATTTTAGAATTTTAGAATTTTAGAATTTTAGAATTTTAGAATTTTAGAATTTTAGAATTTTAGAATTTTAGAATTTTAGAATTTTAGAATTTTAGAATTTTAGAATTTTAGAATTTTAGAATTTTAGAATTTTAGAATTTTAGAATTTTAGAATTTTAGAATTTTAGAATTTTAGAATTTTAGAATTTTAGAATTTTAGAATTTTAGAATTTTAGAATTTTAGAATTTTAGAATTTTAGAATTTTAGAATTTTAGAATTTTAGAATTTTAGAATTTTAGAATTTTAGAATTTTAGAATTTTAGAATTTTAGAATTTTAGAATTTTAGAATTTTAGAATTTTAGAATTTTAGAATTTTAGAATTTTAGAATTTTAGAATTTTAGAATTTTAGAATTTTAGAATTTTAGAATTTTAGAATTTTAGAATTTTAGAATTTTAGAATTTTAGAATTTTAGAATTTTAGAATTTTAGAATTTTAGAATTTTAGAATTTTAGAATTTTAGAATTTTAGAATTTTAGAATTTTAGAATTTTAGAATTTTAGAATTTTAGAATTTTAGAATTTTAGAATTTTAGAATTTTAGAATTTTAGAATTTTAGAATTTTAGAATTTTAGAATTTTAGAATTTTAGAATTTTAGAATTTTAGAATTTTAGAATTTTAGAATTTTAGAATTTTAGAATTTTAGAATTTTAGAATTTTAGAATTTTAGAATTTTAGAATTTTAGAATTTTAGAATTTTAGAATTTTAGAATTTTAGAATTTTAGAATTTTAGAGAACAATTAGAATTTTCACTCAATTTTTCAATTTCAAAATTTAATTTTTTATTCAAATTATGGTACTTAATATCTATCACCTTAGCAACGACATCGAATATGCTATTTTTACGCAACATTTACTCACAGCACACACTCACACAGATAGCATAGCGTACTATATTCTTGAACTCCGGTCCAAACGATATCTTATAAAATGTGTATGGTATTGAACGTTAGCTGTATTTGATATTTGCATTTCGTGGACTTGCCATGTTAGCATGGGGTGTAAATATATATTTTTTGGTTATCTATTGAGAACATTAATACAAGCACACATAAAACATTTGTTATTAAATATTTGATATATTAATTGAATATATTGAATTAAATTTCATAAAAAAGAACAACACATTTAAGCTTACCTATTTTCTTCTTTTATATTGAGAGTGTAGTTGTAGGCAGTAGTAGTAGGAGTAGTAGTAGTGGCAGTGGTAGTAGTAGTAGAAATTTTAGTGGGAGCAGTAGGGGGAAGCAGAGTGATTTAAGAGAGTGTGTTTAGTTCATAGGGTGTTTAAATCGGATTTAAGAATAAAAGTCATGTTTTGTGAAAGCTCAAATTAAAAATGCAATAAAATGTTATTCTGTTTTTCTTTTAAAAGACGATGTGTTATTTAAGTCACTTAGTAAGCAAAAAGGTAGGATTTAGTCTAGAAAATTGATCATAGAACTAAACCTGAATAGAGCAAAGACTGAATTCAGGCTTACGGCCCGCCAAAAAATGCAAAAGCCCTCCCCTAGTTATTCATGTTTGCGAGAGTAACAACGAAAGATGAACAATTTTTGTAGAGCATACTTTTAGGGGCAATATTTTTTCTGGTACTCAAATATAAGTGTTGTATCCTATCCTTAAGACCAACACCAAAATATTTCAATATTACATTTATTATAACCCTTAAAGTATGCATTACAAAAAGACATATGTTCCAATCAATCGTTAACTTTATGGAAATGATTTTGCAGGATATTTTCAATGATTTATTTATTAATAAAAAACGGTAAGCCTTTGTCCTCTGAGTTTTTGCAAGTGTTGAACTGCTGTTTTAAGCCTTAGTTATTTATTAAGTTAAAAGAACTGGTGGCAATCGATTAAAAGATACAGGCAGTTGTGTCTGAGATTTTTAAATCGTAAAAAATAAAAATCTGTATATGGCCTTCGGACTTGGCACTACAAATTTTCACTTAATTGTGGACTCGAGTGAAATTACTGATAATCATTTATATTAACGGCTACATAAAAATGAGGAATATATGACGATTTTTCATTCTTTGTTACGTGGGAGGTAGACGTGGTTGTGACCGAATTTAAACCAAATCTTTTTTGATCTAATTTGTCAACGTGCGAAATTTCCTAAGGTCCTTGCACTATTCATAGTAATTTTTGCCGCAGCTTGTATAAGAATATTCCACTGTGCCACTCCTTAAGGCACAGTGTCTTGAAGCTCGCAAACCTAACCACAATTTCATATCTTTCCTGATTTGCTTGAAAGCAAAGCAAAGCGAGCAAAATTCGTGGATATAATTCAACTGAAAGTTTAATAATTAATCAAGCTCGAGGTCTGCGATTTTTCATGTAATTTAGTTTTTATTTATTCAATATTTCGCCCCTCGTTGAGGAACATCTTCAGGAATTGAAATGTCGTGGATATAATTTTTTCGTCTCGACACAGTTCTATTTTTTTAGCAGTATATCTCTCCAGATACTTTTGCGAAAATATCTGGACAAGTTGGCTTAATTTTTAATGTTTTGAAAACATTCAATTAATGGCTTACTAAGTAAACGAAAAATGATTTTTGAAAGATTTAAAAAAAATCTAGAATGCAATAAAATTAAATATAGAAGCCGTGATTTTATGCAGACATTTATCAAAAGATATTAGTCTCCATCTTTTGAGAAATGTCTCCCATCTTAACCATATTCGAAGAGGTTTTCATTACGGAGTCCATATTAAATTGTATGGACATATTTTCGAAATAAAAATAAAAAAGTTGTCTGTATTTAAAGTAAAGCTTATTAAAATGAAGAACTTTAAAATAGCAGTATATTGATTGTTTTTTTTTTATTAAATAGAAATGTTGTGATGTTTTGTTTTTATTTTATTATTTGAGGTGCGCTTAAATGTGACAACTATAAATATATGTATTTTGTTCTCATGTGTGATGATCAATGTTTTAATTGTTTATTTATTCGTTAGTTTATGTGAATCACTTTCTAATTGCATAAAATAGAAACGATTCTTACGTTATTTAATTGTTTGTTGTTATAAAGTGGGTTTGCTGATTTAATTTATGCGTTTTTGTATGATTTAGGTGAGAAAGAGAAAACTTATGGAGGCGATTTCTGTTAGAATAAACTCTTAGTGATACTACAAAGAAAATATTTTAAACCAATCAATAAAAAATAAATAGAAAAATCACACAAATATGCCTTAAGATTATTTTAATTTAATCACTGAGTTGTGTATGACCACATTTTGTAGTCACTGAAAGTAACCTACGAGCTAGAGGAGGACTGCAAACGGCTAATTTGTTGGTCAAGTTTTACAAAGGAAAGTACTACTATGTAGAATAGGATTCTAAACTCTAATGTTATTTTTTTGGAAAAGTTTGCAAGCTTGTTCATCATAAATGATGGTGAGGTGATAGTGATGATAAAGTCAAATGCATTGCGAACCAATTGCAATCAATATATTTCTCGTTGTAATTACTCCCTCCATTTATTTATTAAATCAAATTATAGACCATAATTACATAGAATTCAAAAAATGTTGTGGCTCCTTTTCATTCATTATGAACTTTTGTGTTATGTTTCTGCTTTTATGATAATTCTTGACTACCTTGAAGATTTTTCTGAAATTTCATGTACATATATTTGAAGAGACACTATTTTCGCAATTTCATACGTTTCACTTTTTGTGGTCCAAAGTTGACTGCCTTTAGGATTTTTCTGCAATGTGGCCTATATTTAAACAGTATTTTTTAAGTTATATTTCTGTCCTTTAGAACTCACAAAAGTCGAAAAAATTCTTGAATATCCTGGAAATTTTATCTCTAGTTATCGCTTCAACAAATATGGCGAAATGTATATACGGACAAGATTGATTGTCACGTATCAAATTTTAGATTTTTTCCGATTCCTTTATAAATGAGATTTAGTATGTATTTTTAAATGTTGTACCGTCTGTTTATTAATTTTATAAACCTTAGGTGCACATGCCCAATGGCAGTGGGACGAGGAGGAGATTGACACTATTTCTGTCTCTGCCCAGTTATGGCTAATAGGCGTTTAGTGTCACTGGGTTCTGCTTTCTTTGAGAGCTTGATAGGATATGGTGTTTCGTGAGACGCATAGGGTGGTTCCGTTGAGGGGTGTTAAAGCCGGTGGTAACACAATGGACCCCCTTCTGGTCAGATTGAGTCAGATGCTTAATTTCTGACTGCTGCCATAATGTAACCTAACCTAACCCTAGCCCACCATGCGTATGATTAATATTAATTAATATCAGAGATAGTCTCCTGACTGTAGAGTTCATAATTTTGTTTACAAATTTTTTATATATATCTCGCCATATAAAACTGATGTTTATGCTAGTTATGTACCAGTTGGGTTGTTCAAATTTCCTAAATAAAAGTCCATTTCAGTTGGGATTGCAAATCTGTTGTGATTGCACAAAACCCAAACTCGTAGCAAGAGGATATTGCAGCGGAAGACATGGTGATCATTTATAAGATGTTGTTGTTCGGCAAAATTTCTTTTATTTTCTCGGCCCTTCATCCATTAATTTGGGTTGATTTTTCTATTACTTTGCAGGCCATTCTATTCTTGAGGATATTTTTGATAGCGCCAATAAATGAGGGGTGAAAGGTTATTCCCCAGAAAACTATATCCTATAGACAAAATGGGAGAAGATCTCCACAAGTTATAAATCGTGGTTCAAATCCAAGTTTCTTTTGAAAAATTCTAAAAAACGAACAAGTTATTTTTTCGATATACTATTCAAAAGAGCAGACATTCCCAGTATTTTTGGAACACGATTTCATTCATGTGGCTGACTATGCAGTAATGCATCCTGTCAACCCAATTTTCCAATATCTTGGTGAAAGTTTTTGACTCTATCTCAAGTTTGATCGATTTAAAGGAAAGAATTGTTAAGGGATTGCTGGCAAAAAAGTCTAACGGCACAAAATGGTTCAGAATCAAATTTCATCGGCCAAAATTCAATAACTTTTGTTCTAGCAATCATTTTTGAGTTTTATAAAAAATTGAATAAGGACCCAAGGATTATTTTCAGATGTTAACATTGAAAATCGTATTTTGCGATTTAAAAGAAAATTAAAATTTTTTTTTGGGTTTTATGTATTTTTTAATAAAGAACAGATTTCCATATTTACCAGGTTTTGAAAATTGAAAAAAAAACGTAATTTCTTATTTTTCGCATACATTTTAAGTGTTTTTGCACTCTTTTTGGTATTGGAAATTGTGGTATCTTAGCATTACTGTGGCATCAAAATTGTATTTGTGCCAAATATAGTTTGGTTGTTAAAAATTTTAAAAATACCCATTTTTAAAAAAAAGTTTGACTTTGGACCAACATAACTTTTTTCCATCAAAAATCTTTAAGAAATAAGACACATATTTAGAAAGTTTGAATGGTTCCCCGTTTATGTAGCGCAGCTTTTGCCCGCCCGAAATTGTCTTCTTAGAAGATAGGTTACAATTAGTTGAAAAATATAGATTTTGTAGTTCCAAAACGCAAATTACTCATTTTTTTCTCATAAAAAGTAAGTACGAATAATTTGTTTTATCCTCAGCTAAATTTTTGTTCTAATCGTAGTTCATGCTTCACAGCTACGAAGGGGACAAATGACGTCATCGATAAGGCTGAATACACTAACTGATGTAACAAGAAATAAAAATACAAATTTTGCGTCTATTGAGGCATGCTGAGACATAAAATCAAGACCCGATTTTTTCTAAATTTTTTACTACCGTTTCAATTTTCGTTGCAGATCCCTTTAATATTTGTACTTTCATTTTGGAAATATATGTAGATCCAATTACAACCGCTTATATGTTCAATTGAATGTAATTGTTATGACTACAAATGTCATTTTTACATAGAAGCAGTCTCCAAAAAGTGAGAAAAAATGTTTTTATTCAAAATTTTTTTTTGATAGAACGAAAAAAACTTAAAAATCTGAAAAATTGTGTTGCTATATTTTTTAACACTTAACATTCTAACGTAGAAAACAATGTCAATATGTACAACATCTATGGATAAATGTAGGAGTTTTGACACTCTTTTTAGACGCAGAAGAATTAAAAAAATCATGATTTTATTTTTTTTAAATAGCACGAAAAACTAGTTTAAAAATTAGATAACAAGATATTTTTATTTTAATATTAATGAATTAAATATTAACGAATAAATCGAGGGCTGTTTGAAGAGATTCTCTGGATAAATGTAGATGTTACAACACTTATTGCAGAAATAAGGAGATTTCAATCGTGTTATTCTTTATCAAGCTTTTGATTAAATTGATACATAAAGACGAATAGTACTTCTACAAAAAGGGTCATAATTTCTACATTTATCTATACGAGTTCTTCAAATATGCTTTGTT
This sequence comes from Polietes domitor, assembly GCA_947397865.1. NCBI lineage: Eukaryota > Metazoa > Arthropoda > Insecta > Diptera > Muscidae > Polietes > Polietes domitor. Next base: position 151,963,498 of record OX377619.1, on the reverse strand, counting down.
TTCTTCGCAAAGATACCAGTTGTTATAAAATAAAACAAAATTTTTTGTTAACTTTTTTTAAAAGAGGTTTTCGTGATGTTTAAACAAAAACGAAAAAATCATGATGTATTTTTATTCTTTTGCGTCTTTAAAGATGGTCATAACTTCTATATTTGTCCACAGTTTCTCGTTAAAATCGTACCTATTGAAGAATGGAACAAAATATATAACAGATTTTTTTTCTATTTTTTATGTATTTTTTTATTGACAGAAAAAAGATTTTTTCGAATAAAAATAATTTTATTTCTCAATTTTTCTGGAGACTGTTGTTAATCCTCTTTATAATCCTATTTATAAGTGAAAGTGAAATTCACAACATTTGTAGCCATCTTAAGTAGCTTTAATTTAACAAACAAGCGTATGTTATCGCATTTATATTCTCAAAATAAGAGGACAAGGTGCCTCTACCTTCGCCAAAATTTGAAATTTTAGTAAAATATTTTCATAATTTTTTTTAATGTCATTTTCGAGTTTATAAGGCCAAACTACGTTATATATACATAGCCTTTCGGCAACATTTTTGTAGCATTATTTTTTTAGAGGCTTTACTCGGAATATTTCACTTAATTTCCTTTATTTCTTTGTAATTCTAAGCCAAGTGCCGATTATAAGTGAATTAAAATATCCTTCAGAAAATTACATACATTAAATGACTTAAACTATTTAAACTAGTTACTACTACTAATGCAAACTACTACCAGAAATATTTGCACCCTTGTGACTTAACCACTCGAGAAAATCATTAGACCGTCTATGGCAATAAGCTGTACTCTGTGTACAGTAGACTTTGGACATACCCTACAGCAGAAAATATTAAAATCCTTTAAATAAAGTACTCAGCATAGACTGATTTTGTCATGAGATGTGGGAGACACTTTACGGGGTACAACTAGAAAGACGAATTCAACTCGTTTCTTTAAACATAACAACTTAAATAGGTCCAAAAAAGGTTGGTCATTCTAATGACATTACTTATTTCAATTGTTGCCAAATAAAAACTAGTCCCAGGAATAAATTAAAATAAATTAAATTTGAGTCAACAATTTGAGCCACAAAAAACTTTTGTGGCACATATTGAGCCCAAGAATTTAAACTTAAAATAATATTTCAAATTGATTTCACAATTTGTGAACCAAAATTATGTTTTTGATCTCTGCAAACTACTCTCATTCGGAGTACCACACTTAGAGTTCATGCGTGAATGGAAACCTTCAAGTTTCTCTCTTTCTCGTTTTTTTTTATTTGAGCGAATTCGATTTTATTTAAAACTGAATCTTATTTAATACATACTATGTAGATATGTAAATACTAATGAGCGATTTAATTAAGTTTTTAGCTGTTAATAATTTTATTTAATGTTTTACGTTTATTTTTTTTTTCAAATTTTAATTGAATTTTTATCATTCCCCGTTGTGACTGCAGGTTATGTTAATGTGGAGCTTATCATTTTGGGGCGCGTTCTGGCCCATAACAAAAAGCCAATTATAATGAAACAGAAATACACACACACATACACGCACACATCAATACATTGATAAACAATTGACATGTCTACAAAATAGCGATGCAATTTCACTAATGAGACACACGCACTCACACTCACAGGCAGAGACACGAACATGGATGCGGAAATGGAAACGGACAGGGGCACAAACAAGCGAATGCTCACATACACACTGACGATATGCACATACGGTGTGGTACGATACGATACGATACGATATATAATTATAATGAATACGAGTACAATTAAACGTTTATATACGAACGATGATGATGATGGTTATTTTAATTTGTCTTCTTCTTCATCATCTGTGCTTTCTGTTCTTCGCGTTTCGTTGTTGATCTTTAATTTCATTTTAATTTAATTTAATGACAAAACTGAGGAGGGGTGGAAAAAGTAAAAGTACGAGGAACAAAAAAAGAATTAGAAATAAACTACGAAACGGAGCGAAATTAAACGAAAACGAATTTAACTGCTGTTCGATGGCGGGGAAAACAGCAACGAGGTGAAACCAAAAGCAAAACAAAAAATAAATAAACGTAATCAAGGATATGACATTGAAATTATGCAAAACAGAGACCATCACCGCCACCATGAGCAGCAGCGACAGCCAATGTTTTTCTGCGGACAGAAGCATATGGAAATTTACAAATAAATGTCATGCCATTTTTTTCTCCTGATTAATTTATTTAAATTATAATCTCTGTTTTAATGAACACAAGCAACAATGAACAAAAAAACGAACATTGTGAGAAAAAAGTGATATTAATTCATGATTGTCGATAGTTTTTGATCAGATTTTTGATTATTTTCTATATTTTTTCATAAATATTAAATATGTTTTTCACAGAATCCGCCAAGCAATCAGTGTACCAATTTGTTCAACAAGAACCTCAATCGATATTGATTTAATTGCGCAGCAGATATTTTAAAACGTTTCCCTTTTCCCGGTCAATACATATGTAGAAACAATTCTGTATTTCAATAACGAAATGTAGTAAATAAAAGAGTAACAATAATTTTGTTTACGGATGGTTTTTATACCCTCTACCTCCAGAATGGGGATAAACTAAGTTTGTCATTCTCTAAGACGATCTGGCCATATCAGTCAGTCGCACGTCTGTTATAAGCTCGCTAGCATCTAAACGAAAGAAACTAGGACGTTCATGTTGCAAGTTGCATGAATACGTCTTATAGTTGTAGATCGGTTGGGATGACAAGGAAAACTTTTTCCTTCACAAGGACGGAAAATACCCCTAATAACCCCTAATATTTATAATATAGGGTCCGCAACATAACTTTTTTTGAAAATGCTATAAAAAAACTACTGAATATTTTCTCAAATTTCTTTTTTATTTGAAAGTACAATCCTTCCGGTTAGTAATGGAAAATAATTTCATCCAAATGGCTGCCTCGGGCACTCCACAAATAATAGTCCAACAGTTGAATAGTTAAAAAAAAACGTTAGATGGCGGACCCTTATATAGCTCCCATACCAATGTCTCCTATGATTTACTTTTTCCGCTCTAGAAACCACATATTTCAACAAATAACTTTTTGGGGGTCAAATTGGACAAAAAGGGATAAAAATGGTACCTATCAAACGACAACAGCTAGAAACAATAAATTCGGTGTGTACATTCCTCTAATTGATTAGATGCATAATATAAAAGTATAATTTCCAAATTCGTACTTTTAAGGGATAAAATGGGAATAGAGGGATAGAAATCGTACCACCCAAACGGCTGTACCTAGAATAATGAAATTCGGGGCATACATTCCTCTAATTGTGTATACACGTAAAATAGAAGGATTTTTCGAAATTCGTACTTTTTGGAGTTCAAATGGAAAAAAGGGATAAAAATGGTACCACCCAAATGGCCGTAGCTAGAGTCATGAAATTCGGAGTATACACTACTCTGACTGCGTAGACACGAAAAAACATTTTTTTCCAAATTCGTACTTTCAAGGGATAACATGGGAACAAGGGATAAAAATGGTACCAACTAAACGGCTACAGCAAGTAAAATAAAGAGATTTTCGAAAGTCGAACTTTGAAGGGGGTAAAATGGAACGATACACGCTTCAACAACGCATTCATGAATGAAAACAAGTAAGGAAAGGCTAAAGTCGGGCGGGCCGACTCTATGATACACTCCACTTTTTATCCGAATACAATTCAATTCGGTGAAAAAGTGAAAACGGGAAGGTTTTTTTGTATCCCGTAAATGTATGTGTTTGACAAAAAATGTTAAATCGGAAAGGACATTTGTATGAGGATATATTGAAACCTGGAACGAAATAGGTAAAATATAAAATGTATAGTTTGGACAAAATCGGTTTAACTTTTGGGATCAACATTTGTAATTGGGCTATATTTAAATCTGAACCGATTACCCACTTTCACCATAGTTTTGTTTAGTTGGACTATAAGATGTTGTGCCAATTTTAAAGAAAATCGGATACAATATGTGGCACAAGTCAAATCGGGAGCGACATATGTATGGGGCCTATATCTAAATCTGAACCGATCTTACCCAATTTTTGCATAGGTGTTTCTAGTTGGATTATAAAATGTTGTCCCAAATTTAAAGAAAATCGGGTACAAAATGTGGTTTCTATAGCGGAAAATATCAAATCGGGAGCGACATATGTATGGGGCCTATATCTAAATCTGAACCGATGTTACCCAATTTCTGCATAGGTGTTTCTAGTTGGATTATAAGATGTTGTGCTAAAGAAAATCGAGTACAATATGTGGTTTCTAGAGCGGAAAATGTCAAATCGGGAGCGGCATTTGTATGGGGGCTATATCTAAATCTGAACCGATTTGGCTCAAATTAAATAGCGTTCGTCCTTAATCCACAAAACTTAGTTGTACCATTTTTTGTAAAGATCGGACTATAATTGCGACCTGTAATTTGATTACAACAATAGATGGACAGACAGACGGACATTGCTAAACGAACTCGGAAAGTGATTCTAAGCCGATCTGTATAATAAACGATGGGTCTAACTCGTTTCCTTTTGGGTGTTACAAACAAATGACATAATACTCTCGTGGAGTGTATAAAAAATGATACAGAGTTCGATCGAAAAATCATCTTGACTGATGAGGCCCATTTCCACCTCGGTGGCTACGTCAACAAGCAAAATTGTCGCATCTGGGGCTCGGAAAACCCAAGAGTTATTGTTGAGAAGTCTCTCCATTCTCATCGTGTGAGATGATTAATGATTTTTTATGGTCGGACTTGGATGATATTGATCTGGACGTTTACTTTCAACAAGACGGCTCTACGTGCCACACAAGCAAGGAAAACATTGCTCTTTTTTACGGGAAAAGTTTCCGGACCGTGTTATCTCTCGAAGAGGTGATCACAATTGGCCACCGAGATCTTGTGATTTAACACCTTGGCGACTTCTTCCTTTGGGGCCACGTGAAAGATAAGGTCTACGCCCACCTCAAAGTTAGAATTCGTGAGGCTTTCGAGGACATAGGGCAGCCACTTAGCGATTTGGTTATGGAAAATTTCATGAAAAGTATATGGTCCTGTAAGCGTGGTCGTGGACATTTGGCTGATGTTGTTTTTTCGAAACGAAATGAGCTAGAACGTTTAAATTTTCCATAAATACGTCTTATAGTCGTAGATCGGTTGGAATTGAAATGGGGCGAAATCGGCCTAAAGGGAAAAATTTTTCCCTCACAAGGACTAAACATACCCATAATAATCCCTAATATTTTAGCGTATTTAACCATGTTTTTTGAATATGTCTGTTTATATTTGGTATGCGCATTCCCCTTATAGCAAAAACGTGCACCATAAAGTGATTCTTATTTGTAGGGGGTGAAATGGGGCAAAAAAGGGATAAAAATGGTACATATTAAACGACAACAGCTAGAAACACGAAATTCGGTGTGTACATTCCTCTAATTGAGTAGATATATAATATACAATTATTTTTTCCAAATTCGTACTTTTAAGGGGTAAAATGGGAATAGAGGGATACAAATGGTACCAACCAAACGGCTGTAGCTAGAATAATAAAATTCGGTGTATACATTCCTCTGATTGCATAGATAAGTAAAATACACGGATTTTTTCGTACATTTTGGGGTTAAAATGAAAAAAAGGGGATACAAATAGTACCAATCTAATGACCGCAGCTAGAGTCATGAAATTCGGAGTATACATTCCTCTGAGTGTGTAGACACGGAAAATAAACTGATTTTTCGAAATTAGTACTTCCAAGGGATACAATGGTACAGAGGGATAAAAATAGTACCAATTAATCGACTACAGCTAGAATGATGAAATTCTAATTGCGTAGAAACGTCAAGGGGGTAAAAATGGTACCAACCAAATGGGCGCAGCTGGAATCATGGAATTCGGTGTGTACATTCCTCTGACTGCATAGAAACGAAAAATAAAAAGTTTTTTTTTCCAAATTCGTACTTTTTCTTGTACGGCAAAAATTGGTTGAATCATGAAGTTGGGTTATTTTGCACTATGTACGTCTGATAATGGATTTTCAAAATTTGTACTTTTGGAATTAAAATAGAATGGAAATACAACCAACTGTAGCACCCACTATCTACCAATATTTTTGGCTTTGAAAATATAAATAGAAGAATATTTATTTTTTGAATTGACCTGATAAGCGTGGTTTGAAATAATTAAAATATTATATTTATTTATAAAATTAATTTTTCAATATTTGTATTTCTTTTGGTTTGGCTATATTAAAAAAATTATATTTTCCTGTAATATTACTGCACTACGAAAACCGACGACCTCTGTAGAATGCAATCCATGGTGGAGGTTATATAAAGTTCGGCCCGGCCGAACTTTACGCTGTTTTTACTTGTTTTTATTTTCAGGTTTATGTTTGACATTTGCAAAATGGGACGCTATATGCTCGAACTAAATTGGGAAATATTAAAAACTTACTTCCAAAATAGTGAGTCTTTAAAGCAAAGAAATTTATTCATGAAGTTCATTTTCATCTCGGTAGCTATGTGAATTAGCAAAATTGCCGCATATAGGGTTCAGAGAAAACACACGTGACTATTGAGAAGCCAATGTATCCACAACGAGTCACTGTTTGGTGTGGATTTTGGGCTGTACTGAAAAATTGGGTTGATCGGGTTGATGAGGTACTGCCGAGCCATTCGTCGTAATCATGTATGATAGTGTGTTCCATTGTTAAATGACAAAGTTCAACCTTTCCAAATAAAACCAGAAATTTGAAAAAGTAGTCAGTGGTGGAACAAAATATCATTATTTTCCTAATATGTTACTGCATTTCTACGTACAAGTGGACATACTATAAGCTGGTGGAAATACTGAGAAATGCACTCCACTGTGGAGACGGGCCCGACTTTTGCTTGTATGATAACCGCTGGGGCACTGGGGGATATTTTTAAAAAATCAATATCTACTTGTTTTTAAATTTAATGGCGGGAACCTTTGAGTGTTTGGGGGATAAATATGACATATTTTTATTAAATATTGATACCTTTTCCGATTTAAAATCTGCTTGGACAGTTGGAATATTGGTGGTTTTTTGTGAAATATTTGCTTTTATATTGTTAATATCACTTTTTTCATTAACAACACAAAAAAATAAATAATTGTAAATAAATGATTATTAATTTTCTGGGTTAATGTTTGGATTAATGTTAGTTCGTTAATAATTTGTGTTTTTTTTAATTACAAACTAGATTTAAAGCTTCTTATTTAATGCTAAATGCTCTAATGATGAAGTTTTATTTATTTAATTTTAACGATTTATATATAAGTATGTAGCTTAATTTAAGTTTTTAGTTTTCGGGGTTTTATGATTTTGTAATTTGTTTTCTATTTTGTTTTGCTTTTTTTGTTTTCTATTCTATTCGATTTGATTGAGGGATTAGATTTGTTTTCACATATGATTTTTGATTTTTTTCAAATGCAACAACACTTGAAATTTATTTGGCCCTTTAAAGAGAGTAAATGTCTCTGAGTCGCGGCTGGATGTCTGGGGGTTTTTGGTTTATTTGTTTTTTCTTTTTTCAATTTGTGCAGAGAGTTCTGGGCTCTAGGCAAACAAATGTGGGCGTTTGTCTTCTTTTTTATGGGCTAAATAAATTCAAGTGATGTTTCGTTTAACCAGAGATATTACACCAGCATATTGTTTATTGTTTTTTTTTCAATATTCATTGATTGGTTAATAAGAATGTATACAGTTAGTTGAGTTAAAAAATTAGAGAGAGATAGATAGAAAGAGAGCGATTTTGGAAGGATTTGAATTTTTTGTAGCCAAAAAAATAATGATGATTGACCAAAGTTTTGAAATTGGATCAGAGATTTGTTAGTTTGTTTGGTTTTTTTTCATGGAAAACAATAACTTGCATAATATTCTGGTTAAACTGTGTGGGTGGGGGAGGCAAGGGGATTTTACTTTTCTCTTAAAGGGTTACAGGGATAGAGGGTTTTTCTGGGGGGATGTTGATTTCGATGTTTTTTGTTTTTTTTTTTGCTGTTGATGTGATGTTGATGCTTTGGTTGTTGGTAATTTTTTTTCGAAATTTTTCTTCTTTTACAATGTAAGGCCCACATAAACGGCAAGCTGACAATGTACACTCCCACTTTTCGGTTCTGGTTTTGACCACTGCGTGTGTAAACTACTCTTATTGAAATGTACTTTGATTTGTTGTTGTTGATGTTTGTTAAGTTATATATATGTAGTTATAGTAAGTAGGTGGTATATAATTTTTCAATAATTTTCTGGTTTCTTTTCTTTCTTTTTTTTTAAATGTTAGTTGTTTATGTTAATATTTAAAGGAAATTTTTGTTTAAAAATTATTTTGATTTATAAGAAATAAGTAAAGTGAGAAGGAAAAGACAACGAAAGATAATAAGTAAACCAAGTAGAGGTAGATATTCGTAAAAAGTTAAAAGAAAAATTATAAATTAGTTTTCAACTGAAAAATTTGTTTTAAAATTTATTTAGGATTTTTTTGTTTATAGAAATCATTATTGACTAAATTATTTTTGGTTTTTGTTTTTTTTTTTTGGTTTGGATTATTTTACATAGTGCTTGAAAGGCAACTGAAAATTAAATTGGTAACAACTAAATTCAAAAGCCATTTATACAAATAATTCACTTTTAAATGTTGTCAATAAATGAAATGAAAAAAACGTTATTATTCAATATTTTACATGGCTGGGCTTACCTTTGCTGCAGGACACTTCACATAAACCTTAAACTTAGAAATTCTTTTGGCGAAAATATTAATTTCAATTCTTTTCTGTTTGCCTAAAATCTATACTTAACTAATATAAATATTATAAATATACTCGTTGTAAAATATGACTTTATAACAAATACCATAATACAATAGATATATGAATAAATTTTTAATTTAATCCTTTTCCTTTAATTTTGTTTTTTTCTGTTGCTTTCCTTTCTTCCTTTTATTTTATTGTATAACAAAAAAACATACCTGTTGTACATCAGCACATCCGGTTTCCACAGTTTGTTGGGCGTTATACGCAAATCTTTCACACCGCCATACTCGGTATCATTCCATCGCAGGTTGTAGTCATTCCACTCCTGTTTGTCATGAAGTGGCCGTTGAAAGAATTGAAATGGAATAATAAATTATTTTAATAAACATGTTGAAAAAATTCATTTTAATTACAAAATCTCGTAGAAAAGGAACTCTTTCGACTGCAGGAACTGACATTTTATTAAATTTAGGGTCTAAACAATAGGTATAGTGGTCCAAAACAACTCAGATGCAACAAGTGAACTAAACATATCCAATTATCCGCAATTGTAATTACAAAATAAACTCGATTCATGATAAATGTAAATTTCATTACAAAAAAAACATAATTACGAAAAGAATAATTTTAAAGGCTATACAGTTAGATGAAGTTTCAAGGATAAGGATAATAACTAAAGCGTATCTCACTTCGAACATATAAATATTATTGAAATCTCAATTTATTCCATTATGAGGAATCATTTAAAAAATTCAACTTATATCAGCAGCTTATTTTTCCATGTTATAATAATGGAATAATAATAAAATAAAAAATCTAATTCCAAATATAGAAATATTACTATAATATTTTACTGAAAATTGATTAATTTGACATCGAGCTTGATTCATTAATTTATACGTTTTCAGTAAAATATAAAATAAAGAATAATAATGCAAATATTATTTTAATATCGATTTATTCAATTTTTTTGAACTATACGTGATCCCTTCGAAGGATAGAGATAATTACAAAAGAACGATTTATTAAAAAGATTTGTTTTATTCATTGTAAAAAATTTATTGAAGCCAGAAATAGACTATCCATAGACAATATCCATAGATATCGATATTTGTGTAATTGTGCTTTATTGAAGATATCGATTGAATAGATTTATTCGAAGATAGGAGATAGAAATCTTTATAAAACCTTCGTGTAGAAATTGAAATTTCTATAAAACCACCAAGTCTTCTGCGTACATAAATATCTATAAAGATAGACAACTACTAGATTTTGTAGAGCTGGAAATCTCTATCGTCTTGGGGAGCCAGAAATATCTATAATGCCATGATAGGTCTTGATAGGAATAGGAATCTCTATAATTCCATGAAGTCTTGTAGAGACAGAAATATACATAAAGCCTCGGAAACCAGCATACGAAACAAAGAAGTTTTGTGGAGTCTGATATATATATATATACAAAGCCTCGAAGGGTCTTTATGAAACCATGAAGTTTTGTGGTGGCAAAAATAGTTTATATATAACCTCGAAGACTTGTCGAGATAGAAATCTGTATAAAACCACGAAGTCTTATGGAAACAGAAATATATATATAAAGCCTCGGAGTCTTGAGGAGACTGAAATATATATAAAGCCTCGAGGTCTCGTCGAGACAGAAATATATACGAAGGCTCGAAGTCTCTTTATGAAACCACGAAGTCTCGTCGAGTCAGAAATCTTTAAAAGTCCACGAAGTCTTGTAGAGACAGAAATATATACGAAGGCTCGAAGCCTCTTTATGAAACCACGAAGTCTCGTCGAGACAGAAATCTTTAAAAATCCACGAAGTCTTGTAGAGACAGAAATGTATACGAAGGCTCGAAGTCTCTTTATGAAACCACGAAGTCTCGTCGGGACAGAAATCTTTAAAAATCCACGTAGTTTTGGAATTTTGATTTACTCTGTGAGGCAAAGTTGAAGCTCATGTCATAAAAAAGAAACACAAAAATTGTGAACATATAAATTCAAAGAAACTTCATATTCAAGATCAAAATCGCAAAAATTCAGTTCAGGTTAGCAAACCGTTTAAAATTCAAGGAAACAATCAACTACAAAAATGTTCCTAAGATCGCAATAAACAACTCTCTAGAACATATGAACTTCCTAGGAATGATTCTTAATACCGTTTAGGTAGGAAAAATATATCTTGCAGGACTGTTTCAGTTAATGCTCCGTCCGACTACAGTGCGTATGAGTGATATTATTATTAATCAACAGCAAGTATACGCCACCTACACACACTACAACCTATAAGATTTGTTCGACGACACAGATGTGTTGGAACGACTTTTCTGCGATTTTGACCTTGAAGATGAAGATTTTTGTTCTTTATGACAAGAGCTACAACTTTGTCTCAGCTAGTAAATCAAAATTCCGAACGGTTTGCAAGATATGAGCCTGAGAAAATGATCACTTTTTTTGCAAAAACGACACCGAGGCTCCAAATATTTTGGGGCCCATAAAAAGTGCATGACTTTGGGCAAAACTGGAAGACACGGGTCATTCTTTTTGGTCTTTTATCACGCAGTGGTGTCCGTATATGGTTATATTTTTTCGTGTTGCACTGTGTTATTTTAAGAACATTGATAATCGGACAATTGGAAATATTTTAGAAGTTAGCCCAAAGTTGAATAATTTTCGTATTTTTAGATTTTATTTTTTTGTTTTTAACATTATTTTGCGTATTTGTTAATAATGGGGAGGAAAAAAATTAATTTTTTCGTCTTACAGATTTTCACTTCTTTCAGATTTTGAATATTAAAAAAAAACCTTATTTCTTTTTTGGACTGAGACGAACTGTTTCTCTCACACTTTAAGCGACTATGCACTCGAATTAGTTTTATTGAAAATTGCGGGTTCTTAGCTTTATTATGGCGCCAAAACTGTATTTGTGTCAACTAAAGTTTGTTTGTAATAAATATTTAAAAATGTACCCATTTTGACAATTATGACTTTGGGCCAACACAACTTTTTTCCATCTAAATTCTTTGAAGAATAAAATACATATTTAGAAATTCTAAAGGGTTCCCCGTTTTTGCGGGGTGACTATTGTCTGTACGAAAATGCACACTTGTAAGATAGGATACTGAAGAGGTTTCCATCAGGATACTGGCACTGTTGGTCTCCCCAAGACGGAGTCTAGAGGAGACAATTTATAATAAATACAACAGAAAATAGGTTTTAATATTTTATTTCAGCACGTAGTGCTTCTTCGTATGAAGTACACAAAAAACTACTTGACAGTCAGATAAGTGAACGATAGCGCCACCTGCACGTGGATGTTGCTGTATGTCATACGCACATCAGCTGATATCGATCATATGGTCGATCTTTAACCTTCCAGCATCCGCGGGAAACGCAAATTACTAATTTTTTCATTGACTTGAGAAAGCTAATAAATAGCAAATCTTATACTAAAGCTAAATATTATGTCCAGCGGAGTTCATTGGCAGGAACTATTGTTGAACTATGAGGAACTATCATTGACTTGAGAAAGCTAATAATAATAATAATAATAGGTAGTAATGCGACTCATTCAGGAGTATACATTGACATTGTTTCTATGTTCGTATACATGAATATCAATTGAATTATCCTCAATGGACCTCAAATTCGGCACATTGGTTGTATTTTTTAATTCTGGATTTTTTTTATCTATTTTCCACGAAACACAAGCTGAAGGCTATCGGATGGGTCACAGGTTGCAGATAGTGTACGATCCTCAGACATAATGGTTGGCTGCGAATAAGTGCCTCGACATCAATAAAACCAGTGATCTATCCGTCTTATTATATGAATGCGAAACAGTGCTCACTTCTAATGAAATTAACTAGAAGCTTCAGACATTTGAAGGCTATCGGATGGGTCACAGGTTGCAGATAGTGTACGATCCTCAGACATAATGGTTGGCTGCGAATAAGTGCCTCGACATCAATAAAACCAGTGATCTATCCGTCTTATTATATGAATGCGAAACAGTGCTCACTTCTAATGAAATTAACTAGAAGCTTCAGACATTTGTCAAGAGAAGTATTTTACGATTATAGTGGATAACAAATGCTGAATTATATCAGAGATGTGAAGTTAAGCGTACAATAACACAGTCTTTATTACACTTGAACCATATACGATACTTCTAAAACTATTGCTAAAATGGAGTTAATCGGCGTTTTAAGTTTTTTTCATTCCCCTCAAAAGAACTACAAAGTTTCAAAGGATAACATTTTTCAAATAATTATTTTGAATACTTATTCGTACCTTACTATGTCGATATGGATATTAAATGAAAGAGAAGGATATCTGTTAAAAACATTTCAAATTTTATTCTTCTTAATGCATTAGTTTAGCATTTACAACTATTTAAAATTTCCCCCCTTAAAAAATTAAAGATTATTTATTTTACTTTTTAAGGGGGAATTTGAAAGCGTTGTTAATACTAAACTAATAGAGATATAAGTATGAAATTTTAAGTATATTTAACATTTATACTCATCTTTAATGTGACATTTATACCGGTATAGCAAGGTACGAATATCTATTCCAAATAATTATTTGAAAATGTTATCCTTTTAAGGGGCAACAGGATGAGAAAATGAAAAATTGAAAAACTAACAATCTCCACTTAGCCGATAAACTGAAAGTATTGCAAAATCTCTTAAAATTTGTGAGAAACAGTTCAACAAAGTCAAAAACAGAAATAAGGTTTTTTCATTTTTCGAAACAGTTCGACAAAGTGAAAAAATAAATTAAGTTTTTTTTTTCAATTTTCGAAATCTGAAAAAAGTGAAAAGCTGTAATACAAATAAATATAAAATATTTCTTCGTTTTATGAACAAATACGTAAACATATGTTAAAAAACATAAAAACAAAAAAATAATTTTTTTTTTAATTTTAAAATCGATAAATACGAAAAAGTAGTCAACAATATCCCATTGCCCGATTTTTAATATTAATATCTCAAAATAATCCTTAGCTCATTGTCTAATTTTGGTTTTTTACGGAACCCAAAATTCTAAACCACTGTGTCATGTAATAATAGAAATTCGTAAATAGAAGTGGAAATGGATAGGCCATGTTCAAGGCACATGAAGACTGCCTTGAAGGTGATATCAACATACATCCAGGTAACCTATCATGTACTACACCTTTTTCGATTGTAATTCAAAAGACATCACTTGAAATTCAAAAGACACCAGTTGAAATTCAAAAATTCCATTTGAAATTCAATAAAGATTCAATTGAAATTCAAAATTCGTCATTTTTAATTCAAAAGATAACATTTGAAATTCAAAAGACAACATTTGAAATTCAAAAGCCGTCATTTGTAATTCAAAAGACATCATTTGTAATTCAAAACTCGTCATTTGTAATTCAAAAATCGTCATTTATAATTCAAAACTCGTCATATGCAATTCAAAACTCGTCATAAGTAATTCAAAAGACTGTATTTGAAATTCAAAAGTTTTCATTTGAAATTCAAAAGTTTTCATTTGAAATTCAAAAATTATTCCATTTTTAATTCAAAAATTATTCCATCTGCAAAATTATTTAAGTAGTTTTGAATTTGAAATGACGCGTTTTGAATTATAAATTACGAGTTTTGAATTACAAATGACGAGTTTTGAATTACAAATGACGAGTTTTGAATTTCAAATGATGTCTTTTGAATTACAAATGACGAGTTTTGAATTACAAATGACGAGTTTTGAATTTCAAACGATGAGTTTTGAATTTCAAACGATGAGTTTTGAATTTCAAATGACGAGGTTTGAATTACAAATGACGAGTTTTGAATTTCAAATGACGAGTTTTGAATTACACATGAAGAGTTTTGAATTTCAAATGACGAGTTTTGAATTACAAATGATGTCTTTTGAATTTCAAATGATGTCTTTTGAAATATAAGTGACGACTTTTGAATTTCAAATGTTGTCTTTTGAATTGAAAATGTCGAATTTTGAATTTCAATTGACATTTTTTTAATTTCAAATGGAATTTTTTAATTTCAACTGGTGTCTTTTGAATTTCAAGTGATGTCTTTTGAATTACAATTAAAAAAAATGAAATTTTTTGAATTTCAATTGATATTTTTTTGAATTTCAATTGAAATTTTTTGAATTTCAAATGGAATTTTTGAATTTCAAATGGTGTCTTTTGAATTACACTTCAAAATGGTGTAGAGTAAAATCAATTTGCACAAATAGAAATAATTGTATTGGAACTATGGGCCCACAGATCAATTATTAATAATAGTAAAAAAATACATTTATCACATATATTTTCGAGTCAGCACATCCTTGTGTTCTGTGGATTTTTAACTTTTTTCCGAGACACTTTAATTATTTTAATATGTATTTTTCATTTAAAGTGTCCATTTTCATGCGGATATAGGATAATATTTTATGATTTTTTTTCTAGTTCTCTGCTGATTTTGGCGTTCAATTTCCTTTTGTGACACTTTGCCAAAGAGTTCCTTTCCGTTCGGTTGATTTCTATGTAAATTAGATTACAGTTTGTGTGTGTTGGTATAAAAATGTTAATGTGTTAAATGAAATGGCGACACTATTAAATAAAAAAGTTTTGTTTTATTTTTCACTTCTTTTCAACTAAATAAAATTGATTTACTAACATAATTATCATCGACTAAAACACAACATCATCTAGGAAAACCAAAACAACAAAAAAAAAACGTTGGTCTCTCTTGAACCAAACCAAAAATGTAGATATATATGTATGTATACTATAGACTACAATTTAAAACTAATAAAAACACAAAAACCACATCATAAAATATTCATAATTTTTGTGGATTTTAGGCTAAAAACGAAAAAAGAAATAAAACTAAAATTGAACGACAACAAACCCAAACAAATTGGAGGCTAAGAAATACACACAAACACACTGGATACACAGGGAAGACATTTATACGATGACGTACGACTAATATTCAAAGTGTAGAAAGAGACTAATAATAAAACGTGCAGCTAAAAATATAAGTGAATATTTAAGAGCATAAAAATTAAATGGAAATTGACATCTTAAAACTAACAACGTTCAGCTAAGAAGGGAGGGAAGTTGAAGTTGCAGAACATATCTCCCCATTTGTTTGAAAATCAAACTTTCAAAAACTTTCTTTTTTTCTAAAATGTTTATCTTTTCAACACTTGACAAATAGCAAAACTCATTTAGAACACATTTTTAAATGCTTTTTATTTATTTCAAAATTAATTTAAGTTTTTTTTGTATCACAAAAAAATCATTAAAACATAAATACCCACAAGAAAAAAACTACCCAAAAAGAAAGACAAAAATCCTCATTTGAGTTGTGCCGAGATTGGTTTCTGTTTGTGTTGGTGGCTTCTCAAAGAAACAGATGAAAAAAAAAAACAAACAAAGCAAAATTAAAGCATACTTCTAGGAGCTTCTAAGTAAAACTTTCTATAGTCTACTTGCTGGGGGTGGGGTGGGGATATGTACACATATTGTGGTAGCTGTGCGAATGTTTTTGTGTGTTTGTGTTTTGTTTTTAGTTTTTTGAAATTTTTCGTGGTTGCGTTTAAATGTTTGTCTTTTTTTTTTTTGAGAGGGGGAAGGTTTCTCTGCGGTGCAAATTAAACGGTTTTCCGCAAAAGTGGAGAAAGAAAATCACCGAAAACTAATGTTTCCCCAGTTTGTTTCGTTGTCATTTGTGGCCAGTTTGCGGTTAAGTTTGAAAAACTATGGTAGAGGGTGCCTGGGCGCTGGCATTGTTTCTTTTTTTTTTTTCGAGGAATAACAAAGCCCTTTCTTTTTCGCTGTGCTTTTTAACTTGCCAAGTTTATTGAGAACCACTTCACCAAAATAGCATTGGACGATGTTGTTTAAGATTTCATTAAATTGAAATTTAAAAATCAAACACAAACTTTATTAAAGTGTTTATTTTTTTAACGAATTTAAACGTCCGCTACAGTGTTAGAATCTAGGGATTCAATATATGTACTTTAGAATGAAATTTCACTGAAACTCGAATTTCTTTCTGATTGTAGATTGCAGATAGCAGGAATAGGAAAATGGGTTATATGATAAAATAAATCTTAGATAAAATGATCATAAAAATAACACATTTTATTGTGTTTTCAGAAATGTAAAAAACAAATTTGGGATTTCATTTTGAGGGAGGAAGTGTAATATATTCAAAATTTGGGCAATATTTTTTCAAAAACAAAAGCGTCCGCAAATAAAATTTAGGGTTCTCCATAAGTTATCTACAGTCTTCTGATTGTCAAGATGTTATAATTAAACTCAATATGTTTGTGATAGAAGATTGAAAGGAAAACTAAAATTTCCAATTAATTTAAATAAAAATATAGGGTTTTCAAGGGGTAAGGGACTAAAAGGCAAATCAAACATGTTTATTTAACCAACGACTTCACATTACCCCAGGCGACAGTCCAAAATATGTATCTAAAGGGTGACTTTTTAGCTATTATCTTTTTGGCAACACTTGTTTAAACACGCACGTTTCGTGTTTTGTTTCACTGTTAAACATCTTCAGTTCAGTCTATAATTTAACCATGAATCGTCTCACAAACGAACAACGCTTGCAAATTATTGAATTTTATTATCAAAATGCGTGCTCTGTTAAGAAAGTTCATCGCGCGCTTCTTCCATTTTATGGTCAGTTTAATCGACCCACTGAAGCTGCTATTCGGGCTATTGTGACTAAATTTCGCACGAAATTTACATTGTTGGACATTAAACCACCAACACGCTTACGTAGAGTGCGAACTGAAGAAAATATCGCAGCTGTATCGCCCAGTGTTAATGTTGACCATCAATTATCGATTCGTCGCCGTTCGCAGCAATTGGGCCTCTGTTACTCAAAAGCGTGGAAAATTTTGCGGAACGATTTAGGTGTGATGCCTTTCAAAATACAGCTGGTGGAAGAATTGAAGCCGCAACGTAAAAGTTTTGGTGAATGGGCTCTTGGAAAGTTGGCCGAAGATCCACTTTTGTACCGAAAAATTGTGTTCAGCGACGAAGCTCATTTTTGGCTCAATGGGTACGTAAATAGGCAGAATTGTCGATTTTGGAGTGAATATCAGCCAGAAGCATTGTAAGAGCTACCAATGCATCCAGAAAAAGTCACAGTTTGGTGCGGTTTATGGGCTGGTGGCATCATTGGACCGTACTTCTTCAAAGATGCTGCAAATCGTAACGTAACTGTGAATGGTGAGCGCTACCGTGAGATGATATCCAACTTTTTTTTGCCCAAAATGCAAGAGCTTGACTTGCATGACATGTGGTTTCAACAAGACGGTGCCACATGCCACACAGCACGCGCAACAATGGACTTATTGAGAGGCGAGTTCGGTGAACATTTTATTTCACGTTCGGGACCGGTCAATTGGCCGCCTAGATCGTGCTATTTAACGTCTTTTGACTATTTTTGTGGGGCTATGTTAAAGCTCATGTCTATACAGACAGGCCCGCTTCAATTGACGCATTGGAAGACAACATTGAAGCATTTATTCGTGAGATACCGGCCGAAATTTTGGAAAGAGTATGCCAAAATTGGACTAACGGATGGGCCATTTTTTTTGAAAAACTTTCCTATAGCTTTTAAAAAATCACCCTTTATAAAGTCTTTAAGGTAATTTACGTTTTATGTTTCCCAAAAAAGCTGCTAATACTTGTTGCATATTTTCGGGGAAGCATCTGATCAAGCAAATGTTGCATATCTTAAGGATGCTTTAGAACTTAAGTTCAGTATCTTATAAAATTTATGGACGTGAGTGGATATTTGGAAAAAGAACAGGGAAGTCAGTTACCATCAATGAAATCCAGAATATGGTGAAAAATAAAAATATCGAATATAATAATGGAAATAGTTGCTACAGACACACCTAAAAAAGATATAGCCATTTATAAGACTTCTCTATTTTTAACAGCTTGCTGATCTGCTTATTGTGCCTGCTTAATGGGTTTAGCCTTTCCTCTTTGGAAGTGGGTTGGAGATTTAATCATTTTTTCAAAGAAAACATTGTCCATGCCTGAAAGTTTGCTATATTTTAAGATCAATTTTGTAGTTTCAATTTGAATGTCACCCGGCTTATTGTAATGCCGGCTTATTCTTTTATCTTTAATTTGTGGTTAATACGAATTGATTAACATAATATTTTTTAATTATTTTGACGTTTCTTCAATCTTGTTATCTCACTCTCATTTTTATTTATTTTTTCCTTTAATCTCTTTGACATCAACTATGCTAAACTGCCTTGTATTTCCACATCATTTTATAGCGAGTATAAATTTGCATATTCATGAATCTAAACATTTTAAAATGTTTGCATACACTTTGAGACAAGATTTATTAGCTGGCAGGTTTCGTCTAATGACTGACTCCTATTGACTGAGAAATGAGGTGGACAAAAGCCAAGCAATTTTTCAGAGCGACTAACTTATTATCCGGTCTCTGGTGACATTTTTCAACCGTCGACAAGGAAGTTTTGTTTTTTTTTTCTCGATAAATTTTCGCTTTTCTTATACATGAAAATCCCCGACTGTATCCGTTATTTATGGCCTGCGATTTATCACACTTTGTCATATAAAAAATATTAATACACCAGAACTGATGTTTCATCACGATTTCTCATATTTCTGTTTTGTTGGGGGGAGGGGGTGGTGCGACAAAACGAATAATTTCTCTATTTATACACTCCACGAGAGTATTATGTCTTTGTGCATTTGTTTGTAACACCCAAAAGGAAACGAGATAGACCCATTGTTAATTATACCGATCGTCTTAGAATCACTTTCTGAGTCGATTTAGCAATGTCCGTCTGTCTGTCCGTCCGTCCGTCCGTCCGTCCGTCCGTCCGTCCGTCCATCTATTCTTGTAATCACGATACAGGTCGCAATTGTAGACAGAACCAAATGAAACTTTGCACAACGACGTTTTTCGGGATAAGGACGAACGCTATTTAATTTGAAGAAAATCGGTTCAGATTTAGATATAGCCCCCATACGAATTTCACTCCCGATTTGACTCTTTTCACTCTAGATACCACATATTACAACAGATTTTCTTTAAAATTGGCAAAACATCTTATATGGTAACTAGAAACACCTGTGGTAAAAATGTGTTAGATCGGTTCAGATTTATATATAGCTCCCATACAAATTTCGCTCCCGATTTGACTTTTTCCGCTCTAGAAACCACATAATGTATCAGTTTGTCTTCAGATTTCGTAAAACATCTTATATTTCCACTAGAAACACCCATGGTGAATATCGGTCAGATCGGTTCAGATTTATATATAGCTCCCATACAAATTTCGCTCCCGATTTGACTTTTTCCGCTCTAGAAACCACATATTGTATCAGAACAAACAACAGCAAAACATCTTATATTTAAACTAAGAACATCTATGGTGAAAATAGGTCAAATCGGTTCAGATTTAGATATAGCCCCCATACAAATGTCGTTCCCGATTTGACATTTTCCTCTGTAGAAACCATATATTGTACTCGATTTTCTTTAAATTTGGCACAACATCTTATAATCTTACTAGAAACACCTATGCAGAAATTGGGTAAGATCGGTTCAGATTTAGATATAGCCCCATATAAATGTCGCTCCCGATTTGACTTTTTCCGCTTTAAATGCCACATATTCTAATCGATTTTCTTTAAATTTGGCACAACATCTTATAATCTAACTAGAAACACCTGTGGCTAAAGCGGGCTAGATCGGTTCAGATTTAGATATAGGCCCCACACAAATGTCGCTCCCGATTTGACTCTTTTCACTCTAGATACCACATATTACAACAGATTTTCTTTAAAATTGGCAAAACATCTTATATTGTAACTAGAAACACCTGTGGTAAAAATGTGTTAGATCGGTTCAGATCTATATATATCTCCCATACAAATTTCTCTCCCGATTTGATTTTTCCGCTCTAGAGACCACATAATGTATCAGATTGTCTTCAGATTTGGTAAAACATCTTATATTTCCACTAGCAACACCCATGGTGAATATCGGTAAGATCGGTTCAGATTTATATATAGCTCCCATACAAATTTCGCTCCCGATTTGAATTTTGCGCTCTAAAAACCATATATTGTACCCGATTTTCTTTAAATTTGGGACAACATCTTATAATCCAACTAGAAACACTATGCAGAAATTGGGTAAGATCGGTTCAGATTTAGATATAGCCCCCTTACAAATGTCGCTCCCGATTTGACTTTTGCCGCTTTAAAAGCCACATATTGTGGTCGATTTTCTTTAAATTTCGCACAACATCTTTTAATCTAACTAAACAAAACTATGGTGAAAGTGGGTAAGATCGGTTCAGATTTAAATATAGCCCAAATTCAAATGTTGCTCCCATAAGTTTAACCGATTTTGGCCAAACTATACATTTTATATTTCACCTATTTCGTTCCAGGTTTCAATATATCCTCATACAAATGTCCTTTCCGATATAAAATTTTTTGTCAAACACATACATTTACAGGATACAAAAAACCTTCCCTTTTTCACCGAATTGTATTCGGATTGAAAGTGGAGT
The DNA here is from genome assembly GCA_947397865.1 of Polietes domitor. Lineage (NCBI taxonomy): Eukaryota > Metazoa > Arthropoda > Insecta > Diptera > Muscidae > Polietes > Polietes domitor. The sequence goes on along the minus strand of OX377619.1, from coordinate 151,942,084 downwards.
GTATCATAGAGTCGGCCCCGCCCGACTTTAGCCTTTCCTTACTGGTCTTCATCTTGTTGTTGTTTTTAGCGCAGGACTTGTGTTCGTTGGCAAAACACGTTCACATACGTTTATGAGTCATTCCATGATCAATTGCATTATTTCAGTTAAATCAATATTAAGTAAGATGACTTTTCTGCTTAGAAATGAAAGACAACATTCAATGGAGGAGGATACAAATATGAATGTGTCCTTTCTTAGGTTGTAGGCTCAGAGGACATTCACATAAAGAGGGCACATTTTTTCTGTGCAGCGCGTAATACCCCATATTCGTTTTATCGACGCCTAATAATATGCTTTATTTATTGCGTTTTATTCATCACTGCCCAAATGACTTTATCAGCAAAAGCTCCATAAAACACTAACGAAATATTTCATCACATTCTTCACGAGAACATAAAGCAAAATGAAACTATATATTTCATCGATTCCTTTATTTTCTTTTTTCGGAATTGGCAAATATTGGAAAACATAGAAAACGGAAGAGGGAGGGGGGTTCCCACCAATTTGCTGGGCATCAGTGCTTGCCATCGGTCGATAATGATATTAGCCGGGCTGATTCGTTCGCTTCCTTTCCTTTCTCGCTCACTCTTTCACTCTCTCTCTCTCTCTCGCACTGCCTTTGACTGTGTTTGTATATTAATAATGAAAGCCATAAATTATACAAACGGAGGTTAATAAAGACACACAAACACCCCCATGTTGCCGGGCAACAAAGAAACGTTGAAAAAAAAAAACACAGAATTGCTGCCGCATTGATTAGGAGATGCAACACTCTTGCTTTTTTCGTGAGAGAGGGTGGGTGGGGTGTTAGAAGGTCGAGGGGAAATAAAAATAAAATCCGGAATAATTAATAATAAATCAAAGCTACTAAATTTGCAAACAGGTGGCGCCTTTGCTCATTGCTCCGAATACAAATGTGAGATGATAAACCTTAAAGGAAGGATGAAAAAAAAACAGAGCAAGATCCGTAATGAGCCGGAATGACCATTGGCCTTAATGGCCAGGCAAGGCAATGAATGTGTTGGGAATATGGCCCGAGCTGCCTTTGTGTTAGGCAACGACCTCTCATGGAGGGAGATTGAACGGAAATTAATCAACAGCCCGCCCGAATGTGTAGGCATTGCTTTTGCCCGGTTTTATTGAATTAAATTGCTGTGCTGTTATTTCTGCTGTTGCTGCTTTTTTCTCTTCTCTGCTTTTTGATAAATAAAATATGGAAATTTTTAATTAATTATGGCATTTGCCTTTAGGAAAAATCACTACTGCGTTGTTTTTTTATCGACTTCGTTCTTTGTGTGCAGGGGCCAATTATTAAATTGTGGCTATATTATAACGAATTAAAAAATTGAATTTAATTGGCAGCAACAAGTGCTGAGGAATTTAATAAAAATGAAAAGCTTTTAAAAAATGTCAATTGCTCTAAATGATTAATAGTCGGTTAACTGTTGGCCGGGTTGTCGCTCTGAAGTGTTGGCATGAAATAAAATTATCTTGATATTATGTCAGTATTTTTAATGGGGATATAAATAGTTTTTTTTGAAATATTTGTGGCATATGAAGCAAAATTGTTATTAGGGAGTATGTTTCGCAAAAGTTCTGATTCGTTTTTGTCTTTACGTTCTCTCGAGGTCAAATGTAGTGTCAGCGGCAAAAACTCCCCAATCTTTCCTTTTTAGTTTGAACTCTTCATCATTTCAATCAAAAGTATTCTAAGATTGTTATGGAATATCGTAAGAAATATTGCTTTAAAATTCATAAATGTTCAAATAGTTGAAAAGTTCATTATTTTAAAGGTTATTTTATTGGCCCATAACTCGGAAGTCGTGTATCGTATTGGAACTTCGTTTAGTCCATGGAATATTAGAGCTCTTGAAGTGCTCTTTTGCGTTGAAGAAAATATTATTTCATTTTCAAATAGTAGTTTACCTGAAGGTTGCCGTAACTCAGTGTATATTATTTTCTCTTATATAAAACTATAATCACGAGGTCGATCGATAACTTGGCATTTGAAAATATTGATACATTGGGGTCTCAGTTATTTATGGCAAAAATAAAATCCAGCTTATAGTTGTAAACATTTATTTAATTTCAAAAAAGGTAAAACAAAGTGCAAAAGCCAACCCGTAAATATTCTGTTTGCTACGGCAACAACAACTGTTGATCATTTTTTTATACTGCATACCTTTAGGGACAATATTTTTATGGCATTTGAATATGAGTCTTCATTTGTACCTTACGACTGGACACTATAGTCTTAAGTTTTCTTTTGTTACGTTTCCTATATATCTATTTAATTGAAAGCCTCAATAAAATTAAAAATTAAAATTAATTGTACCTTAAAACCAAAAACAAAGGATTTCGATTCGTGTAAAATTATTATAACCCTAAAAGTATGCATTTCAAAACACACATGTTCCAATCAGTCGATATATTTATAGGATATGATTTAATAATTAACAAAAAACAGTCAGACATTATCCCCTGATATTTTGTAACTGTTGAGCTGATATATTAAGCCTTAGTTATTTATTAAATTATAGACACTGGTTACCTTCGTTTAATAGATACAATGACTTTATCTGAAAATAAAAAATTTGCATATGTACGTTGCACTGGTAATTCTCATATAATTGTGAACTCAAATGATATCACTGGTAATGATTTGTATTATATTATGAAATGACGATTTTTTATTTTTATTCACTGCAAACTGCAAGCACTGTATTCCACTGTGCGACGTTTCTACAACGACTTCAACATTTATACTAAGAGCTATATTATAAGTTCCAAAATCATTGTGAAAGTTAAGTTCGCAATATTTGTAGATATCATAATTACTTTAAATTAATTGTAAGAATGATAGTAAAAATATTGAAAGTTCCTTGGACGAAAAGTAGAATTTTTTTGCTTTTTCAAAAATAATTTGTTTTTAATTATATGGTCGGTCATCTAAAATTTTGCAATCATTTACAAATGTATAATTAAGTACAGAATGCAAATTGTAATAAAACAGTTATAATGCTCATAAAAATACCTACAAAAAATATGCTTACATGTGTGTAGTTCAATGAGTTTAAGAGATATTTGGGTTACAAGAAAAACAATCATATTTGAGCATTGCGTATAATGTACAAAAATTATGTAGGAAAAATGTTTTCGAAAATAATGGAAAATAATTGTCCAACGAAATAAACAAATTCCCAATGTGGGGAAAATAGGATCCCGAATTTTGGGATTTTTTACTAAAATGACGATCATATTTACTGCATTAATTTATGAGTAAGAGTCTAATATATGGGATCTAAAATATATACTAAACACTTTGCTTTTAGAATTTTTACAAATATTTTTTTTTTTAATATTGCAAAATTAGAAATTTTGGATATACCGAGTAGGCCTGTTGTTGAAAATATTTCACACATTTACACTATTTTTTCCATATTTAAGCATTTTATGATTGTTTTAATCTATAACCTTATAAATAGTTTGAAAATCGACCTTTTAGTAAATTTGTTTATGATCGATGCATAATTGCACTTTTGGCAATTATTGAGGGTGACCTATTTTGGAGGGTTACTCAATAGCCCTCATACCTACAATGTATTCAAAATTTTGAATGAAAGAATGTGAAATTTTGTCAAAATATATATTTTCCTTTTAAAAGTTACAAAACTAATGGGTTATTCATGTTTGTGAATTAGTCTAATTAACATACAAATGTCCCTTTCGATATGACATCTCGGCATGAGAAACCTTGCGGTCCTTACATTTTAAGTATAGGCTGTATTCATTAAAACACTACATTTTTGTGAAGACATCTCTAAATACAACAAAACTCAAAACTCAACTCAAATGTTAGAAATACGTCATAGCTTGAAAGATGCTTAAAATGTAAACTGAAGTCCTAATTAGTTTTTTCTGACATCATTTATTTAAATTATAAATGTGCAATTAGGGGCTTTGATTGTAATACTTTCGAATTCCAACTAATCGATCAAGTTGTTTCTTCTTACGAAGAAATGTAAATGTTGTTTGGGAATTTGGCCATATACGTATTTCATATTCTGTGTGGGATTAATCATCAGTGTCGCCTCTGTATAGAGTTCTGTGAATGCTGTCATCTGGCGGGTTGGTCCATTAGTTGTCTGTCTGTTTGTCCAGCTGCCAGTTTGTCAGACAATTTGCCGTTGAAATCTCTAATTGACCAACATGTTGAAAAATTTCCAAAGGTACCTTAGGGTGGACCATTTAACATTTAAAATTTGAACTACCGATTACTTTGACTTTGAAAGGTAGAATAACATTCATTATACCCTCCACATAAGGATAGTGGAGGGTTTTATAACACCTTAAAATATTCATAAGAGACTCCATAAAGTATATATATTCTGGGTCGTGGTAAAATTCTACGACGATCTAGCCATGTATGTCTGTTGAAAACACGCTAGCCGCCGAACGAAATGAGCTAGGTCAGTTGGGATTGAAAGTGGACGAAATCGGTCCAGAGGGAAAAATTGAACAAAAATTGAATTGAAACTGAAAATACATCGTAATATTAACACTATTTAAGCAATTTTTTTTAAACTTCAGCTTATATATACTTGAAATATGTTGCGTAGTTTCCTGTACTTATAGACCGAAAATGGGGTGAATGGGGATAAAAATGGTACCACCCAAACGGCTGCAGCTATAATAATGAAATTCGGTGTGTACACTTCTCTGACTGCGTAGACGCGAAAAATAAAGAGATATTTAATATACGTACCATCAGGATCTAATGGGCGACAATAAAACGCCGATAAAAGAGGTGCGAGATTATCTAAATTCATACTTTTAAGGGTAAAATGGAAAAAGGAGTGAAACTGGTACCAATCAAACGGCTGTAGCTAAAAACATGGAACTAGGTGTGTATATTCCACTCTGTAACAGATTGGATCTTCAATATTAGAACTTTTCCTATCAAAATGTTACCGACATTTAAGCTGTAGCTGAAATCAAGAAATTGCAAATTGTGAAAATCGGGCTTGAGATTAATAATATTTAAGACATATTTTTGAAGATCGCTGTTCTTAGTTCGAGTTAGCACAACATTTTAAATATTCATAAAACTTCTAATAACACTTTCGTGTCTATGCCAAAATGCCTGTTGTCTTGTGTTAATTGTTTTTGTGAGTTCTTATCGTTGATAAATTCTTGTGCTATTAAAATGCGTTATTCTTCCCCTGTAAACCCATAGTGTGAATAACCTCTGTTTATAATTGCCCTCAAACATTTTAATGGCTTGATTTTCAGATTGATATTTTTTACGATGTCTTGCAGAGATGACCCTCAATTATTATTGGCCACAGTGTGGATATGATCCCAATTAAAACTACCAGAAACTCATAAAATTCCTTCACCACCATAAATCACTATCCCTCAAGCGAAGATATAACATGAACTCTTCTGTTTTTTTCTCACTTTAAAATTATTCGTTATGGTAAAGTTATGCTATTAATGATCACCCTTTACAAAAGAAAAATAGAAACATCGATAAAAAAGTGGTGTTATCAACATTTTTGGTTTAATTTGCCATAAAAAGGAGCCATTAACAAATGCTTTAACGGCAACGGATTTCCCGATTGTAAAAAGCGGGTGGGGGTAAAATCATGTTGCCAGGCGTGTTGTGCCGTCACAACCTTTAGCTATTAAAATTCCTTTGCTGTCCTTTGAGCTTTGATCGGGGGTTGGGGGCCGCCCCGGCTGAGGTTAAAAACTGCCGCAATTATTATTTAATGTTTCATAGTCCCCAACAAAAAACATGTGTTATTGTTATCAATCGCCATTAAATATTTTATGTATTGTTGTTGGTTGTAAAATTGAAAACATTTTATACATTTACCCCGTTTTCATGGTTCTCCAACCATTCCATCCACTGCCCCAAGTAAATCATAAATAATAGAGTTGAACGCGTTCCTAGCGATAAATGGGACATTATGGGGAAGCAGAAACTTCATGACTTCGTATGTGGGGAGATTTTGGTGAGGGAGGGCAATTGAGGTGTTGTGCCTGTAGTTCTGGCAATGCTTACTTAATTGGTTTTGGGAATACACCCCACACCCTGTGCGCGTGCATGCATATGTGAAATGACGTTATATTTTGCACTGTCTGTCGTATCTTATGTTTTATTGTTCCTCAATGTATAGAAAGAAGAAAAGGGAAAATAAAGTATATTTTTAGTATGTCAGTTTCTTTGGTATACCCTAGAGGGATGTCCTTTATTTTAGAGCATACTTATAGGCGAAGGGGTGAGATTTTGTAAAGTATTATTTTCTGGTCACTACAATGTTTCAGAAGATTTTGAAAAAAAGGAAGGGTGGAATGTTACAATATGAAGCTATTACTGGGCGTTAAAATTCCAATTAGGAATGTTTGAAATTAATTATTCAACTGTGATCCAATTAGTTATCGATGACAACGAGAATTCTCCATTATTTGTTGGTTTCTTAATGATTTAGTTAACAACGAAGAGAGTTTCAATCTGTGAAAATATAACTTCACCCTCTGTGTCTAAATTACTGATTGAAGTCGTAAATACTTTAATTGTTTGAAAAGGAAAACTGAAAATAATATATAAAAGCACATACTGCAGGCGCAACATGTTGCAAGGCATACTTTCAGGAGAATCAGCATTTAGTTGAAAGAATTATTTAGATGCAGCTCGTTTATAACACTGTGCAACAATAATACAAATTTTATGTCCGAGACCTAAAAAACTATTTTGTGTAAAATCAACAAAAATATTGTATGGTTAAGTTTTTATTAAAATTTCAATTTTCTTTGAAGGATATTTAATATGTGTACTCTCATTTGTGGAATATGATTCCTATGTGTTCAATAAAAGATAATTAAGATGTCTACAAATATTGCGAAAATCATATAAACAGTAAATTAGGAACAGGCTATTAAAAATCGAGATTTTTTTGGAAAAAAATGGAACAAGATTGGTTGTTTTATTTTTAAATAGCTAATATTCTAACGAAGAAAAATATACTATAGGGTGTTTTTTATTGAGGTATAGAACTTCGAATTGAAATAAAACACAAGAAAATCGTTTTAATGTCCATCAATTTGGCTTTATTGGAAGGATAATTTTATGCCATTAATGTTTAAATATGATTTCGGGCATGTGGCCGCCGCGGCTGGCTCGAATATAGCCAATTCTACAGGTCCAACTTTCAACCACTTTTTCGAGCATATGGGGCCGTATGTTGGCAATAACGCCACGAATGTTGGCTTCCAAGTCCCCTAACGTTTCTGGTTTGTTGGCGTAGACGAGCGACTTCACATATCCCCAAAGAAAATAATCCAATGGTTTCAAATCACACGATCTTGGTGGCCAATTGACAATTGATCCATGGTTAACCGAATTAATTGCTATGATGGACGATTATGTCGACCATAAAATGGACGGAGCTTGCGGTGAACTTCGCGAACTGAACCATTACTTTCGAAATAAATTTGCACGATTTGCAAGCGTTGTTCTTTTGTCAACCTGTTCATGATGAAATGGCAAACCAAACTAAATATTAATCACTTGACAGATGACAAAATGGCCGCCAGTTAAATAAGTGATGCCAACTTAAAGTTCTATACCCCAATAAAAAACACCCTTTATATGTTATAGAATATATATATATATATATATATATATATATATACAAATGTAGAAGTTATGACCCTCTTTCTATACCCTCCACCTCCAGGTTGGGGGTATACTAACTTTGTCATACCGTTTGTAACACCTTGAAATATCGACCTGAGACCCTATAAAGTATATATATTTTTGATCGTCATAAAATTCAAAGACGATCTAGCCATGCCCGTCCGTCCTTCTGTCCATCTGTTGAAAGCATGCTAGCATCTACATGAAGGGAGCTAGGACGTCCAAATTTGGCATAAATACGTCTTATAGTCGTAGATCGGTTGGGATTGAAACTGGGCGAAATCTGTCCAAAGAGAAAAATTTTTCCCTTACAAGGACTGAAAACCCCCATAATAACTCCTAATATTTTAGACTTTTTAAGCATGTTTTTTCAATATGTCTGCTTGTACTTACTTGATATTGGGTGTACGCATTCCCCCTATAACAAACACGTGCACCAAAAAGTGATTTTTATTCGTAGGAGGTGAAATGGGGGCAAAAAGGGATAAAAATGGTACATATTAAACTACAACAACTAGAAACACGAAATTCGGTGTGTACATTCCTCTAATTGAGTAGATACATAATATAAAAGTTATTTTTCCAAATTCGTACTTTTAAGGGGCAAAATGGGAATAGAGGGATAAAACTGGTACCAAGCAAACGGCTACACCTAGAATAATGAATTTCGGTGTATATATTCCTCTGATTGCGTAGACAAGTAAAATACACGGATTTTTTTAAAATTCGTACTTTTTGGGGTTAAAATGAAAAAAGGGATAAAAATAGTACCAATCATATGACCCCAGCTAGTGTCATGAAATTCGGCGTATACATTCCTCTGACTGTGTAGACACGGAAAATAAACAGATTTTTCGAATTTCGTACTTTTTGGAGTTAAAATGAAAAAAGGGGATAAAAATAGTACCAATCAAATGACCGCAGCTATAGTCATGAAATTCGGAGTATACATTCCTCTGACTGCGTAGACACGGAAAATAGACGAATTTTTTTAAATTAGTACTTTCAAGGGATACAATGGTACAGAGGGATAAAAATAGTACCAATCAAACGACTACAGCTAGAATAATGAAATTCTAATTGCGTCGAAGCGTCAAGGGGGTAAAAATGGTACCAACCAAATGGGCGCAGCTGGAATCATGGAATTCGGTGTATACATTCCTCTGCCTGCATTGACACGCAAAATAAAAAGTTTGTTTCCAAATTCGTACTTTTTCTTTTACGGCAAAAATTGGTTGAATCATGAAGTTAGGTTATTTAACACATGTACGTCTGATAATGGATTTTCAAAATTTGTACTTTTGGAATTAAAATAGAATGGAAATACAACCAACTGTAGCACCCACTATCTAACAATATTTATGGTATTTAAGCTTTTGAAAATATAAATATAAGAATATTTATTTTTTTGGATTGACGTATTGGTTGCCTTGCCGTATAAGCGTGGTTTAAAATAATTAAAATATTACATTTATTTATAAAATTATTTTTTCAATATTTGTATTTGTTTTGAAAAAAAAACAAACGAAAACCGACAACCTCAGTGGAATGCAATCCATGGTGGAGGGTATATAAAGTTCGGCCCGGCCAAACTTAACGCCGTTTTTACTTGTGATTTTTAAAAAATCATAATATTTTTAATTTTTGTAAATTGTGGGAAAATATATTTTACATATTAGAATAGAATATATTTTATTATATTTTTATTCATATATACTTTTTCTCCTTCACTAAAATGTTAGCCATTAAGAAATGAACCAAATATAAATTTTTTTAATTGTTTTGGGGTTTTTGTGCAGAAAAAAATAATGTTTTCGGAAAAATCATTTTTTCCCATTTTCAGTAAACTGTTCATAAACCACTCTATCTATGTGAAAGTAAAATTCACAGCATTTGTAGTCATCATAACTTTAATATATTTCTGAAATTTCCAAAATGAGTGCCCTTCGGGAAAAATTTGAATTTTAGTATTTTTTTTAATTATCCATGTGTGTGCTATTTTATAGTTTAGAAATCCAAAAGACATCAGAAATGTCAAACGACAAACGTTTTCTTACATAGTGTAAGTGATGTCAAATCCACTATGATCACAGAGACATTAAAAATTAGGTCTTCTCTTTTCATTCTAAGCCTTTATCAAAGCACTTTATCGGCAAACGTATATGTTCGATGACCAATTGCAGCAAGGCACGTCCACGCTATAGTGTAAACTTGTTGGTGCCGACTTTATGAATTTATCAGAGGTTCGAATATATTCCAAATAATAATTGCAAATTCATTTTCTATTTTGAACGATAATGTTGAGCCATATTTCTTGTTTAGCGGAGAATTCACTATGGGAACAGTTGTTGGACATCCCTTATCAACTTCAACTGGCTTCTCCTTTAGAGTGTTGTACATCTTAAATTTCTAAAATTAATCTTTCCTCAAATATCTCGGCATTTGGTTAATATATACGATTATTACCAATACGATTATTACGACTTCTTACTTTCCGCGGCAGTGGAAAATTGTTAAACTGGTCCCTGAGAAAACAAGTGCAGGCTCATCTTAACACTGATAACTATATTGCAGAGTTTCAATCAGGTTTTCGAAAGGGGCTTTTGATACCACAACACAAACTTTGGTGGATAAATTAGATGAAGTTTAGATAAAAAGAATTCTCATATTTTTAGATTTCATATTAGAGCTTTTGACTCATTGAGACATAGTGCTATATAGGCAATTTTGTTTCAGCTCAAATTAATATACCTACTGATTTATGAGCGATCGTTCACAAAATTGATGCGTCTCTGATCTAGCATATAGCTATAGAGGAATTCTCCTATGATCCATACTTGGACCTTTAATACTTATGATGGATGTCAATGACATTTCAACTGCATTATTTTTTGAAATGTAAATATACAGACGACATTTAGCTCCTATAAGGGGTGTGTCTCTTTATCTCTTTGAGTGTAATATAAACAGAAACCCTACTTTATAATAATATATTTTTTTAAGTTCTGTTAGTCATTTTAAAATAATACTACTGGAGTACATTTAGAAGTATTTATTATTTTATGGATTCAACAAGTATTGGATTAGTCATTGGATCTCAAATATTCAAATATTCCCTTCAAATTCAATATATTTTGACTGTGCTTGTACTGGGGGTGTTTAAATTACATTAAATATAATCAAATTATATTGCTAGAATATTTTTGAAAAAAAAAGTGGCGCCATCTACACGTCAAGTATGTTAACTCTTCAATCCTTAGCTTACTTATGCGAAGATGTGTTATCATGGTATTTGGTGGCCTTTTCAGAATTTTAATATTTTTAAATATTAATCAATCAAAGTAATAATCCTATAAAGTTCATAAAAATATGCTATAATTTTGTATTGGTGAGAAATACTCATAACACATCATCATCATCATTATTGTGTCAAAAATTATAATAAATTTGAGGCACACATCATTGATATCTGTCTTATTCTATTTAGTGTGGGAAGATTCTCCAAAATGGATAACCAATTGTAAGTGACAACCCATTACCCTTTCCTATACATATGATCGTTATAGTCAAACATTTACAAAGTAACGTTGTTTTCGAAAAAAGTGGCGCCGTCTACATGCCAGGTATGACAGTTCTTAAATCGTTATCTTACTTATGTGAGGCTTACTTTTTGGGGCTCATATTTTGGGGCATAACTTAAGGCATTATGTGATGTGTTGTCTTTCCTCTGTATTAAAGAGATTATTAAAATGTTTATATTAATCAATCAATGTAATAATCCTATGAAGTTCATTAAAACATGACACAATTGTGAGACATGAGAGATATGCTCATAACATATCACTATTATGTAAACTATTATAATATATGTGAGACATAATTAATTTATATTACAATTTTTATTCATAGCCTATTTAGTGTGAGAATAACCTCAAATATGAATCACCCCTCCTAGGTATTTATAGCATAGTCCAACATGTCCAAACTATCATTGTTTTCGAGAAAGAAGTGGCGTCATGCCATCTACACATCAGTTATGGTAGTTCTTAAATCGTTAGCTCACTTAAGCGAAGCATACTTTTCGGGGCTCATATTTTTTGGGGCACAACTTGAGGCATTGCGGGATGTGTTATCATGGGATTTGGTGACCGTTTTAAAATTTAAATATTAATCAATCAATGCAATAATCCTATGATGTCCATTAAAACATGACACAATTTTGTGTTGGATAGAAATGCCCACAACATATCATCATAACTAATGTTTAAACTATTATAATATATTTGAAGCTTAATTTATATGCTTTACAATTTGTATTCGTTGCCTGTTTAATGTGTCATTTTGTGTTAACCCTTTAATACTCTAACCCTCTCTCGGTCTCAGTTTCTGTCCGTTTAATTAATTACTTTTTGCTGGGCGCTTTCAATTGGATCTCATGTGTGTGCCTGCCTGCCTGACTGTCCTTTTTGATACGTTTCCAATTTCATCATGTCATTTTGTTGATTTGTTAATCATTCCAATTTAATCTCGTCCACTTCCAGTGGCTCGGTGTCTGGGTGTGTGTGTGTGTGTTTGTATTTGTCAGATGCTGGTTAATTAATAATTCTCATTTGGGGCCACGTCATCAATCAAATAATTTATGATCTGTCATATCGTGTGCTGACAGTCGGGTGTCACACATTTAAAAGTGTGATATTGGTTTAGTGTTTATTTATGTATGTTTGGATGGGTTTTTTTTCTGGCATTTTTAATGTATGTATGTTGTTAATAAAATCCCGGACATTAATAAAAACAAGTCGTCAGTTTTTTCGAGGGATTTTAGCGGGAATAATTTATAGGCAATGGCAGGATATGATTTTTTATATTCTGAGAGTAGATTATTCAGGAGGGACATCACTAACTAGGCTGGGTGTAGGATTTTTGTTATGAAAATAAAGAAGAGATCTGAAAATGCCTTGCTATCTGCGAGAGGGTTGTGGGTTCAAATTTAACAGAGGCAGTGGTCTGTCGCTACGGTACTTAGCTGTAATGGCCTAAGTCACTCGGACCCAAAATTGAAATATAAATTTACTTTATATTTTAATTTATAATAAATAAATATTAATAATAAACAAATAAATTGGAATTGATGATTTTGCAGTCCATTTTAATTTTCACATGGAATTGGTGAGAATTTCGGGTATTATTATTCAAACTATGGGATGGGGAGCAAACTATGATTACACCGTGCGACAATTTTTCATGAAACTAGAGATGATATTTTCTCCTTTTTACAAGACTTTTAATTTCAAATGGATATATAAGTTTTAGTAATTTATTTTCGTACTTTTGTGACACATACAAAGGAGATATGGATATGAAATGAAAGTGAAGAATATCTGTTAAAAATACTTCAAATTTCATGTATATATTAGTATTAGATTAACATTAACATCATTTCAAATGGTCCATCTAAAAAATTTTACTTTTTATTATTTTTATTTTTAAGGCGAAATTTGAAGTGGTTGTTAATGATGAAATATTTCGAAAATTTAAAGTATTTTTAACAGACATTATTCTCTTTCATTTGATACCCATATCGTTATTGTACGACTTTGAAAAATATGAAAATAAATTATTTAAACATCTATATCCTTTGGAAATAAAAATTGCTACCGCTCGGTGCTACGATTCAAACTAAAAATCTGTTGGTAAATTATTTACTTGTACTTTTGTGACACATACAAACGTGGTATGGGTAAGAAATAAAAGTGAAGAATATCTGTTAAAAATACATCAAATTTCATGTATATATTTGTATTAGATTAGCATTAACATCATTTCAAATGGTCCATCTTAAAAATTTTATTTTTTATTATTTTTATTTTTAAGGCGAAATTTGAAGTGGTGATGAAATATTTCGGAAATTTAAAGTATTTTTAAAAGACATTCTTCTCTTTCATTTGATACCCACAACGTCATTGTACGACTTTGAAAAATATGAAAATAAATTATTTAAACATCTATATCCTTTGGAAATAAAAATTGCTGCCGCACTGTGTTACGATTCAAACTAAAAATCTGTTGGTACTTTATTTATTTGTACTTTTGTGACACATACAAACGTGGTATGGGTATGAAATGAAAGTGAAGAGTATCTGTTAAAAATACATCAAATTTCATGTATATATTTGTATTAGATTAGCATTAACATCTATTCAAATGGTCTATCTAAAAAATTTTACTTTTTATTATTTTTATTTTTAAGGCGAAATTTGAAGTGGTTGTTAATGATGAAATATTTCGGAAATTTAAAGTATTTTTAACAGACATTCTTCTCTTTCATTTGATACCCACATCGTCATTGTGCGACTTTGAAAAATATGAAAATAAATTATTTAAACATCTATATCCTTTGGAAATAAAAATTGCTGCCGCACGGTGTTACGATACAAACTACAAATCTGTTAGTAGACTGTAGCAAATCATTGCTATTGTCTGCATAAATAAGTACACATATTTATTTATATTTAAACCTGAACTTGATGTTTATGTTGTTGTTGTTTGTTTTTTCTTCTGTACACATTTATATTTACATGCAAAAATGTTTTCGTCAATAAGAAAACATTTGCATACGATACAATTCGATCGAAGTTTTTTTATTTTTCACTTTTGGATGGCAAACAATTCGAAATGATATTCCATCATAATGACTTTTTTGTCTGTGTAAGAATATTTTTATTTATATGTAGTGGCATTCTGTTTATGTGTATGTATGTATGTACATCCCCAGCTATTTACCATGATAAGCATAATAACTTTTAGTATAAATACGTTTTTATTTAAAACACTTTAATGCAAATATATGTAAATATGTCGTAAATAAACATGCAATTGTTATGGTTTATATGCTGCTGTAGCTGTTGTTTTCTTTTTTTGTTTTGTTTTCTTTTATTACAATAATTATTAATTTTGTCTTTTATTCAACCAGGGTTAGTTTAATTTAAGTTTTTGTTTATTTGTTTAATTTTTGTTTATTTAAATTATATGGAAAATCATAATCGTAATAAAACCGAAACTGAAACTGAATCTGTTAATCAACATAGGCAAAAAGACTTTACAACATAATTTCGGAAAAGAAATAGTGATAGTAGTAGTTGTAAATCTAACTTTAATTCGCTGCAAACTTTTCTAGAAAAAAAGGAACAAGAAAGTCTGGAGGAAAAAGAAGCTATTGTCGCTAATGCTTTCTATTGGTTTGTTTAAGGCTAGAGGTAGGAGGGGGGACGACGTATACTATATTTGTTTTTTGGGGGGTATTTTTATAAATTAACTTTATGTTTTAATTAAAAGCTGATGACGTTTGGTAGAAGAAGCAAATGTTTGGTGGTGGCGCGTTTTAAAATGCACACGACTTGGGGTGAAGATGGTGTGAAGGATGATGTGTTTTTTGTACATTTTTTTAAGATTTACAAAAAGGATGTTTAAGCTAAAAAGCAGTGCAGTTAGCAAATGAGAGGTCAATATTGTGCAAAATATAGTATTAAAAATCATTTTAAAAAATTAAGAAATAAGACATTTCAATCAGATGAACCTTGCCTGATTTTAATTTTGATTTAATAGAAATTAATGGGTACCTAAATATTCGCCGAAGCATTTAAGTTAAATTGACCTATTTTTGTAAACTTGTCGTAAAATTATGAAGATGATCTTAAGTCATCTAGGCAAACATGTTCCAGCTCAGGGGATGACCCTACATATGCAATGCCGAAAACTCACTTTACAAAATGAAGACCTAAAATATTTCAATCGGGTAATCCGGATGAATTCAGATCATTGTCAAGGAAGATAGATGGTAAATGACTTAATATGAATGTTCGCCGAAATATTTAATAAGTTGACCAATTTTTGTAAACTTGTCGTCAAATGAAGAAGATGATTTTAAGTCATCAAAAAATAGTCGAAGAACTTCCAGCTCTGGGGATGAACCTGTATATGCAATACATTGTCTTAGCGAAAGGAAGAAGGTTATTGGGAACGAGGATATTGGAATTGTTTACATAATGATGAATGTAATCGATCTGGATGAATCTTATGTGTCAGGAAAGACAAAATTGGATCAGATTTTTTGCAGAACCTAGTGATGCGGCCAAATAACTTAATCTCAGAAATGCAATTGATGTCTCAGAAGAACACACTCCTTGAAAGTATTGACAGAACAGTGGAACGCATTCCAGGTTACGACGGTTCTGTAGGCAGGGGACAGAACAGTTGATCTTCAACCATTACCATCGTTCTCTGCGGGACGTTTTCATGATTTTCCAGAGAGGGAGAGAGGTTCCAGACACCGACTCCAAATCTTCGTTTGGATGTCTTCGATATTTAGAAAATTGTAAGGGATGATAAGCCTAACGAAACGCCTCAAAAAGCCAAGACACTTTAACGTTTCTTTGGACTTATGGAAAATGCATCCAGACAAAATAAATTACATTCAATTAACATGCCTAGAATATCAGAAACGATTGATCGTTTAATATCTTTCTCAACAATAGTAATCGATATAGGGTGATTTTTTAGCTATTATCTTTTTGGCAACACTGGTTTAAACAGCTGACGCACGTTTCGTGTTTTGTTTCACTGTCAAACATCTTCAGTTGGGTCTAAAATTTAACCATCGCGCGTTTTTTAACGAAAAATTGTGTTCAGCGACGAAGCTCATTTTTGGCTCAATGGGTACGTAAATAGGCAGAATTGTCGATTTCCATTCCAAGTTACGACGGTTCTGTAGGGAGGGGACAGAACTATTGATTACCATCGTTCTCTGCGGGACGTTTGCATGATTTTCCAGAGAGAGAGTCCAGACACCGACTCCAAATCTTCGTTTGGATGTCTTCGATATTTAGAAAAGCCAAGACACTTTAACGTTTCTTTGGACTTATGGAAAATGCATCCAGACAAAATAAATTACATTCAATTAACATGCCCAGAATATCAGAAACGATTGATCGTTTAATATCTTTCTCAAAAATAGTAATCGATATAGGGTGATTTTTTAGCTATTATCTTTTTGGCAACACTGGTTAAAACAGCTGACGCACGTTTCGTGTTTTGTTTCACTGTCAAACATCTTCAGTTGGGTCTATAATGTAACCATCGCGCGTTTTTTACCGAAAAATTGTGTTCAGCGACGAAGCTCATTTTTGGCTCAATGGGTACGTAAATAGGCAGAATTGTCGATTTTGGAGTGAATAACAGCCATAAGCATTGAAAGAGCTACCAATGCATCCAGAGTCTCAGTTTGGTGCGGTTTATGGGCTGGTGGCATCATTGGACCGTACTTCTTCAAAGATGATGCGAATCGTAACGTAACTGTGAATGGTGAGCGCTACCGTGAGATGATATCCAACTTTTTTTGTCCAAAATGCAAGAGCTTGACTTGTATGACATGTGGTTTCAACAAGACATGCCACACAGTGTCACATGCCACACAGCACTCGCAACAATGGACTTATTGAGAGGCGAATTCGGTGAACATTTTATTTCACGTTCGGGACCGATCAATTGGCCGCCTAGATCGTGCGATTTAACGTCTTTAGACTATTTTTTGTGGGGCTATGTTAAAGCTCATGTCTATACAGACAAGCCCGCTTCAATTGAAGCATTGGAAGACAACATTGAAGCATTTATGAAGAGTATGCCAAAATTGGACTAAGCGGATGGACCATTTGAGGCGCAGTCAAGGTCAACAGTTGCATGAAATAATCTTCAAACTTTAAATTATATGGACCGTACTATCGACTCAAATAAAGATTTCATGCATTTTTCTGAATTTTATGTGTTTTTTTTTGAAAAACTTTCCTATAGCTTTTAAAAAATCACCCTTTATATATTATGGTGGGTCATTTAACATTTTAAATTTAAACTGTAAGAAATTTACGTGAAAAATTTTCGAGAAAAATTCGGCCTTCAGTTCTGCCTTCATGAAGCTCATTTTCCTCTCGGTGGCTATGTCAATAAGCAAAATTGACACGTATGAGGTTCAGAGAACCCACACGTGACTGTTGAGTCACTATTGATTTTGGGTTGTACTGAAAAATTCGGTTGATCGGATGAGATCGTGGTAGTCATATGAAATATTATTAAATGACTAAGTTCAACCATTCCAGTAAATCCAGAAATTAAAAAAATAATCAGTATTTTTTTATAGGCGATTCTAATTTAAAATGTTAGAATGGACACGAAAATAAATTGATGGGATCACCCTCAGAAATGAAAATTGATTTGTTTAATGATTATCTGCAAAAATATGTCGTTGTGGGATCTAGCCGTATGTGAGCTAAACGCTCCTGAAAAAATTCCTAAAAATCATGCAATCATTTCTGAATTAATAGACCCTTGAAAGCACTTTAAATAAAAAATTTTATTCTTATCTTAATATACCTCATCGTTCGTATTGGATGTTTAGATAGATTTTTTTCTGATTTTTCATAGTGACAGCTAAAAATTCATATTTGTTATTTAAAATGTATGAAATTAAATAAAAATAGAATGAATCAATGCCTTAATGCCGAAAAATGACGTCACTGACTCCATTTCTGTGAAATAATTTAATACAGGAACTCATTTTTCAGAGTTAACATTTTCTAACTATTTTTACAATAATGAGCACAGCGGCGTCAATTTCCATCCGATGTTCATCTTTTAGGCATCTTTCGAAAGGTATTAACTGCAGCTATAAATAACATTTTACTACAAACGTACTATAATTAGTTATTCTAAGACAAGAAAAAATAGATAGAAAAACATAATTTTTAGGGGTATTTTCATGAGAGTTTAGCTTACAGACGGCTTGTTCTAGGAAAGAAATATTTTGAAAATCACCTTAAATCCAAACATTATTTTCTGACTGGAAATTATTTTTTTTCATTTGTAAGGAACCGGACCTAGCCTATTATATATATACGTATCTCTAGAACAAAATGAAGGAGGAAAGGGGAAAGGACAGAACCAATGCTCTATTGATGGAACTCCAACTCTAGTATAATCCCTGAGAAAACATAAAATAGAGAACATATTACAGATACCGAAAACAATAAGCTCAACATTTCTTGTTTTCTAGGCGGTAGGTCTTATAAAATGCTTGGAAAGATCGGAGATACCAGAATGTAAATAAATAAGTAAGTAAAATTAAGTTCTCATGGTAAAATTCTAAGACGATCTAGCCATGTCCATCTGCCCGCATGTCTGTCCCTCCGTTTTTTAAAATCTCGACAGCTTGGAACGAAATGTTTTGAATAACCACATATGGACATCTCCCATAAAAGGTCTACCAAAAAAATGAAATCAGACCATACTAATAGCTTTTAACTTTATTTTTTCCTTATATCGACAACTTTCTTATTATGAGATTTGAAGTTAACTTGTTCTCTTTTATTTTTATTAAAAGTTGAAGTGTTATAACGAAAATTACTACTTTTCTACTACCAGTGGAAATATTTGTAGCGTCCGTATTTCTGCTGTACCTGATTAAAAATCGAATTCTCAAATTTCATAAATCTACGAACAAAAAATATACTCTGACCTTGATTTACATGTATATATGGAAAAACATAGTTCTCAAAAAAATCGCTAAACTTTGTATATTTCTATAAGAGCTTCAAAAGTACTTCTGTTTTTTGTAGCGTCCGTTTCAATGTTAAATTGTTTATAATTTTGTACTAATTTGTTCTAAATCCTGACGATATATTTTTAAAATGTAGAACTCTTTAAGAGCTTTAGAACACTAAAAAGGCTGATCGACTTATTCAGTTTCATTCTGGTTTTTTTTGCGTAGTTTAAGGCGTGCGAATGTCGCGTCCGGGCCACTGGGAGACGCCCATATGTGTCTAATGCTTGCAGATTGACGTGGATTGAAAATGGGCGAAATAGGTCCAGGGGGAAAATATTTAGAGTCTTTAAGCAATTTATTCTTCAAATTTGGTAGCGAACCAAAAGGTTATTATTT